>JAOANR010000005.1:3948340-4505277 GCA_030278955.1 Hygrophila difformis | reverse complement strand
TTTTTTTGCAATATACGTATGATTAGGAAAATATTGTTGCCGTCTTTTTGAGGATTAGATTTAGGTATAATTTTTAAATTCATGAATTGCACAATTAAAAGATAATTATCAGATCTCCTAGATTTTAGGGATATGATTTTTTTGCTTTTTTTTTATAGATTTGGGGGTGATTTTTTTTTTTTTTTTTAATATGGCAATACATCATTTTTTAGCCTTTTCTCATCAAAGTTGCATATGCAGCCGTAAGGCCCGTCTGTACCAAAACCTTATTGGGGATTGGTTATTACATTGAGTAAATAGTGGGTTGGTTAGTGTATTTGAATGAGTGGTTTTCTGTGGAAGGTTTGTATTTAGAAAATAACTGCCTTGACTAGTCCTATAAATAGGCAGTTTGTTGGAATAAAGATCATCAGAAAACTAGTCAAATTATTCTTACTATCTTTTATCCTATTTTTATTAGTTTTGAGTCTTAGTTTAATTTAGTGTTAATTATGTATTCCAACTACAATGGCTATCAACAGCCAAAATATGAGTACAATCCGTATTATATGTGCAATAGTTATGGTCAGACCATCGGAACATCCACCGGCCATAATGAACCAAACTATTAGTATTATCAAGGAACTAGATTCCGGCGATAACAATACGAAAGAAGGTTTATTTCTCCGTGTGTGTCATTGATGTTTAATTCAGCAGATGTATGAACTTGTTTGTGGTGGTTAGATTTTGGCATTGAGTATCTGATTTGTGTATGAAGTGATGATCAGGTCTTACCATATTGTTCTTATTCGGTGTTAATTAATGTAAGCATTTTGTATTAGTTGAATGCCTGGTTGTCCCATTGAATTGAAGAGTTCATTATTATAAATAGTTTAATGGTTATGAATGAAGCTTTTTTGCAAATGATTCTGCCAGGCAGCATCAGTTGAGAAAGTATCGAGTCCTTTACTCTCTCTTTGTCCATCTGAATGGAATTTCTGTTTGTTTTTAGTTATAGTTTCAGACTTCATTTACTTGTGTTTCTTTTCAATGACATTGACTGAAAAAATGATGGAATAGATTGTGAAACGAAAACATGACTGAAGAATTTTTTGGATGCCAACTGACCTTTTAACATTTGTTGATGTATGCATTGAATTGGTGGGAAGAAGTAAAGAATAAATTGGCGCAACTTCTCAAAGTAAGCTCTGGAAAAAAGAAATTGGAGTAAAACTTTCGAAGAAATGACAAAATGAAAAATGGGGGAAAAAGTTTTTTTTCAAAAAATAAGTAATCGTATTATTTTAGATGGAGAATATATGGATTCTTTGAAAAAAGTTAAATGGAAATGGAAAAAAAGTTAAAGTGGAAATGACATAAGTACTTGTATTATTTTTTGAAAAGAGTTCACTAGAAGTAGGGATGGCAATTGGACCCGGTGGACCCGAGAACCGACCCGGACCCAACCCGTTTAGCTCGGTTCGGGTCCTTCTTTTCGGGTCTGGGTCGGTTCTTGGGTCGGGTCCAATTTAGATTTTCGGGTCTGAGTCGGTTCTTGGGTCCAGGGATAGACCCGACCCGACCCGACCCAAATAGATTTGGTGTGTGGGAACCCTAGATATGTGAGAGCAGCCTCTAGCCTATAATGTTGGTTGCTCACCCATTGTTCTACAATGTTATTTTCCCAGTGTCCGGTATGCATATTATTGATTCTGAAATACATGGCTGATATATTATAGGTCACTCAAAAATTTATCTCCATGTGGTCGAATGGTTGCACAAACTAATCACATTATCTCCATGTTGCTACTGCTGTAGTGTTGCTCGTTTCATGTTTGATAGTTGCTGATGTTTTTTTTTACTCCATCCGTCCCACTAATAGTGTCCCATTTCTTTTTGGCACGGTATTTTATGTGGGATAATTAGTATTTAATGTAGGGGTAGATTAGTGTTTAAGTGGAGGTAAATTAAGAATTTATGTGATGTGATTTTAATGTATTTAAATTTTTAATTGATTTATTTATGTGTGATATGATAGTTGTGTGATTGAAATTTTAATATAGTTATTTATTAATGTGATGTGATGGTAGTTGTGTTAAAATATCGAATCAAAGTTATTCAATCAATAGTGTTTACTATGCAAACGTTAATATTTTTAAAAAATAGGGGGAGTATGTAATTATTTCATTAACGGGAAATGTGATAATTGTAATTGGACGGACCAAAAAGGAAAATGAGACGGAATTAGTGGGACGGAGGGAGTATTATTTTATCGGGTCCTGGGTCGGGTTGGGTCCAACCTATTGGTTAGTAATTTTTATTAATTCTTCGGGTCCACGGGTCTGGGTCCGGGTTCTGTCGGTTCGGGTCTGCTCGGGTCCAATGAGTAATACCTCGGGTCTGGATCGGTTCTTGGGTCCTAGAATTTTCTCGGGTCGGGTCTTGGGTCCGGCTGGAGCAGACCCATTGCCATCCCTAACTAGAAGAGAACAATTTTGTGCAGATGACAAGTGGCAGCCCATGACGAAAACTACAATTTTATTTTTTTTAGTTTATATATCTTCCACCCGATCCTGTGGTTCCTTTATTAGAGGCCGATTATGCGGGCACTTGGTTCCAGCTGGCCTAATTGTTTTTTTTTTTTTTTGGTAAACGGTGACCTATGGTTGGGAGATGGGGGGACTTGACCGCTAGAGTAAGTCCCCAACCTCTTATTTTCCTTTTTTGTTTTCTTCTCTAGCCTAGATTAGCTGCTCTGCAAAAAAAAAAAAAAAAATACCATATTTTGTGAAAGACTAATCGCATTGGACCCAAAATCCAATTAATTTCTCGAATATTTGTATGGACAAAAAAGTGTACTCTTTCAAAATAATTTTTTGCATACACAATATTTAAATAGAGGGAATGAATTTTTTAGGCCATTACAAGGCACCATTTCCACATTTGGGCCATTATGAAATCAATTTCCAATTTTAGGCCATTAGAAACCATCTTTGACCAAATTAAGGCCATTTAGACTATTTTGACTTTTTCAAACTTCAATTAACCCTACCAACTTTTACTTTATTTCATTTTGACCCCAGATTTTAGTTTCTTCATTACCATTAGTCCAATATCAGCCCATCATGCTTCCGATAATTAAATTAAGCACTAAGCTTCATACCTTGGCTTTGACCGCCTTGCAGCCGGGTTTCCTAAGCTCTGGGATTTTACGGACTTCCTCCAACCACGCAGCCGCGACCGATGGTTCACCGATTCTTGGCTCCTTTAGCAACAAACAGCACAGTCCTATTTCGTTTCCTACCTTAGGACGTATCAAGATATGAATAAAGGGTTTTAATTATATTATCGGGAAATTTGGGATATTTGGAAGCCTGGATTTTACTGAAGAAATATTAAAAATATTATTTAAACATAATTTCCCCTAACGGAGAAGACAGACACTTAGTTCCTCATGGAGGATACAAGACTCTTGGGGAAATACCCCATACTTATACAAACTCGAAAGGAAATATGCAGAAAGAGAAATATTACAAATATTTTGAAGAGTTGGGAGGAATTTTCGATGCCTTCCATCTGCTTCAAACTCCTTTATTTATAGGCGCCCGCGGACTTCAGCCCCGGATTCCAATCTTCCTCTAAATCCTTGTGACGTCACTGCGTTCGTCATTTGGCCTTAATTTCCACCGGCTACATTATTGTCCTTTTTTGAATTATTGCGTTAGGTGGCTTTTGTCAACTTTCCACCTTCTCTTGTTGGCCACTTTCTGCCAGCTACTCTGCCCTTCTTGTCGGCTTTTAATTATGAGTGTTGCCGACACCTCTCTTTCTTTTACATCCAGCTAATCTTACTTTGGCTTGTGAAAGTTTTTTGGACGTTTCTTCCCTTTGTCCTGCTCGAGTCCCGATTTTTTCTGGGTTACCCGGATCTTTGTACCGAATAGGGGTTTCTCCTGTTATGCACAATATGGGCATATGTGGTTATCCCATTGGCCAACATGCATCATGTTGCATGCTTTTTTTCTGGTAGACTCGGTTGCTGGCAACTTGTTTTCCCAGATGAGTAACCTCGTCTTTTCGAATGAGGTTTCCGCAAACTCTGTGCTTTTCCCTGTTAAAGAATTAACCAGGAACGATCCATTTAAATTGTTTGAGAATATTTTAAACAGATATTTAACCTTTTCCATCTCGGTGAGACAGACCCAGAATCCCCATGCTCGTCGGGTGGAGATTTCATCTTCGCTGATCGAAGATACTAATGGTGCCTTCTCATCCATAGACTTAACTCTGTTGAAGGCAATCATATCAGGTCTCTGTAATTTAATAAATTGAAAGACCGGATAAGAACCTTTTCCGACTATCTCTGGTGCCGCTGAAATGAACTTAAGCTCCAGAATATCTCCTCTTTGCAGGTGCGGGTTGTTCTGCCATGATTCGTGCACCGCACTACTTATCCATCCCGGAAGTTTTTCGATTTCCGGAAACCCTGGTGATGTAGTATGAACAGATGCTAATGCTCCAAAGTCATACCACTTTCGAACCTCTTCTGGTTTCGATCCTTCGAGCATCCATACCCTGTTGTATCTCCCGGATGTCTCGATTAGTGTTTTGCTAGGGTTAATTCCCTTTTTGGAAACCAGTTGTTCCCATTTTCCTTGGTATTCCAGCCAGGCAGTAGATAGGACATTCTCGTCTGAATTAACCTTAGAGGTGCCTGTCATTGGCCTAAGGTTAATTTCTTCCTCTTTCACCCCAGAGGCAGTGGGTTGACTTGAGCTTTCGGAAATGTGACTTTCCTCTTGCTCAACATTTTTGTCGGTATCCGACAATGGTTCCTTTGAAGCAGTGCTTGAATCTGCTTCTTCATATGTGACCACTTTAGCTTTTTGGGCACATTTCTCTTTGTTTACCAGGGAAGCTGACGCTTTCCTGATTGGCTCTAATACTGTTTCCGATAGTGCTGTCATTGCTATATGGGAGGTTCGTATATTGTTGCGGACCATGTCCACATCGCTCTGTTGTATTTGGTCAGCTGCTCGTGCATTGATCTCGAGCTGTCCAAAATGCTTCGATAGCTCCTCTAGGTTTTCTCTGAGGTGCCTGAATCTCGTAATGATGGAATCAGCTTCAAATGCTTCCATCTCTCGTCAAGAAATCTGCAAGAATATTTTCATGAGATTTTATAACATCAATATCATAAGTATAATATTGACATTCAGCTTGCCATCTTATAATACGAGCTTTTTCAATTTTTGATTCAAGTTTATTTTTTAAAAAAGCCCTAACATTAGTATTATCAACTTTTAATACAAATTTCTTTGCAAGTAAGAACAAAGGCCATTTTTTAAATGTTTTCCATACTGCAAAGAATTCCTTCTCGTTAATATGCCAAAGTTTGGCTTGTTGTTCAGTGAACAACCCTCCTGTGTATCTACAAGGTTCTTGACCCGTAGTTGTTTTTCTCATGAGCACTCCTGCCCATCGAAAATCATTGGCGTCTCTGTAGACTACCAGCTCATCCTCATCCTGAGGTATCGCGAGTTTTGGCAAGCTATTGCAGACTTGCTTTAGTTCACGAATTCTCTTGGTATGGATTTCTTCCCATTTCCATCTAGAGCTTTCAGTCTCTTTCAGGAGTGGTCTAAAATCCTTTCTATATTTTGCAAGGTCTTTAATAAACATACCCGCAAAATTTACAACTCCTAAGAAACTCTGAAGTTGTTTCTTGTCTTTTAATATATCAGGAAAATTGCGGATTTTCTCCACAATGTGTTCCTGTAACTCTATTCCTGCTTCATCAATTTGAACTCCTAAGAATTCAATTTTGTTAGCAGCGATAGTGGCCTTTTTCTCAGAGAGAACTAGACCTTCCCTGTGACATGCATCAGAAAATATTTCAAGATGTTTAATATGCTCTTTAATATTTCAAGATGCAATCAGAATGTCATCTATGTAGACGAACATAAACTCTAGATAATCCTTAAATAGATTATCCATCTTTCTTTGGAATATCTGAGGGGCATTAGAAAGCCCCATTGGCATAACATTCCCAATATATTGCCCTTGTGGGGGTGGAGAATGCTGTGAATTTCTTCGACTCATTCTCCATCTTAATCTGATAGAAACCAGATTTGCAATCAAATTTAGAAAACACTTTAGCACCTTTGATGCAATCAATTAAGTGTTCTCTACTCGGAATGTAATAACCATCAAACTGTATTATTTTGTTAATACCTTGATAGTTTATTACCAACCTGGGTTTACCTCTCTTTATTTCACCGTGGTTTCTTACCAAGAATCCAGGGCTACTATAAGCTGAGACTCCAGGCTCGATGAGTTTAAGATCAATATGCTCCTTGATAATTTGCTGCATAACTTTCTTATCCTGCATATTCATTAAAATGGGTTTGTATCGAACATACTCATATTTATATTGTTCTTTTACCTGTAGAGTAGCTTCGATCTTGTTTTTATCCCACCATGCCAGAGGATCCTCGTTAAAGTTTCTCTGGATAAGTCTTTTGACATTTTCGAGGGACAATTTAGTTTCCCCATCAATGTCTAGTGAAGTTATATTTAATGACTTCATTTTCTGCATTGCTTCTTTGAGGTTTATAATTTCCTCAATAGAAGCTTCATCAAATCCTTGCTGTCTAAAAGACAACAAAGCCTTACCAAACTTTCTTTTATCCTGCATTTTTGGATGGGTTAGTTTGGCATCATTATCACCACGTTTGCTGCGAAATAATATAGGCATTAACCTGTTGAATGCGTTTTCCCTGCGCAACACCTGTATCTCATTTCCACAACTTGTGGTAAATATTAACAAATTTCTTTTGTTATCTTGAACATATTTTGTAAAGGATTGTATAAAATTATTCCCTAACAAAATATCCGCTCCTGTGTCATGAAAGTAAATAGGAGGCGTTTTTACCTTATACCAAGGTGTACCAAATGCTCATCCAATCATGATATTGGCTTGTCGAATACCCTTATTAGTACTAAGATTTTTTGGGAAAAATCTCTTCCTGCAATAATGGGTAATGATTTCATAGCTTCGCTAGGGAAAACTCCTGGTTTTGCCGTGCAAATACCTGATCCTGAATCAATATAAGCTGCGAAATATTCTGACTTATATTCTTCATATATTATCCCTACTGAGATATAAATGGAGAATGGACTTGTCATTTAATTCTGATGGTGTGACCCTTCAGATTAAATTCTATACCATTATCCTTTCTTACCCATGGTTTATGATTTTCGAGAAAACTTAATCCCAAAATCATAACCCCATTGTCTTTTCCGGCAGTGCCTAAGACTCTGATCTCGTGTCCTGCAATTTCAATTGTTCCTTCATAGGTCCCAATTGATGGCTGCTGCAAGTAGTATAAGTCATCACATGGAAAACGGTTAATCTTTTCAGTGATATCGAATATTACTCGTATTTCTTTCCATCCTTCAGGGCATCTTATCTTTATATTATCTACCCCAATGGATTGAGGAGTTAGATCTTTGATGAACTCCTTCCCTTTATATGCCATAATTCTGTCTTCCGAAAAAGACATACGGCTTGCGTACTCAATTCTAGCACTCGTTGATCTGTCTAGAATTGGATGATCTCTTATTTGTATGTCTACTCCTCCTAACCTTGGAATCTGGGTAGGATTTGGAGTCATGACTTTAGCAAATTCCTTGAAAATTCTAGGAATTTCTATATATTCTTTCCTGAGAAATAAATCAGAATGATGACTATTGGAAAGTGCATAAGAGATTCTATAAGTTATAGAATATGGCATGTTCCCTTCTTTCATCAGATCTTTTCTTTTAAAATCATGATGAAGGGTTAGGACTCTACTAAAATCTTGGTCAGCTAAGTTATAGGAAATTTTGGGATGTATGTCAAACATTAATTTTCCAGCATATAAATTTCCTACTATAGTTCCAAGAAGACCATCTCTAAGGTTATTGATTCTTCTATCAGTGACTGATAGATGTAATTCAGAATCAATGCCTTCTTTGAAGGTTGCCTTAATTACTACTTCAATGGCTCCTATGTGGATCCATTTCATAGTAATGGCGATTTCCTCCTTCATTCTGCTTAATTCCTCAAGAATTTCTTCTTTAGGAATTAATTGCATATCCATAACATTACAAGTAAGTTCCATAGGAATTGCAAACTCACCTGCACTTACATTGTAGATGATGTTATGTCTTCTCTGGTTGAGTCCCATCTGGTTAAGAACTCGTCCAATCCCGCCAATTCTGAATCCATCATATGGGCTGAGGTTGGAATCTTGTCGCATTATTCTTTCCATGGTTCGATTCGAGATCGTCATCCTTGAAAAGAATCCAGACAGGTTTTCAGTGGTCTGAATCCTGTCTTCTTCAGTCAGATTCGGTTGAAGATCCATCTGAATATGAGTCCGAGTCACTTCTTAATTCTTCCTCGTAGATGCTTTCATCCGAGGGGATGTCCTCAAAACTGATAGACTGGTACCAGCTTTCCATGGTAGACTGCTTCCACGATATCCTCCGTGGCTTCGTACATTCGTACCTCACGATTCTGAGGGCAATCAGGTGAGATATGACCTTTGGCTCCACACTTCCAACAGTTGCAGTCCTTGAAACTTTCGTTGGCTCGGGTATGGGCTCGTCTGAATGTTCTCTTGGACGTCGTTCTCCCCGTGCTCCTTGCTGCTGAGCTAGTTGAACCTTGGGATGAACTCTTCGTCGTTCCCGTTCTTTGTCCAGTTTTGTATGATCTGGCCTTGCTCTTGGACCACCATGCTCTTCTTATTCGGAATGGAGGTCTTCTGAAACTCCTACTGTATGAGCCTCGACTCTTCTTCTTTTTCCTCTTTTCTCCTGATTCTCCTATAATTGTTGGAAAATCGTTATTTTCACAGCAAAGAGGAGTTCTTTTTATTTTACCTCTTAGTCTCTTGATGTTCTTTTGGGCTGCTGCCTGTTGACACCATTCTCTGAGTTTATCCTTTAAGAAGGACATTCTTCGAGCTATTGAGTCCACTGTACCAGAGGGTACTGTGTATGATTGGATCAACATTTCTCTCCATAGGCTGCAGATCTTTGCAAAGAACATGGGACATGCTACTTCAGCTGTCATTTCACTCCGAAAATAGTATTTACGAAACCAGTAGATGTATTCGTCTACTGCGCAAATACTTCTTAACTCCATACCCAATAATGCTTGGGTATAGACCTTGATTTTTTCGGTTCTCTGTTCTTCAAAATACACATCTCCTACAAAATGGGTTTTGAATAAGAGGCCAAATCTTTCACAGATTGTGCTTTTGGATTCTCCCTCGAGTATTTGCTCTTTTAAAGCAGTCGTGGAGTTTTTCCAGCCCAGCTTTGCCGATCCTTCGAGACTCAGCTCTATTAATCTGACAAAGTTTTCTTTATCGAGTTCCAGGGTGGTTGCTACAATCTTCATTGAAGCTACCCATTCATCGATCAGGTCTTCGATGTTTCGGAAGTCGATAACGTCGAGGTTTAGTGTTATGCCATATGGATTTAATGGTTGTAACATCGTCTTGGCCCACGGTGTGGATTCTGGTGCTCTACTTGGGTTCCGTCCTGGGTTTCATCTTGCATTGAGATGCACCTCAGGATACCTGTTCATGTAAAAGTCTGTACTTTCTCTCATTGGGACATCAGGCGGTCCATCGTGAGTCACGTTGGATCCTGATCCTTCCTCATAACCCAATTGAAGAACTTCATTGGGTTTTACATTAACCAGATCCATAATCCCAAGTTGGGAAAATGATTCTGCTAATTCTTGTAGATCTGATAGATCTGCCCTGGAAACACTCATTCAATTGTTTTCAGGAGATCGATCATAAGCTCTTCTTGTGATTTCTGCTTCGGAACCATAGTTGCTTTACCCTTTTGATGTAAAGCTTGTACTGGTCCGAATGCATCTCTAATATTGGCTTGGTTATTCTTGGAAGATCCAGAAATATCCTTCTGCCTTTTCTTGATATCCGAAATGTCAAATTTCAGATTCAAAATTTCTTTCTTTAGGTCTTGAAATACTTTCAAGATCTCATCTGTTGTCTGATTTAAGTTATCTATTTTCCCAGGTATAATTAATACCCGGTTACCAAAATCTTGAATCGTCTTTTGGATTTCTCTTAAGTCTTTTGATAACTTAGAGCTATCCGGATCAATTTCTTTCCAGTCCGTTCCTCTCATTTTTAGGAAAGAAACTGATTTTGATAATATCTTGTCCCATGGACAAGTTCAAGAAATTCCTTTGGAATATTCTATTTTTTATTTCCAAAATTTGGAAATAACTCGTGGGTTTCAAATTATTTGAATCCATTAAATAATTAAATCTTCTCCATTAAGAAATAAAATATTATAAATAATATAATTAATATGTTCTTCAATAAAACCTAGGCTCTGATACCAATTTTCAAGCGCATTGGGTGTCATTTATATAGTGAAAACTTAAGTATATTGACAAAGGACTAGAGTAAATAAAGTCAAACTTTCTTGGGGTTTTAATGAAAGAAAGGAAAAGTTGTTGGGAATTAATTAATTTTCAAATTGGTCCTTATGGCTTAATTTCATTCAACATGTGTTTGTAATGGCCTAATTCTGAAAATTCAACTTATAATGGCCTAAAAATGGAATAGACTCCTTGTAATGACCCTTTTTATTACTTTCCCCTATTTAAATATAAGAATTTAAATAACCTCTCTATTATCCACTTAAACTAACTGCTTTTGGTTATAGATTTTGTGGAGTTATATCTATTGTCTTATTATTTTCAATTAGAAGAAACTTAATAACCTCTTTGGTTAACCATAGTGTTGACGGTCGTACGTTCTAGTTTCTTTTTAAACTTTTAATTCAAAAATGCATTCAGAGTCCATAGGAAGAACTGGTCACGATTTCTAGAAGACATCGTTTCTTGGACTTTCAACTTACGTAAGGAATTTATTTTATTTTAATTTAATACTATATCTAAGCACCATAATAATTAAGTTAATCGACTTGGCCGGATCACTGAAATTCAATTGCTTTTACTTTTATTCCATATTGGAATAATTCCAAGTTTTATAGGAGTATTAGTATTATTAATCACAGGAGTCAGTTTTGACTTTTGACCTTTCCTGTTCATTTTCAATTTGGACTAGTTCATACAAATAACTTTATAGTAGTACTATTTCATTTGTAAAATAAAATGAGGTGAATATAATTCACTTGCGATATCTTCATGTTTTTTTTTTGTTTTTTTTTTTGGGGGTTTTTTGTGTTTTTTTAAAACTTTTTTCTGAACAACATATACAGATTAGAAAAGGGTGGTAGGAGTCCATACCACACATATTACAAAAAAACAAATGAGAGGGATATGGAACCAAATGGGAAATCACATTCCAAACTTAAAGGTTAGGAATAGGGGCTGGGTCAAGTCCCTGTTAGGGATAGCAATTTCACCTGCATCCGCCCAAAACCCAATCCACTCTACCTGAAATGGATGAAAAACTACAAAATGTGGATTCTTATAGGGTGATGGATGGATTGGGTGACCGATTGGGTCGGAGATGGGTTTAGGCTCATCCAACCCACCATCCGATCCATCACCCAACCCATTATCGAAACCATCCATCATCCGTTATATTTTATTAAATATATACATATATATACTCAATATATTTTAGTAAAAAATATAACATAATTTTTCCTCCATTTTTCTATTCCACAATCTCTTCGGTCGTTCCAACCTTTCCCAATTTCCCCATAATTCCATCACTCATTGCTAAGGGAGGCCTTATTGACTAATCTTCCTAATGTCAGGACTCTTCAATATGTTTTATACTTCTCCCGTTTAACCCTTTCATTATCAGCGTTCGATTCTTTAACCTTTTGGCTCTTATTATCTCGTTTACACTTCGCTTGCATATATTGAAAATTAGGTATAGTTTTTTAGACTTTATGATATTCAAACATTAATTGACTTTATCCTTCACCGATCTATTGCCATCCCTAGTTCTTGTTCTATTGAATTTTAAGAATAGGTTCACCATAAATAATTAACTTTAATAAATTATTTAATTTAAATATAATGTATACATATTTAAATTGTAGTATCATGTACTTCGTACATGAAGTAATAATTAATACTCACTCCGTTCCATTTCAGATGTCATATTTGACTTTCTGACTTAATATTATTGTAAGTATATTTGAAAAAAGATATTCGAGTTCAGTTTTGTTAAATTTGCTTAATTGTATAGTTTTCAAATTTTATTTTATATAATTTTTACTTGTATATATTTTAAAATATTAATGATTACAAAATGAATTAAATTGTACGTAGAAGTCAAATATGAAATCTTAATTGTGACCTAGAGAGTGTTCTAAGTGAAGGATATGTTAATTAATTCATGGAATGTGCTTTTATAAAAATATTAGTAATAAAAAAGAATCTAAACTAGAATTCCTTCAAGTTTTTATCCCATTCTTTTATCCTTTTTCTTTTATTTTTTTTATTTTTTTCTTTCTTTCAAGTTTCATAAATTTAATATGACCTCCGTTCTTTTTTAAGTGCTCCATTAGCATAATAGTTATTATTTACTACATTAAGTAATTAAGTAATTTTAATCAATTTTTTAGCATAATTATATAAGATAAATAATAGTCAAGTAAAATTTTATTAGATTCATCTAATTACGCAGTTTTATAATATTATTTTTTAATTATGTATAATTTAAATTATTGACATTTAAAAATATGTATTATACTGTATTTGATGCATGCACTTAAAAAAATTATAGATATGGTAAAAATAGGAAGGAAATGTGTGATGAAAAAGGTTTAACCTGTCGACAGGAAATGTAATTGGATCATTCTTCTGTTTGTTTTATTTCTTTCTCTCCGTAAATTTCACTTTTATGGATTCCACCGTATTCGTGCTAATACAATAGTAGTGCAATACGCGACAGCGGGGAATCCATAAACCCTAACCTTGCCCCACAATCGAGGCACGATTTGGAAGCTCCTGTCGCTCGATTGAGAAATTTTCTCTGTTAATTCAGCTTCGGATGCGTTGATTTTTAATTTGGATTTTTTCGATCCGACTATGTATAGATCTGGAGCGCTGATGGCGTGGAACGTCTTCAAGTTTTGCACCGCCTTGAGGGGGCTTGGCTCGATCATGATCCTGTTGGTTCTCGGCGTCGTCGGCGTCTCCTATTATGCGGTGGTCATTACAACTTACGGCCCCGAATTGGCCACCGGCGGCCTCGATTCGCTTATCTCTCTCGTTGTTTTGATATTGTTTCATTGTCTGGTAATTAGTTTAATTAATTCATTCCTTTGCAGTTTTCCGGAAGTTAAGAATTGCTTTGTTTTTTGAATTTTTTCTAGAATGGGAGATCGTTTGTGTTTCATCTCTCTAGACATCTGGGTGCTTGCTTGAGATTGAGCCGAATGTTGCTGCTTTAGTTTTATGAGCAATCGGGGAATCTTTTGTCATTTATTTATTTACTTATTGATTTTTTTTTAAATTTTCGATTTTTCTTTTGGTGTATATTTCAGGTTATCTGCTTTCTTTTCTGGAGTCACTAGCTCGTTAACATCTGAAGTTTTACGTGTATCATTTAAATGTTTGATTAATTGCAATTTGATGTGTCATGTGAGATTTTGAAATCTTGACGAATATTTCAATTTCGGGTTCTTCTAGTGCAGTAAATTTTGTTTGATTGGATCGCATTTTGTTTGATCATGTGATTAGAATCTTATAATCAGGTAGATATTAGTTTGATCTGTGATAAGTTTGATTATTCAATTCTGTGCTATTGAAGGATTTCAATAAGTAGTCATCAGTGGTTCCTCTACTGTTCAATGTAAAATTTTTAGTTCATGGAAAGCTCACAGTTTTGATTGTTCAATTATTTTCTTTTCATTATTATTATGCTCATAAATCAAAATTTTAATATCCTTAACTTCCTTGCAGCTAGCAATGCTATTATGGAGTTATTTTTCAGTTGTGTTTACCGACCCAGGTAGTGTTCCATCAAATTGGAGGCCGGCAATAGATGAAGAAAGAGGAGATACTACTCCATTAACTGGATCAGAATTTCCTGTTGACTCAGAGAATGGCAGAATCCGATATTGTAGAAAGTGCAACCAGTTTAAACCACCTCGTTGCCATCACTGCTCTGTTTGTGAGTTTTGTTTTTTACCTAGCTTTTGAGAAATTGTTGGATCGTATTGTTTTCATCGAGTAATGTATAATTGGATTGCGTTCTCAGGTGGGAGGTGCATACTGAAGATGGACCATCATTGTGTTTGGGTTGTCAATTGTGTTGGGGCATTAAACTATAAGTACTTCCTTCTCTTCCTGGTACAGTATTGTTCCTTATTTAGAGTCATATTGGCTGTGCATCTTTGGTCTTGATCATTACTTGTGATGTATAGTGGCATTTCTAAAATGCATGGATGTTTCAATCCGTATTTGTAAATGCAGCGCCATGGTTCATGGTGCATGCGGCACAACTACAGCGCGATAACCTGTGGGTTGTTAGTTAGTGAGCCTTACCCACTGTGCACTGAGCTCCCCCCTATTCTCATAGCCCTATTGAGGTTTAAGACAGAGAGAGGGACTGTGGTGGTGGTGCATCTTAGAAAAGGAACCCCCCCACCCCGGTCTTTTTTTTTTTTTTTTCATTTTTTTAAAGGTGACACGGAATTATGAATTGTGCGATACATTTATAATTGAATGTGCGTTATTTTGGATGTTGAACATGTTATAAACTTTAATTCGGGATGTATTTTGAAGTTTGAAATTTCTACTTTGGATTGATAGTTAAATGTTTTTTCTTTTGAATTGAATGTATTTGTATTTTTATTTTTCATGTATATTGTCATTTTTTTTTTAAAAAAAAAATCTCTTCACTATGGTGTTCGCCCTACAGCATGGATGGCACATGCTTTGTGCAATGCTGCAATGTGTCTCACTGACAACCATGGGTCAATCATAATAACTGATGTGTGCTTGTATGGATTTTGTCCCATTGCAATTAGTTGATGTTGTTTTCTTGTTGTGCAGTTTTACACGTTCCTCGAAACTTGTGTGGTTACTTTGTCGTTATTGCCTCAATTTATTGCATTCTTTGGTGATGGAGAGATCCCTGGAACTCCAGGAACTCTTGCAACAACATTTCTTGCCTTTGGTATGCTTCATGGCCTGACTGCTTCTCCTTATTGATTCTTCTTTATTAGTTACTGATTGATGATATATCTTATTTTTGCAGTTTTAAATTTGGCATTTGCGTTGAGTGTGATGGGATTTCTGATTATGCACATCCAATTGGTTGGTGGCAATACCACAACAATTGAGGTATTATTTGTTCTTTTATTGTCCTAATCTGAAGTTGGATATTATGGGACTCATTGTAACTTTACTATTTCCACATCTTGGCATAACTCATTGCATTCTCTACCAGTACTTTCATAATTGATTTCTCTTGGATATGCTCCAGTGCATCATAGTCATAACAGTTGTTGGGAACGGGGGGTGTCTTGTGAGGCTGATATTAAGTAATTGATGTTGACATTCATTCACTTGACTTATCCACATCTTGTTTCTTGCTTTTGTTGAGAAAATCATAATTTTGGTGGATGAGGATTGACGTGTTTCTAATTGACTGTGTCCTTAGGCTTATGAGAAGAAGACAAGTCCAAAATGGCGTTATGATCTTGGGAGAAAAAGAAATTTTGAGCAGGTCAGGACTCTTTAGGTTTAAACATCTGTCTCTTGTTGAGGCAGGAGCAATAATTTAAGCTGTTCTATTGTTACTCTCTTCCCTGAAAGGACTGGTAGATCCGAATTGACAATCACACCTCATCACATAGAATATGTTTTATTGAATGACAGGTGTTTGGGACTGACAAAAAGTACTGGTTCATCCCGGCATACTCAGAAGAAGACTTGCGACGAATTCCTGCCCTTCAGGGCCTTGAATATCCATCAAAACCTGAGCTGGACGCACAAGACTTCTAAGACCAACATTCTAACTTTAACCATACAGTGTTGTATAAATCATCAGAGCTCCGAAGGTACTTCATCTTTACATCCATGAATTCATCTCATCTTGTGTGACTAATTTGGGATTAAGAGCATTCCAAATGTGCACCTGCTCTCGGCATGAAACATATGGGTAACATCTTGATGGTGCCATCAGGAAGTTAGGATTTATATGATACAGAAATGCTGACTTGTAATTCTTGTTTTGGGGGGGGGGGGGGGGGGGTGGGGGGGGGGGGTGGGGGGAGTGCCACTGCCAGCCAGCTTGTTGTATGAGTTGTAAGCCCTTTTTGGTATTTAGAGAGGGTAGATGAATGTTGGTGTGTGTGTGTGTGTTTGTTTGTTTTAACCAGTGTATTTATAGTGGTAATTTCAAGTTTCACCCTTGATATTATTATTATTACTACATCTACCATGACATTATTGTATTTATTACATCAATCTTTTGGGGGTTTGTTGCAGTGATTTGCTGGGAGAATTGAGTAGTCCAACGGTGCCAACAAATATACCCCCTTTATTTATTTTTCTTCCCCAAGTTCTCAACAAATCTCATAGTAGAAATTTTGGCTGCATTTGGTTGGGGCCAAAATTGATGTAGAACAAACAACCATTTGGTTGTTGATGGTTATTTTAAAAATGTAAGTATATAGTATATATCATCTTGAAAATCATTGCTGTCTGTCAACTTCCCAATTTCCATTTTCCTCGATCTCTACTTCTTTCATCACTTTTATTTCTTGGAAGAATAGGTGTAATTATACTTTCTGAATGAGGATGATCTCTGGATTGACATCCACTTCACTTGGGTTTGTAGAGAGTATTGGCATTTTTTTTTAAATTTTTTTATTTTTTTTATTTATTGATTGGGGAGTGGTTCAACTAGTACGACTGCCTAACCTCGGTTGGTTTTTGAAAACCACTTTTGATTGGTGATGGTATCTGTGTTTTTGGCTTATTTGTATACCTCATGTTTTGAATCGTGAAAAGAGAGAATCAATCCACTACATTTACGAACCAACCACTTGGATGTCGTAATACCTTGGTTTGTCATATCAAGGCCAACCAAATGAAATACTCCTACTATTAAACTTGGTTGAGAACAAAATTCAAGACCTACTCCTTGCAACTTTTTAGCAAAGATGGCTTTGGATTGGTTGCTTTCCCTCCAAGTAGGGATATCACAATTAGTCGAGGTTAGGCAAGATTCAAAACCCAACTTGAGGTCTGGATTCAATTCGGACCTGCAGAACTCAATATCAACTCAAGATCGTGTTTGGAATTGTACATCATCAATATATATATTGTTTAACTATAATAATACTATACCTCTTTGTTTTTATGGAAAATCCATCTTTTTGTTATGTAGAAGTAATACCTATTAGCTATAAATATATGATTATATAATAAGACATGTATACGGCGTATGGTATATATTTTAGTAATTAAAGTAGTAGGGCAGAAATTGGAAACAGATGACAAGAGAGAAACTGTAATTGTTGGTGTACTTATGCACTGGAAATGATGGTCGAAAATGAGTTGTAATCTATTTCTATTAGCCGTTCCTTTACATGTATTTATAGTGGGAAATCCTTCACCATTAAGGAAGGTTATGGCTAATATAATAGTAATAAGATAGAGGATAGTAAAAGCATCCACAAAGCCTATTGCATCATGTCTACGTCAACGAGAATTGAGAGCATTGACATTGCATCGACGTGGTTGAATTTGTAACACTTTTCATTATTTTACGAACTTTATAAAATAATAAAAAATTTCAATTAAAATTCATAATATATTTTTAATACGAGCATCAGTTGACTTGAGTGTATTGAGGCTCTAGTCGCTTAAGCAATGTCTCGGGTTCGAGTTTTGTGTATGCAAAAAAACTGCTTTGGGATAGACGCCTTTAATTTGCTCATGCAGATCCTCGAGGGATTAGTCTAGAGTCCAATGTGACACGAGAATATCCGGTTGTTCACCAAAAATAATATATTTTAATCTTTTATTAATAAGAAAATGATAAGAGCGACTCAATTCTAACAATATTATTGACGGAATATTATGACCTTTGATCATTTTTAATTCCTATCCAATAACTATAATTAGTTAACGGCATAATTTATTAATTTATTAATCAAATTAAGTAATAAATGTACAACATGTGGTATATAAAATCTTTACCTTTTTACTTAAGAGTTGCATCATTAAATACATATAAAATGGATAAAATAATAATCATCTAAAAAATATTTCCTCTGTTTTCGTGAAAGTGCAACATTCACACAGTGCATGCAGTCCAATGCATATTTTAAACCATTAATAAGTTAAGTTCGGTACAAGTAAAAATTCTAAAAGTTTGATATTTAAAAACTACATGACGAGACGAATCTAACAAGATCTCACTTGGCTATATTTTAACTTGTATAACTATGATAAAAATTTGAGTCAAAGTTAAACAATGAATAGTAATAAATTTGGAAATATTGCAATATCACGGAAACGGTGGAAGTATGCACTATTATATACGAGTAAAAGAGACTAAATTAAATTGGAAGAAAATGCTCTCGTGCTTGCTCCCGCCACCGGCATATGGAAAACCCCAAGATCAATCTGAATCTTTCATTTTCTCAGGTCAAGACAGCAAAGTCTCCATCCGAGACATGGTCCCTGCGGGCAAGGAACCCCCCCCCCCCCCACCCCACCGCCCCTGATTGACGAGCCTAACACTGAAGGATTAGTCACTTTGGACTTCATCAACAACGACCGCCTGAAACCGAGGATCACAGGTGGCGCCACAGATAAAGGAGGGACTCTACAAACCATGGGTGGAGGCCATCATCATCTCTGTATTAGGGAAAAGGTACATTGGATAACTGGCCCTTCATGAACGCCTGTCCAGGTTGTGGAAGATACAAGGAAATTTCAAGATCTCACCAGCACGACTTCACGAGTTTGTAAAAGTAAATGGAGAATAATTCAGGTAGATCAACGATAACGACGAAGGGAAAGTGTTTGGTTCCTCTTCCAGGTGGCCCTTCGCGAAGGTCGTGCCTTGTGGTGCAAGTGGCCCCTTCCTCTGAGACCCCTATACTTCTTTCCAGCAGAGGTGAGCCCTCGGAGCTCCCTGCGCTTGTGTACTGGGTTGCAAATCCAGTTGATTCTTGGATCATTGCGAATGGTAGTATGAGCTGGATCAACCAATATTCCCGCAAAGTACTTGTACGTTGAGTCCTCGTTGATCCAGTAAGAGTTCAAAACCCTAAGGCCCCCAAGTTTCCTGCCAGCACGTTCCGTGTTAGCCACGGACCTCTTGCTGCGCTGGAATTTCAGCTGAATAACACCCTGGTTGGTAGGCTTACCATGTACAATCCCCTTTCCCCTTTGGAGCCGGCCTCTTCCTTCCACCACGTCTAACACGGACACGGTAAACCACATACCCCTGTTTTGCCTTGTAGCCAAGGCGTCTTGCCTTATCGGGGGCGAGTAGGGTGGGTGATGCGGACGCCGGCGGGAAGCTGACGATACTCCCAACAACGAACCCTAAGCATGAAGTGCATGACATCGGATTGCTTCTTCTTCCAGAGCTCGGAGACGTAAGAGTAGGCACCCATGGTGATGGTGTTCGACTCGTCCGCGTGGGGGCAGTGGAATGGAATAATTATTATCATTATTATTAATATTTTATTACTATTATTTTTAGATTTATTAGTATAATTTAATTTTACTTTTACTAATAAAAATATAATGATTAATATGAATATTACAGCTATTAATTATTATTATTATTATTATTTATCATAATTGTAATAATTAGTTTTACACTAAATACTAATTTCTCTTTTGATAATAATAAATATTGTTTATTAGTTTTTTTTAGAAAAATTATAAAATAATTTTAACATTTATTAGTCTTGGAACTGGCCTCTTTCTTCCACCACGTCTAACACGGACACGGTAAACCACATACCCCTGTTTTGCCTTGTAGCCGAGGCGTCTGGCCTTATCGGGACGAGTAGGGTGGGTCATGCGGACGTCGGCGGGAAGCTGATGATACTTCCAACAACGAACCCTAAGGCCCCCAAGTTTCCCGCCAGCACGTTCCTCCGCCACGACCTCTTGCTGCGCTAGAATTTCAGCTGAGTAACACCCTGGTTGGTGGGCTTACCATGTACAATCCCCTTTGGAACTGGCCTCTACCTTCCACCACAACACGGACACGGTAAACTACATACCCCTGTTTTGCCTTGTAGCCGAGGCGTCTGGCCTTATCGGGGCGAGTAGGGTGGGTGACGCGGACGCCGTCGGGAAGCTGACGATACTCCCATCAACGAACACTAAGGCCCCAAGTTTCCTGCCAGCACGTTCCTCCGCCACGGACCTCTTGCTGCGCTGGAATTTCAGCTGAGTAACACCCTGGTTGGTGGGCTTACCATGTACAATCCTCTTTGGAACTGGCCTCTTCCTTCCACCACGTCTAACACGGACACGGTAAACCTACATACCCCTGTTTTGCCTTGTAGCCAAGGCGTCGGGCCTTATCGGGGTGAGTAGGGTGGGTGACGCGGACGCCGGCGGGAAGCTGACGATACTCCCAACAACGAACCCTAAGCATGAAGCGCATGACATCGGATTGCTTCTTCTTCCAGAGCTCGGAGACGTAAGAGTAGGCACCCATGGTGATGGTGTTCGACTCGTCGGCGCGGGTGCAATGGAATGGAATAATTATTATCATTATTATTAATATTCTATTACTATTATTTTTAGATTTATTTGTATAATTTAATTTTACTTTTACTACGAAAAATATAATGATTAATGATTAATATGAATATTACAGTTATTAATTATTATTGTTATTATTTTTCATAATTGTAATAATTAGTTTTACACTAAATACCAATTTCTCTTTTTAATAATAATAAATATTGTTTATTACTTTTTAAAAGAATTATAAAATAATCTTAACATTTATTAAATTATATTGGCATTAATTTAAATACAAATAGTAATAATATTTAATAGTAATATTAAATATTCATATTATTATAATAATTATTTTACTATAATATTTCTTAATATTATAGTAATTTTTTTATAATACTATTATTCATATTTATTATTGATAATAATTATTCAATTTCAAGCAAAAAAAAGATAATAATTATTCAATTTTAATTATTATAATAATTCATAATAAATAATAATAAGAAGTATTGGGTCTGTGGTGTGGGTCGTCGGTCCTGGGTCACCGTCGTCCTCGGACCACGAATCCGCGCCACCTATCCGAGGCGGACCGTTCTCGGACACCTGGGTTCGTCCTAAACCCTCACACACGACCCCGCCTCCCTAATCCCCCTTATTAATTAATCCCTGGATCGTCCTTGTTTTTGAGGATCGACTACGACCTCGATCAGGATCTAGGGTCGTTTCGGTCTTTTCGGACATATAAGTTAAGGATTTATGTCGGCGGTCAAAAAAGTTAATTTTCAGAGACTGACCGGGTGACTGTGATGTATTACTTCTAGTGTCCAATGGTTGCTCATGGTTGTCTTTCACTAATTAAATAAAAGCTGATGGGGAAGCGGTTGACTGATAGAAAAAATTGTAGACATTCTATTTGACAAGTATTACACAGCTTCCCAGACACACTAATTTAATGGAGAAGTTTTTGTCTCACTCGACCACAACTCACCCTCCCAATTTCGTTTATGGACTCGGTGCCACTCATGAATTTTCATCAATTAGATGAGTTCATTATTTTGATTTAATTATAAGGATTTAATTTTTATAATCCAATCCACCTTTAATATTGTTTACTCCAACTACTTATAATAACCTAACCTTAATGGATTTTAAGATACAAAATAAGTCATTCCGAATATTGTCGCTTCATTCGGATTTTACCATGTTTGAAAGTTGCTTTCCAAATTAATGATAGCATGGTTCAATACTTATTCACTTCTTTAACAGATTAATCCAAGTGTCGGTGAATTGGACTTATGATTATTTCTTTAGAAAAATTTAATCTTTAATGACTTGATTACAATCGATTAAATAATGGTTGCTTCAAAAGTATCATCATTCATTCTTTAAATTACTTAATGATCAAAAATTACATTTAGGAGACGTTTTAATTTTAAAATTTAAATAGTCACTAACTTAAACGTTAACATTTTTATTTAAAACTTTACGGAGTGTTATATTCATCCCCTAACTCATAATACTTTATTTGTTTCCAAATGAGTGATAATAAATTGAAATGATTTGAAAAATACATGTGAGAAGAAATAATAC
The DNA here is from genome assembly GCA_030278955.1 of Hygrophila difformis. NCBI lineage: Eukaryota > Viridiplantae > Streptophyta > Magnoliopsida > Lamiales > Acanthaceae > Hygrophila > Hygrophila difformis. The sequence goes on along the minus strand of JAOANR010000005.1, from coordinate 4,482,944 downwards.
GAAAGATAAGATGTATTATAAAATATGTCAAATTAAAAAATGGAGGGAGTAATGAAAAAAAACTACTCTGTCTCACTTCTTACTTTTGATTTTTTGATACTATTCACTGTTGAATTTTGACTTGAATTTTTATCATAGTTATGCAAGAAAAAATATAGTCAAATGAGATTTTATTAGATTCGTCTAATCTTGTAGTTTTAGAATATCTAACTTTTTATAATTTTTTTTGTACACAATTGAAGTTATTAACCGTTAAAAATGTATATCGGCATGTTTGTCGCAGATGAATGTAACAATCATTGTTTTAAATATCTTCGAAATCTCCAAAATTTTGGATTTCAGAACACCTCGAAGCGAAATTTTACCTATAATATTTTTTTGCAAAATTTCCATCAAAATTTCGTTTGAAACTTAATATTTCTTGAAATTTGACCGAAATTTTCTGAAATTTCCCGATTTTTTAAATTGTTTTTTCTAAATTTTAAAAATATCTTTTTCTAAAAAAAATTAGAAATTAAAATTTATGTTTGCATGCCGCTTTCCTCAAAAAAAAAAATGTTTGCATACATATTGATTATGTCATCCTAATTAACTTTTTTCATCGATTTCCAGTCAAAATCTTCTCAATTAACAATGGTACATGATATCAAATTATCATCAACATTATCAGCATAGTATATCATTGAATAAATATTGTTAGCATATTACTAAATATATAGCAATTAAAGAGATAAATTTTGGAATATCTTCATTTTCATCTTCTCAGAATCTCGATATGATTTTTTCAAAAAATTGCAAATACCTCCAAAATTTTCTCTGAAATTTTAAATATATTCTAAATTTCTGTAAAGTTAAATAGTCCGATACAGATATCATCGATATTTAAACCTTGGTAACAATTATATTGAGAAAATGAAAAACTAGAACCATCAGTTCAAAAAAAAAAAAAAAAAAAAAAAAAAAAAAAAAAACCTAGAACTATTATGCATGTAAACAAAACATGTGAATGTCTAGTGTTCAACATCCATGTTCATGCCTTGATCATAAGGTTAGACATGTGAAAGTCTTGAAATGTATATGCCTTGATTATGAGGTTAGTAAATAGTGAGAGGATAAAAAAGTTTATAAATAGCCTATGTAATGTATTGAGAAGTTATGTTAGAAAAATTTTATGCAAGCTTAATACTTGTTTCATTTCATAGCCATAATTATTACACTTTATCCATTTTATTATCCCACCTTTAAACTTACTTTCTTTCACCATTTAATCCCAATTTCCATTACAATACTTCCACTATAAACACAAGCTAATAAGCCATATACCATTTTATTGTACACATACATAAATAAAGATAGTTATTTCTATAACACGTTATCAGCACGAGGAGACTCTGTCCAGATTATCATTTGAGGTATAATCTCTTATTTCTAAACTTTCAATAAGATTATGGCTAACCTTGCAAAGCAGGAATTTGCTCCCTTAACCGTTGAAGGAAGCAATTATATGTCCTGGGCCCGAGATGTAAAAATGCATCTTACTTCAATGGGTCTGGAAGATACTATTGCTGAAGGCAAAAATCCCAGCCATCAAAATCAGGCAAAAGCCATGATTTTCTTGTGCCATCATATCGAAGAGGCACTTAAAATGGAGTACGTGACTGTGGAATCCCCACTGGCATTGTGGGAAAAGCTGAAAGAAAGATATGATAATCTTAAAAAGACGGTGCTTCCAAAAGCCCTTGATGACTGGACAAACCTGAGACTTCAGGATTTTAAAACAGTCCGGGAATATAATTCCGCTGTGTTCAAAATTACGGCCCAATTGCAATTATGTGGGCAAAAGATATCTGAAGCAGAAATGCTTGAAAAAACGTATTCTACGTTTCATGCTAAAAACACAGTATTGAGTGAGACATACCGTCAAAAAGGTTTTCAGAGATATTCTGATCTTATCACCTGCTTATTATTGGCTGAACAAAACAGCCTATTGTTGTTGAGAAATCATGAATCTAGGCCCGCAGGTGCAAAACCGTTCCCTGAGGTGAACGCGGCTCAATCATCGAAATATGTGCGGGATCGTGGGCACTTTAAAAATCAAAATGATGATCGTGGCCAAAATCGGTATCACAATCGAGGCAGAGGTGAATCATCTCGTCAAAATAATTATCGAAATAAGCCTCGATTTGAGCAAAATCGCAGATATGATACCAGAAGGCCTTACAAACCACAACAAAGAAATTATGCAAGAAAGCATAAACAAAATGATGAAATTTGTGATCGTTGTGGAATTAAAGGCCATATGGCTCAAACATGCCACACAGCTAAACACTTAGCTGAACTGTATCATGCCTCGAAACGAAAAGAAAGACCAGGTGTTGAAGCACACCATCATGCCCACGATGATACTTATGATGATATATTAAATGATAATATCACGCACCTGGAAGCTGATGATTTTGTTGAGCCAGATACTGTTACCAAATAATATATTATATAGATATATATATATATATTTTATACTTATCTTTTATAATTCCTGTTTAATATAAATAATGATATCTTATACTTCCCTTTTATTATCCATGTATAATATAAATATGCTTTTGCATTAATAATATTTATATTGCTGATGTTTAATAACATTCTTATATTCTTGTAAAGAAATGGATGCTGGAAATTCAAAAGTCGGAGATGATATCTGCCTAATTGACAGTGCAACAACGCATAGCATTTTGAAAAGCAAAAGCTATTTCTCCAATTTAAAATTGGAAAAGACCGCAGTGAAAACTATAAGCGGTAATGCAAAATGCATTGAAGGCTCCGGTAGAGCTATTATATTTCTCCCTGAAGGGACAAAAATGGCAATTGAAAATGCCTTGTTCTCATGCAAAGCTCGAAGAAATTTACTGAGCTTCAATGATATTCGAAAAAATGGATATCACATTGAAACTTCAAAAGAGGCAGATCACGAGTATCTTTTGATAACTCGAATTGAAAATGGCAAAAAAATTGTGAATGAAAAATTGCCATGTTGCTCCTCTGGCTTATACTATACAAAAATATGTGCAGCAGAAATACATAACCTAGTAGGCTTGAAAGCTACTAGTGAATTTATTACCTGGCACGATAGACTTGGGCATCCTGGCAGTGTAATGCTGAGGCGAATTATTGAAAATTCAAATGGCCATACATTGAAAAGGCAAATGATATTGAACCCAAATGAGTTCAATTGTGCAGCCTGTTCACAAGGGAAATTGATATCCAGACCATCTCCAGTAAAAGTGGGAATTGAATCCCCTACATTCCTAGAAAGAATTCAAGGCGATATATGTGGACCTATTGATCCACCGTGTGGACCTTTCAAGTACCTTATGGTATTAATTGATGCGTCATCACGCTGGTCACACGTTTGTTTATTATCAACTCGCAATTTGGCATTCGCAAGATTACTTGCACAAATTATAAAATTGCGAGCACAGTTTCCAGATCATCCGATAAAGAAAATACGCCTTGATAATGCTGGAGAATATACATCACATGCATTTGATGATTTCTGCATGTCGATTGGAATTACTGTTGAACATCCTGTGCCTCATGTGCACACGCAAAATGGTCTGGCAGAATCATTTATTAAGCGATTGCAATTAATTGCAAGACCCTTGTTAATGAAATCAAGACTCCCTGTTTCTGCTTGGGGACATGCTATATTGCATGCAGCCGCACTTGTGAAAATAAGGCCGACAAGCTATCATAGCTACTCCCCTACACAAATTGTGTTTGGAAAGGAGCCCAATATATCCCACTTGCGAATTTTTGGGTGTGCGGTTTATGTACCGATTGCGCCACCACAACGCACAAAAATGGGACCTCAAAGAAGGTTGGGCATATATGTCGGGTATGAATCACCCTCGATTATTAAATATCTTGAGCCAAAAACGGGTGATTTATTTACTGCAAGATTTGCAGACTGTCATTTTGATGAAACTCAATTCCCGACATTAGGGGGAGGAAATGATCAACTGAAAAAGGAAATATCTTGGCAAAGTCCATTTGATTTCCTTGATCCTCGTACAAGGCAATGCGAACTTGAAGTTCAAAGAATTGTGCATTTGCAGGGAATTGCAAATCAATTACCCGATGCTTTTAATGATGCTGCTAAAGTCACAAAATCATATATAAATGATGCAGCAAATGCACCAGCCAATATAAATGTCCCAGAAGGACAAATTCCAAGTGCAAATGAACCTACTGCACGCCTGAAGCGTGGTAGGCCTTTGGGTTCCAAGGATAAAAATCCACGAAAGAAGAAAATTATCCATATGGGTGATAAATCAATCACAGATGATACTCCCGAAGGAGAAATTGATTCAACCCCCGAAAAGGTTGAACCTGAAAATATTCACCCAGAAGAAAATGAAGTTATTGAAACTTCTTTCAATTATATCAATACTGGGAAATGTTGGAACCGAAAAGAAACAAACGTTGATAATGCCTTTGCATACAACGTTGCACTCGATGTAATGGAAAATAACGAGGATCCTGAACCAAGATCGGTTGAAGAATGTCGGAAAAGAAATGATTGGCCAAAATGGAAAGATGCGATTCAGTCTGAACTAGATTCACTGAATAAACGAAAAGTATTCGGCCCTATTGTCCAAACACCAAAAAATGTGAAGCCTGTTGGCTACAGATGGGTGTTTGTGAGAAAAAGAAATGAAAATAATGAAATTGCCAAATATAAGGCAAGGCTTGTAGCCCAAGGTTTTTCACAACGACCGGGAATTGATTTTGAGGAAACATATTCCCCAGTTATGGATGGAATAACATTCAGGTATCTAATGAGTCTAGCAGTACGAGAAAATCTCGAAATGAGGCTGATGGATGTTGTTACTGCATATTTATATGGCTCATTGGAAAATGATATTTATATGAAAATACCTGAAGGGTTTAAATTACCTGAGTCTTGCAACTCAAAACCCAGAGAAAATTATTCCATCAAATTGCAAAAATCGTTGTATGGGCTCAAGCAATCTGGCCGAATGTGGTACAACCGCCTCAGTGAAAGTTTGATAAAGGAATGCTATACAAATGACCCGATCAGCCCTTGTGTATTTATAAAGAAAAATGGGTCAGAATTTGTGATCGTCGCAGTCTATGTTGACGATTTAAATCTAATTGGAACTCCTGAAGAGTTGAAAAAGGCGGTCGAATATCTGAAAAAGGAGTTTGAAATCAAAGATTTCGGGAAAACGAAATTTTGCCTTGGCCTACAAATTGAGCATTTGGAAATGGGCATATTTGTTCATCAATCAGCTTATACCCAAAAGGTATTAAAGCAATTTCGAATGGATTATGCTCATCCGCTAAGTAATCCAATGGTCGTTCGGGCACTTGATCCTGCAAAGGATCCATTTAGGCCAAAAGAAGATAATGAAGAGCAACTTGGCCCAGAAATCCCATATTTAAGCGCAATTGGTGCGTTAATGTATCTTGCAAACAGCACGCGACCTGATATCGCGTTTGCAGTCAATCTACTCGCAAGATTCAGCTCTTGCCCTACTCAACGACATTGGAAAGGCATAAAGCATGTTTTTCGCTATCTCCAAGGAACAATTGATCTTGGGTTATTTTACCCAAAAGACTCTCGACATGAGTTAATTGGCTATGCCGATGCAGGTTATTTATCAGACCCACACAAAGCCAAATCTCAAACAGGCTATATCTTCACGTGTGGTGGAACTGCTATCTCTTGGAGGTCAATGAAGCAGACTCTAACTGCTACTTCTTCTAATCATGCCGAAATATTAGCAATCCATGAAGCAAGTCGAGAATGTGTTTGGTTGAGGTCAATGACTCAACATATATTGAAGAGTTGTGGTTTAATCATTGAACCACAAATGCCCCCAACAATTTTATTTGAAGATAATTCGGCTTGTGTAGCCCAGTTGAAAGGGGGTTATATCAAAGGAGATAGAACGAAGCATATTTCACCAAAATTCTTCTACACTCATGATCTTCAAAAGAATGGTGAAGTCGATGTGCAACAAATTCGATCAGAAAATAATTTAGCGGATCTATTTACCAAGGCATTGCCGACTGCAACATTCGAGAAGCTCGTGAAGAAAATTGGAATGCGGCGGCTTCGAGATTTAAAATGATGTCCAAATCAGGGGGAGCATCTGATACAAGAATACTGTACTCTTTTTCCTTCACTTGGATTTTTTCCCACTGGGTTTTTTCCAAGTAAGGTTTTAACGAGGCATATTCTTCGTATTGACGACATTCAAGGGGGAGTATTATGCATGTAAACAAAACATGTGAATGTCTAGTGTTCAACATCCATGTTCATGCCTTGATCATAAGGTTAGACATGTGAAAGTCTTGAAATGTATATGCCTTGATTATGAGGTTAGTAAATAGTGAGAGGATAAAAAAGTTTATAAATAGCCTATGTAATGTATTGAGAAGTTATGTTAGAAAAATTTTATGCAAGCTTAATACTTGTTTCATTTCATAGCCATAATTATTACACTTTATCCATTTTATTATCCCACCTTTAAACTTACTTTCTTTCACCATTTAATCCCAATTTCCATTACAATACTTCCACTATAAACACAAGCTAATAAGCCATATACCATTTTATTGTACACATACATAAATAAAGATAGTTATTTCTATAACAAGAACATCTTACAGTATTCGAGAAAAATACGAGAAGTCGAGAAGAATCTAGAGTTCGATGGCAAGGCCCAACTCAAAATATTGAAAACGTACTCCGTATGTTAGAACGCCGGAGATGCTGACACGTGTACACTTCAGATTCGTCCAGCCCTGCAAACTCTTATGTTTTCTTTCACAAACGGTCCAACGAATTTCTCTGAAGCACCCAACAGGTAATCGAACTCGAACAATGCGGAATTCGTTCAATTTGAAAATTTCCCCCCTTTTGCAATGAGTCATATCTGAGCTTTGCTGTTTTCGGAATTTGTTTGGATGATTACGTTATGGATAAAATTTTAATTTTCTGGTTTCTGGCTCCGCATCCTTCCGATGGTTTCTGTTTATTCTGTGGGGATAATCATTAATCAGCAGAATGAATTCGGAAGGAAAAATAAGGAGCTTTCTTGCATTATCGGAAGAAAAAAGAAGCTTGTTTGCATTATTGATTTCTTTTTCGAATTTGATTTAGATGTGAAAAGCTAGCGTCGACATTCGATTGCCGGTTTCCCGATGCGAACTAGAAAGATGATTCTTTACATTTTTTCATTTTTTATTTGGTGAAAGTGCCGTAAGATATTTGTGTCTTGGCTTAGGCAATCTGTTGGATTTCCTTCCAGTTGAACACAGGATGAATGATCACCTTAGTTTGCATGAAGGCTTTGAATAATTATAGTTGAAGTTTAACACATTAAGCTAAAGATTAACCTTGAATTTGAAAAATTCAAATCAATCAAGCTTGACCAAGAGTAAAAGCTTGATTAAGCTCAGAAATGGTTCGTTGAAGTCGCATATTTCTTTGATTGCTAGTTGCTACTCATTTTAACTGACATTGGTCTGTTCAGGTAATTGTTTACTCTAGTTTGTTGGTTTTAGTGCTATTCAGATTTATCAGAGGGAGCCTTTACATGATGCAAAATCTTTGATCTTATTTGGTGTCTTTTTCTTATCAATATATTCAATTGGCTTTTGTATTTTACTTAGTTTGTTGGTTTTAGGGGTATACTGATTATCAGAGGGAACCTTTAATTACATGATGCAAAATCTTTGATGTCATCGCGTGTCCTTTTTATCAAGATCTTCAATCGACTTTCACATTTACTCAAAAATGGTCAGGGAATCACAAACAAGATGAAGGAAGACAACAGTGCTAAAGAAGATTCCAATTATTCGGGCAGAGGTTTTGGTTTGCTTAGGAGCATCTCTAACATATTTGGAGGAAATAAAACTTCCAACAATTCTTTCTTCAATAGGACATTCAGTAACTTATTCGGATCCGACTCAACTAGTTCAACAAGACCCGATGATTTGCAGCATGAAAGCAAATCAAAGGGGCCAATAATTGAAGAGTTAGATGGTGATGCTGCGGAAGTGCCAGAAGATAAGGATCAAAATGATGCTGATGCTTCCTGGTCGAATAGGAACCCGATTGTTGAGCTTCCGGAGGATCAAGAAAAGGGTAAAATAGAATTAATAGACACCTCATGGCTCTCCATCTGCACATGGAGCTTTAAGTACTTCTTTCTGCTTGCCAACATTTCACCATCTGTTCAGATGATGCAGATTGTAGGAGAAATTCGAGGGACTTAATGTACTCAGAAAAATGTAAAGAAGTACAGAAACAGACCCAGAGTGTCAGCTTCAAGAGGGTGAGTTATGGTGGCATTAATGGAACATACTACACTGCAACTACTTCAAGTGTGAGGAAGGATGGGGTAGGGAACTTGTTTCCTTGGACTTCTCATTTTCTAAGCTCTTCATTTATTAAGATTCGAAATTGCTCTGGTTGGAATCATTCAGGTGACACTGGAAGAAACAAAACAAGCTGATAGATCAACGGGCCAAGCGACACACAAAATTTCAAGAGGCATAGATGGCAAGGTTGTAACCAGTCTGTTTTCTGTTTGTGTTCTAGAACAAACTGAAAAAGGAGGACAGGGTGCAAGATCCTCTGTGCTAATATTTTTTCATTGACTGTGGCCATTGAAATCAAGATTACTTAATTCTTCCATCATCGAATCTTCCAACTCGTCATACTAAATTTCACAAATTCAGTGAGCAATTCCTGTTGTGGATGCCCTTACAATTTGTTCATCCAAACTGACTGTCACTTTCTGTTCTTATAGGGACATTCAGTTCTGAGGAGGCTTAATTCGGATGGGAAGGTGGACACCACACAGATTCTGCACAACTTAGATGAAGGTTAGTTCTCTTGAAACACTATGACTGATGGTTACCTATTTTTCCTTTGTAAGAAGCTCACACTGCTCTGTGTCTTAGATGAACTTTTGGGCTTTGAAAAAGCATGGACAAAACATGTTGATTGGCAATTGCAAGAGTGGAATGGTAAGCTAAGAAAATTTTCATCAAGCACAGGTTTGCTACAGTTGGTTTATGTTAGCAGTGTGCATCGGTTGAGTTTGTATTGGGAATGTTTTTCTCTACATTTTCATTTATCAACAGATAGTCTCAACATTGGTATTACGAATCTATGTTCAGTATCACCGAAGATGTTCCAAATCGATTTCCTTGTTAATATATATGACCAATATGGTGCTTTGTAATTGGGTTACAAAAGCTAGCCCTTATAGTACATTGCCTAAAACCTCTCAACTTTAGTATTTCCTTACAATGAAGCTCAGTTGCACAAACTCAAGCTTGCCTCTTGACATCAGACAGTCACGTCGGAGATTTCTTCCAAACCATTACACACCATGCTCTTGAAACTACTCTCTAGTCTTCTGCTAGTTTTTCTTCCATCACCTCATACAATAAGTATAATCAATCATTCCTAATGTTGACAGGCAATACCAGAAAAAAGGATGAACAACTGGCAGCCTGGGGAGGGTTCTCGGATCCATTTAGCCCCCGTTTTAACAGAGAAAGTGGGGCAAGTTTTCATCATAACTGGATGGCCAAATCTTCCAACGGAAGATCCAAAAAGGTTGTCACAATTAACATTGAATAGCTCAACTCAATGTTTATTATGTTAAATGATTTATTGTTTTCTGCCTAGTCGCCTAGACATTTTACTCTTTGCATTATTCAACGTGTGCATTTTGGATTTTTTTTTTTACCATGTTTGTATGCAGCTGTAATATACTATGCCAAAAGGATTAATAGGGTATTGTAAAGAATTAAGTTTCTGTTTTTCTTCTTCTTGTTGGTTGGTTGTTTGTTTGTATTTCACTGTTACCTTTTGCTTTCTAGTGGTCTTCAATTTTTCAATTCGCTGTTCATACTCTTTGTTAGCTCATGCTACATTCTTTTAGGAAATGTATGCATTGTCCTTTCGAGACAGGCCAGTCTAGCTTAATGAATTTATCTGTATTTGGACAAAAAAAAAAAATTGATCAAATAGATAGGCCAAATTTAATTTTAGTTGATTCGTCAGGCCAATTCAAGAAAATCTAGTAATTCAGTAACACTACCCAGATTCAATATACAGAGTACTATATATAAACTTTCTTTGGATTGGCTTCTGAAAAACTTACTAGTGTCCATTAATAAACTTTCCTCACAAAAGTTATTATAACTTATACTAAGTACACTAATATACTTTATTTTGTATAATAAAACAATAAAACATATACTAAAAGATTACACTAATAAACTTTATTGGCTAATATTTTTAATTACAAAATTTTGATAAAAATTACTTCCTCCGTTTAGAAAAGATAGTTACGTTTGGAAAAAACGACACTATTCATACAAATACTTTGACTTGAAGTTTTATCATAGTTATACAAGTTAAAATAGTCAAGTGAGATCTTGTTAGATTCATCTCGTCTTGTAGTTTTTACATATCGAATTTTTAGAATTTTTAGTTGTACCGAATTTGAGTTATTAATAGTTTAAAATGTGTATTGGACTGCATGCTACGTGGGTCCATAGCAAATAAAAAAATAGAGGAAGTATTTTATATAAAAAAAATTGTATGGCCGTTACATTTTTAAAGTTACCGTTGAGGGGAAAAAAACAAAAATAATTAAATGGATATGTAGTATATTACATAAAAAAGGAAAAAAGTTAAATTCTCAACTCAAATGAACTCAATTCAAACAGATGAATTGAAGAGTGGGCCAGACACATAAAATGAACTCCCGTAACCGGTACATCCAATTCATTGCAGGCTGTGTCAGAGATTAATTGGAAAAAGATGGTGGCGATGCTCTAAGAGACCATACAGTTTTGAACCCTCAATCTCGATGTTTGAGTTAAAATATTGGTCACTAGGTTTCTCGCTTTTTTTTTTAAGGGTTTTTTTTTTAAAAAAAAAGATTTTGTAGGGTGTAATGACACCACATGTATGCATGAGGCTTCGGCACTTAGTAGATCAGATGGCCTTATCTGGGGGCTGCAGAGCAATGTTGTTTATCTCCTCTAATTGGCATATGAGTAAGATTGGAATGTAGGAATTGTCGGGGCCAGACTGGATCCCAAAGGGCGCCGGATGCGATGGTATTTTCTTCTGTGGCTACTAGTTCTTCATGCTCATTTACTATACTGATCATCAGTGCCAACTGCACATAATTTGGATTCAATTGCTGCAACCATCATCATATCATTGGCTTCATTTTGAATATAGAAGAAAATGATTTCGCAATGGACTTGGTGGGTGAGCGCAGCAGAAGGCTGTGCTGGATTTGGAAAGTGAGAATTTTTTTTTTTTTAAAAAAAAAAAAAAGAAAAGCAAAAGGTTCCACCCACCAGTGAATGAATGCACAATTGCACATAATATTTTCTGGTTCTGAATGAATGGATTTGGAGCCTCCTATATTGGGGATTTAGATTATTGTACTCTTGTTGAGTTTTGGGCAATTCTCCTTGGGGGTGATAATAAGTCCCAATCGATTCGTGGTAAACGAAAATCTCTTGATGATGTACTTTCCCCTACTGAAATGGTGGTCGAGAAATCTTGCCGAATAGGGGCTTCAATTCAACTCAGGCACACCAGAGAGAAGGGAACTGATGTGCCAATAATCCTGCCAATCCAACCTTGGAGCTTAAAACTTCATGCAGCCCTATTCTTGGGTTTTACCCCTGCCATTGCAATCCGTACACCTACTTGCCCTTGTGCACACAAATGCAGGCACCATACAAAGAATCAATGTAAGTTTACCATTCAACTAGTTGCAAATTCTACAATTGCCTCACTTCCCAAACTAATCATTCTCACTAGTTCATTTAGGCAGCATAATTCACAATGCCCATAAATACAATGCCTCAAATATACGCAACATAGTCTGGCCTGAGTAAAATGAGAATTCGTTCACTTAGTTGACATATGCAAAATAATAGAGCATAATATTGTCGTGAGCGATACAAGTATTAAGGAAATGACACTGAAAACACTTAATGCGATAAAATAGATATCAAAGATAGTGTACGAAGATTGTTTTTATCACCAAGTCAAAACTGGATTAAATGAGTGAATATAAAAAAATGTCATGGAAACATCAACACAGCATACTGCAGAAATAAAAATGTCTAGAAAGCATTACTACAATCGTAGCATCAGTTCCTCAATACTGCTGCTGGATTACGAATCCATTCTGCCATGAGTAACATCTAAGCCACGAGGGTGCTGGCAGTGGTAGATTCACTGCAAAGGAACACAAGCAATTTTAGCATTACAAACCGTCTAGGAAAAGACAATCTAAAACAAGATGGACATCATCATCTATAATATTGGAACGCTGTCAAATCCATATTCTAGTTGTAAAAAGAGTCATTGTTGACCATTAGGTGATAACTGAAGATAATAAAATGTCAAATTAAAACTTATCTACTTCCAAACTAATATCACACAGACCATTAATCAACAAAGATTGGTTGCTAATGCGAGTCAGGAGAACCCTAAGCTAGGTGATGAGATTGTCGAGTTTAATGCAAGTCCATGCATTGGTAATCTATCACACTTTTTCCAATAGGCTAAATCACGGAACTTACTATTTCCAGACTGGTGGAAGCTTCTTAGTCTTCTTATAGTAGCGTGCAAGCCTGTGAATTCTGCTCTCAACAAGGATAAGCCTAAACTTGGAATCCTTATCTTTCCTATTCCTCTCAAGATGCTTTCGGATGGCAACAGCCTTCTTGATGAGATGGTATAGATCCTCTGGTATCTCAGGAGCAAGTCCTGACAGAGAAATAAATGCATCAATAGTACATATCCTTTGCATCAATACTAGAAAGCATGACTGTGGCATCTGAGTTAAAATATACCATGTGCTTTGAGAATCCTCAAAATCTTGCTGCCAGTAACACTCTTAACTTGGGCAATTCCATGAGAATCACGAAGAATAACACCAATTTGGGAAGGAGTCAATCCCTTCTTAGCAAACTTACAAATGTTATCTTCAACCTGAATTAGAAGTAACATATCAGAAAACAACAATGCATAGGAGGTGGTATGTAAGAAAGCATGATCATATGTATTAGGCCAAATAAGAACAAAGACAACTCTCCTGTTACAAGAAACAGATTAAATAAAACAAACCGAGCACCAAGCACCAAATAAGATGCAGATTTCCAACAGTCGTGTTTCAAAGTTAAAAAGAAAACAAAATGCAAATTAAATAAAAATGATTGAAAAGCAAGTAATGTAGAGCAATACTAACAGAACTAGTGATGTGGGCAACGGGCATTGTAATTGGAGCCAGAATAAAATGTGTTTTCTAATAAGAAACAATAGTGCCAAGAGATCCTTTGGTAGATTAGCTTTCATATATGGTGTAAGATTATTCCCCAGTTTGACAGAATTGAGGACATACTGCCACCAATTATACATAGGCACAGCTAAATATGTAAAAATATTTAATCTTGAATAGTTAAATTGAAATATCTTTGTTCTTCAATTGCAAAGTCCTCACATTCTTCATACACTAAACATATCCGAAAGATTCAAGCAAACCACCTCAAGAACTTCTTATACACTAAAACAAGAACACCAAATAATCATCCATGACAGTTAAGGCAGAACAAAAAACAGCATTGCTTCTTAACCAAACTAGCAGTCAATTCGAGAAGTGAATAAACAAACAATAAACACGTACATCCCCAGACGCGATCTTGAGCCAGCTCGGTGGAGTCCTCTTGTATGGAAGCGCCGATGCTGAAATACCCTTACTGCAATTTCGACAATCACAAATTCAGAAATCAGGTTGAAACTCGTTAAAGGTTACCATACACAGAGTAGATTATCAGACAAACCCTCTGCTGTGCATACGCCCCATGGCGGCGGCTGCTCCAAAAACGATACAGCGGCGACGGCGGCGGCAGCAACCTTAATCCAAGAAATGCACAAACCCTAGAGCAACAAGCAGAATCGGACAGTGGTGGGTGCTATTTATAGTTAGGATGCTTATTTGCAATTCAATTCTTAAACGTTACACATATTACTATTTCGCCTCTCTATTTTTAATTTTTGCACCAAAATTGCCCAATCGTTTGAAGTTACTTATGAAAATGCCCCAACATATTATTGGGCCGTACACTGGCCCAATAAAAGGCCCACAATTGTACCCAGAACGGAAATTCGGGTTTTCCGATATGGATACCGGTGCTGAAAGCCGTGACAGATCTTGGGATCGAAGAGCTCGAGCAGTTGCCTGATTTCGAAGATTCTGTAGCGACAATTAATGAGGTAATGTAATTGGTTTTCGCTGTCAATTCATATCGATTTTTATTGGTGCTCTACCATCCTGCTTCGTTTGATTTTATTTGTTAATTTTTGGGAGAAATTCTGTGACTATATGCTTAGCTTTGAGAATCGAAGTAATTTCTGGTTGTTTTCTAAATTCCCCGCTAATTAGGTGTAAATAAAACGTGTTACTTATATAATTTTATGTAATGCTTTTGTTCCTGTTTTTGTGGTTAATGTTTGCTTGATGGATTGAATGTAGAATACTTATATACATCGTTCTGCTATTGCAGGGTTAATTGCCAAAAAAAGGATTATGCTTAAGTTCAGAATTTGCCTGTGGTGTATTTAGCTTAAAAAAGCATTCTTTTTTAGGAGGGATTATGGTTGGAAAGAGGATATGCGTTGGATGGAATCGGCTACTTTTGTTTCTTCCAGTAGTTCTCTTAGTCACCCACATGCTATCAGGTTTGTTATTTGATGGTATGTTTCCGACACTGTGTGAAAAGGCTTTCCTCTTATGTTGGAACTTGGATTCGGCAAATTCATCTGAAGAGGTGAATGGGTGTATGTTTTTCAGTTAAGGAGCTGCGGAAAGAGAAGAATTTTGGGGGTGAGCTCAATGAGAAGCCAAAGAAATTCGATCATCTTGTTCTTGGGCCTGCTGCTGGGGAAGGGTTGCCTGATCGTTTGCATTGCCAAGGTTTTTAGATTCCTTTTTTAGATGAATTTATAAGCATTTCTTTTAACAAATGCATGCTGATGTCGTTCTAGTTTTGTTGAGTTGAAAAAAGGGGTAAGGTTTAGCTGTTTTTCCTAGCTCCTTATATTTGCAAATAACTTCTTTACTGTTTTAATTTTTTCAAACTTGTTACGTTTTTATTATACTTGGCACCCACCTCATATTTTTAATTGTTGGCTGGCTAAAAATTAGGAAAATGTTTTGTTTGCATCTTTTCTGCTAATTTTAAACGTTTGCAGGAACAAAAGCTCTTAACAAGACAAAATCTCTCAACAGTTCTCACTCAATGGGCAATGTGGCTCTTGTCACTGTATTTGCTGCCTACAATTTTACTGCTGGGAATAAACCAGTTGATTTGGTAACTGTTGGGAACACTTCATACAATAGAGTTGAGAGATCATTGGCTATTTTGAATGTGTTCATAAATTTCATTAAGGTATCTTAAGTTATTACGATTTTGGAATTATATTTTAAACAATTCCTGTATAAATATCAATATTGTCTTGTTTTATATACCACACATTCTGGTTAGACGTGCCTGTACATTGGTATTAAGAGTTTGTCTGCTTCTAGGTTATTTGAGCCTTTAGTTTCTCATACAAGCATATAAAATGGCACTTGTTTTTCATGATTTAGAGGTAGCGACATGGCATAATGTTGCCACGTTTTGAGTTTCTAATATCAATTGCCTGACATTATTATGCCTCTTAAGATTTTTCAATTGTTTCAGTTGAATCTTTATGTTCCAATCTTCTTAAATTTGTTCCAATCTTGCTTACGAAGGTCATACACATTAAGGGGAATTTGGTTCATTCATACTTTTCGGAATGGCTGCAAATTTGAAATCCCCTCTACCATTGAGGATTCAATTTTCTCCATTTTCTTTTTTCCTTTTTGAATGATTCTCAATCTTTTTAGGTTCACACTGTGGACCAAATAGCAGGTATGAGAATCATTCCCATTCTTTTATTGTGGTTCTTATACCCTTATACACATTGTAATAGTGATGTCACTGATGTGATTTCTAAGGAAGACCTTTTGAGAATTTTGAATAGTGAGGTTTTAAAGCAGATTTAGATAACAATTACCGATTTAGCAAACCATACTTGTTTAACTTTGGAATATATGTACACTTCTAGATTTGAATTAATTGCACTCCCTGCCCAGGGTAATATATATGCTGAGTTACGTTCCACTGATTCTATTTTGGTTTCAGTTGACGTGTAGTTGATTATTGCAGGTGGCCATGCCTCAAAGCAACATCATAATTCTTACAGACCCAGCGTCTGATCTCCCATTGCATCAAGAGATGGTTACAATACAACCAATACAAGGTGAATATTCCCGAGACAAGTTGATGCTTCAAAGAATCAGGTCTTACATTGTAAGAGCATAAGGCACTATTGGAAACGGCACAGCTTTCTGTATTTTATTTGAATATACCAAGCTTCTGTGCATGTTTGTGAGTGTGTTAGAATTAGATCTGAGATACAATATGCTTAGCATCTATTCTGGGTATTTGTGACGGTTAAATCAAATGCCTTGTAAGCCTGCTTTGAACAATGCAGGGTTTACTTGGAGTGTTGAGTTCCCTTTCACCTGAGTCTCATGGTTGTCTTTGTTGTATAGTGCTTGATACTTGCTTAACTAATGTATTTTTAAAACTCATGTTGCAACCCTTTACCCTCTGTTGGTGGTCATATTTAAAGAGGGAAGACATTGTCTGCTTTGTTGACTCCGGATTATTATGTATGCAATCCTGATTTTCTCCTGCAAATGTCTCTCATCTCTCATTGTAAAAGACTCTGCAGTTTTTTCCTTGAAATTACAGTTGTTTAATTTTTGAAGCTTACTTTTCTGCCTTATGTTATTATTCATAATTTATCGTTTCTTATTTATTGTTTATGTTGTTTGTGCAGTCCTTCCTAGAAGCAAGGCTTGAGAAGCTTACTCAAGAGCAAGAACAAGTCACTCATTTCATTTTTACAGACTCGGATATTGCAGTTGTGGATGATCTTGGACAAATATTTATTGACCATCCTGATTTTGATTTGGCTCTCACCTTCCGAAATAATAAAGATCAACCACTAAATTCAGGATTTATTGCTGTGAGGGGCACCGTTCATGGAATTCAAAGGTGCATTATTTTCTTCATTCTTTCCATAACCATAATAAGGTAAAATGCCAAAAGATAGAAACAGAATTACTAAACACTGGCTTGACTTCGGGGGGAGAAGTGTTTGGAGCTGGGGTCTTACGTTATAATCCCTCTATCCACTCTATTGTCTCTAGTATTACTGTTCATTATTTAATTTTATTCATTTGTACAGCAAGTATAATAAAAAAATGCAGTCAAGTCGGATATTGTTGATTCGTCTAATTGCAAAGTTTTAGAATATATTTTATAAAACTTTACTTGTACACATATTGATTGAAATAGTATTGTTAGAAATAAGATGAACCTAAGACTTCAACCTAAAACCAATTGGTGATAGGTAGAGTGGCCAATGCCCATATAAACAGGGGATAACCCAACATATAACCGGTGTGGGACTTTAACACCCCTCCTCGAGATGATATTCATCTTGGAAACAACGTCGAGATGATATTCATCTCGGTAACAATGAGATACCCAAATGAGTACCCATGGCTTTGATACCATGTTAGAAATAAGATGGACCTAAGACTTCAACTTAAAACCAATTGGTGATAGGTAGAGTGGCCCATGCCCATATAAATAGGGGATAACCCAACATATAACCGATGTGGGACTTTAACAACTATTAACCATTAAAACATTGTATCAAACTTCGTGTCGAAAAGAAAGTGGTCAAAATAGAGTAGACAGGAGAAGTATTATATATCATTATCATGTTAACTAGGCACCCAATTTCCATTTTGTTCATGTAAGATAATGTATTTAATATGCCCACAGGGGGAAGGCTTTCTTACAAGAAGTTTTGAGAGTTTATGGTACACAATTTATGAAAGCCTCCAGAATGCTTGGGGATCAATTAGCTCTTGCTTCAGTGGTTAGATCTAGCCCCAACTTCAACTTGAGAAGATTTTCTAGAAGAAAGGCTTTTCTAGACAGAGTTCACGATGCTTCATTGCTTTTCTTGCCATGCTCTATTTATAACTGGACGCCACCGGAGGGTGCAGGGCAATTTCACGGGATGCCCTTGGATGTGAAGGTAAAAATACGGTTCATAAATTATAGCCATCATTATATACAACCATTCCCGAAGTATATGTTGTGATTGAGTATCTGTTCTATATCTTTGTTATGGATTCTTGCAATTATCACAAAAATTGGTGTCACTTTCTTCATCCAGGTTGTTCATTTCAAGGGCTCAAGGAAGCGACTTATGCTCGAATCTTGGAACTTCTTCCGGTCTTCTCCTCACATCGCAGATATGTTGTGCCTTGTTTTGAAGAGTGGAAGAACAAAATACGACTTCTAAATTGTGTTGGTGGTTCATTTCTGGCCCAACATGCATTACCTTGTAAATTTGCAAAGTAGATACATTGTGTAATTCAAAGAAAATACGATCTGTTATCCTACACCAAAAAAAAAAAAAAAAAAAGAAGAAGGAAAACACCAAAAATTGAGGGGGCGCTCAAAGTTTTTGAGTTTTTTGGTCTTGGTGTTGCTGTAACTGTTTTGGTTTCTGTAGGTATAGAGTTGCTTTATATGGCAGATTTGTGTTTCTTGTAATGCTCCTATTTTTCTAGTGTGTTGAAACACGAGTTTTAAGTATGAGGCGACAAGGTGAGTGTGTAATGTCTATTTTTATTATTTTTTTGGTAATTCTAATATATCATCAGGTCTCATTCGGTTTAAAAATTAATCCTTGAGGATCTGGTGTACATTGAAGAGTTGATTTGCATACACAAAGATTACCACACGGTTCCTATGCTGGAACCTTTTCTTCCGGTATGTGCTGCAGTTATTTATTACCATTGGATCTTACTTTTTACTAAATCAATGGTGCAGATTATATAAGGATATTTATGTAATTTAACTTATTTTATTATTTTATTTTATTATATTAAAAATATAATATTACTATAAATTTATTTCTTTTTGCAGCTTTTTGCTGTCTAAACACATTAATGATGATGGGAGAGAAAATGAGAAACTGGAGAAACTCAAAACAGAATGTTCAGATATCTTGAAAATAAAATGTCTAATGTACAGAAACTCAAAACAGAATATTAATATATTGAAAACAGAATGTCTATGTTTTCCTTACAGAATGTCTATGTATTTGCATACAAAATGTACAGAAACCAAAAACAAAATGTTATTATATTGAAAATAGAATTTCTATATTTTCCAAACAGAATGTCTACCTATTGACAACAGAATGTTTATGTTTTCCAAATAGAATGTCTTGTATTGCATACAGAATGTATAGAAACTCAAAACAATCTGTCATTTTATAAGTTCCATTGTGTTTTGATATTTTTATTATTCATGTATAGTATAATATTTTATCTTGAAATATGTTACGTTCTGTCTTATCATAGGTGACATTATGTCTTCATGTTTTAGTCATTCTATTTTATAGGTGTGATTCTGTCATGTTATATATTTCATCCTCCACTATGATTTTTTTTTTTTTTTTTACTCTGATGATGTCAAGGGATAATTGGAGCAAACTATTCAACTTCTCAATGCAACTTCAAATTTGAAGTGTAATGATTAGAGTAATGTATTATAAAGATTTGAAAAGAATGATTACGGTATAAATTTGGATTGGTCTAGAAGGAAGGCACTCAATTAATATAATTTATATTATTTAATTAAAAAATTTGAATATAACTTATAGGTGTAAAATTACAAAACAACCCCATTTAACATATGAATCATTGATTTTGAATTTGATCCAATGGAGTAGATTTAGTCCAGCATGTGCTTACCCAGCACAAACCAAATTGCAAAGATTAAGCTAGATGAGTGTAATATCTTCGGCCGTAATCATTACAAGCATGATATCTTTTCAAGAATTAGGTTTGGAGCATTTCTCAGCTTTTCTTATACAGTTTTACTACGTTTTTCTACAATTTCCAAAGGGAACTTTCACCTTGTGCCTGGGAAAATATCCAATATGGTCCAATTTATGTTCTACGTATTTTTTTTCGACCAAATCAGATCTTTGATATTCTGGCCCAATTTAGTCCTTTATATTTTTTAATCTCAGCAAAATTAGTCATTTTTCTCATTAAATATCAAAGAGGACGGATTTTGTCGAGAACAAATAAATAAAGGACCATATTGGCTATTTTCCCCCTTGTGCCTAGCCAAAAAAGAAGCTGTTCTGCGTTTCTTGATGCGGAAATATAAGCAACTTCTAAGGCATAGGTTTTATTAGATACAAGTATTTCTTCTACTTATCCTCCTTAAGAAAATGTAAAAGTTTGTAAAATAGCTTGGTACTACTATCACTGAACCACAAACCAAATCATTTCACTTCTTAATTAGCCTCTCTCAGCAAATGGTCCTTGTGTCTCTCCTTGACATCCTCTTCCACCAGTTTAGTACAATTTCATGAGATCCATCCCCCTCTTGTAATGGGTGCAGTTCAGTCAAGCATATTATGAACTTTTTAAATATGAGGTGAGAATTGGAAGTCTAAAATGTTTTCTAGCCTGCAATATTGATCCCATGGATTCCATAATATAAAAAATGGAGTAGAACCATGACACACAATACCACTTGATCGCCCAAACTTCTTTTACTACTTGGTTGATAGATCAAAAATAGTGCCTACACTTATTAAAAGAAGAAAAGGAGAGCTTTGAATTTCTAGAAATGTAGAGTATTTCCCAGTCAACTGAACTTCTATTGAACAATTGAACTGGACAAGGAAAATTATATCTAACCAAACCAAGATAGCAACATATTTTTAGACACACTTGTAAGCAAGCAATATCATCATCCAATTAAAGTGGTGGAGAGGTGAGAGCAATTGGGTTTTACTAGACAATGTATCCTGCACCTTCTTAAACTCACCATTCAAGCAAAAACTCACATCAAGTGTACCTAAAAATATCTTTATTCTTTATGCTACCTCTCTAGTCAATTTCCAACACCAAAGTGAAAGCCACCAAAAACCATATTTAGAGGAAATATAAAATTTCAACAACCAAAAGAACACAAGGGAATGAGGAACACTGGTGTTCAGATAAATAACTCAGGTCACAAGGCATCATATATTGTCTGTATTCTTATCTCATAATAATCTTCCCACACACGGGCAATGCTTGCTTGCCGTCCTATATAAATCAGTAAAGGTCTATGCATTCAAGCCGTGTCTCCATAACACCTAATTGGGGGGGGGGGGGGGGGGGGGGGGAAGTAGGTAGTATACAATATCGCCTAACTTGAAGATTATGAACTTCATACCTATTGATATATGTGTATCCCCATCACTTTACAAACCCTCAAAAAGTTCCCAAGTGGATGGATGGGGAAACAACTAATCAGCGGATAACAGAAATATCATAGCAGCCTCAAAAGATCAAACAAAATCTTAATTTAACTGCTTTATTAAAAATGGAAATAAGCAGGCCAACAATGGTATCTTCGTTGATTATCAAATCCAGTTCTTCAAATGACGTTTTACATTATTACTTCACCATAACTGTTTTGTCCAGATTCTTAAGTAAAAAATCAAGAATCAAAAGGCAGATCAGAATTATGCGACAAAACAAAATACAGCAATGTTTCCTGCTTCATTACTCCTTTACTTTGACTGCAATCAATAACCCTAGTTGATAGATGTTATAAGTGCCAACACACGAGCGAGAATAAAGTGATGAAAGACAATGCAAAGTTAGAACAAAGCCCAAGCTAACGAATAACTTGAAATTTGTTCCAAGGAGTTTTGGCAAAGATCAGCAAGCAAAATTCCCCATAAAGGTACTTTTATGGAACATATATAACAACTTTCCGATTACAAAATACATGTGATTCTTTTCTTTACACATTAAATTAGAAATTTTTCACTTGTAAGCTGTTTTGTAAATCGTTTTTTTTTTTATCAATAGATAGAAGTATAAGATGATGTTCTCTGAATAATTTTTAGAGTCGATAAGCTCATTCTAGGTCATGCAGGTAGTGCGTAAGTACTGACAAGGTTTCACCCATATGATTTGAAAAATGGCAGACTACCCCCACCAATATAATCTGTCTAAGTGGACGTTCCTAAATTCATTTCCTAAACGGGAAGAGAAAATACAGCAAATCGCAGTTATAGCTCTTACCAAAATTCAGCTAAAGAACCGGTCACGTAAACTTGTCTTATTGCACGTTATCATGTGTAAAACCCCGTAAAAAGGTAAGAAAAATCCACACAATCAACATCTTCAAAGATCAAGGAAAAGATAGGAAGTCAACGATTCCAAGTAATAACCAATGCCACGTGGAGAGGCACTATATATGAAAAACCCGGAAAATTAATTGCCGCACAGATATAGAGCATGTTATAATAAAGAACAAAGCGTCAAACCAAAACAAGAGAGTTAATGAAAAAAGAAACACTTCACAGCCAGTAAAATTTTCAGTTCATGGGCTTTTAAAAGTAAATACACATCAAATGATCAAACGTTTATATAATGAATCTGCATAAACTTTGTAACGGGCAAGGTATTGTGTTCTATTTTATTTGAGCCACATTCCGATCATATATGCTGATCAATCGACAAAGTGTTCTATGTGTTTGAGTTCTACAATGATAAAACTACAACAAATACAATCCCATGAATGACA
This sequence comes from Hygrophila difformis, assembly GCA_030278955.1. Lineage (NCBI taxonomy): Eukaryota > Viridiplantae > Streptophyta > Magnoliopsida > Lamiales > Acanthaceae > Hygrophila > Hygrophila difformis. Next base: position 4,460,063 of record JAOANR010000005.1, on the reverse strand, counting down.
TAAATTGGTTTTTCCTATAGATGAAGATTAGAGCACTGGTGAGAACAATGCCCCACCAACAGGACAAATTTCTTCATTCATGGGATCATGAATTTCATCTTATATGACAACAATCATCAACATATGCAAAACAACATTATAGCGCAACACACGGAGATAGGTTAAAAAACAATTATAGGAATCAAAATGGTAAAGAATAGAATGGATGCTACCACAAGATTCATAGATTCTGCTTCACTGTGTGCTCTTTTTGTTGCCGTAGTAACTGAGGTACCACCGGACAAATTTCTTCAGCCCAGACTGCAGATCTGTTGTGGGTTTATAGCCAAGCTCCCTTTGTGCCAAGCTTATGTTAGCATGTGTGAATTGCACATCCCCATTCCTTGGCATCTTCTTAACCATCTTCTTTGCTTTAACCTTGAGCAATCTCTCCAAAATGCTAACAAGGTCAGAAACAGGCACGGGAGACGTGTTTCCCAAATTATACACCCTTAATTGGGCCGGCCCCTTCTTCTTGCCACCGCTGCCAGTACTCTTCTCAGCTGTATCCAATGCAGCCAAACAACCCTTCACGATATCATCGATGTATGTGAAATCTCTAGCTACAGTCCCATGATTAGGAGCCTCAAAGATTTGGATCGAGTTTCCTTTCAAAATATCCTTTGTAAAAAAGAAATACGCCATGTCCGGCCTTCCCCAAGGTCCATACACTGTGAAAAATCTCAAACCGGTAATCGAAAGCCCATATATATGATTATATGTATGAGCAATCTCCTCGCCCGCCTTCTTAGTTGCAGCATACAAACTAGCAGGCTGATCGGTTCTGTCCCTCTCGGAAAACGGCACCTTTGTATTCAATCCGTACACCGAACTGCTCGAAGCCCACACGATCGAAGGCTGAGGATTTGCGCTCTTGCAGACTTCTAGAAGGTTCACGAGGCCAGCAATGTTGCTGTGCACATAGGAGCTGGGATTCTCCATGGCGTAGCGCACGCCAGCCTGCGCTGCGAGATGCATCACATGACTAAAAGACACGATGGCAAAGAGCCTCTTCAACAAGGCGGCATCATTGATATCGCCGTCGACAATGTACACGCCCGACCGCTCCAACATAGCTTGTCTTGCCCTCTTAAGAGATGGATCGTAATAGCTATTGAAATTATCGAGGCCAACGACGCCGTCACCCCGGCGTTTGAGGGCGACGGAGACATGGGTACCGACGAAGCCCGCGGCGCCAGTTACCAAAACAGATATCCCATTTCTTGACCTGATTTTAGCGGAGGCTCTAACCCTTTTATCGAAATTAGGGCTATCGTAAATGCTCGTTCTAAGGGATCTCCTGGAGAGATCTGAGGGCGCAGGGGTAGAAGAAGAAGGCGATCTAAAGAAAAACAAGAAGATGAACCCAAGGAAGACGAACGACCAGAAAGTGAGCTTAGCTACGGAAGAATGTTGCCTCAGCCTGTTGTACGGCGATTTCTCGATCTTGAACTTTCCCGGCGTTGATGGGGCGTTGTCGACAATGTGCTTCATCTGTAAAACGCGGTTAATCCGACAGAGATCTTGCAAATTCGTGGCGTAAACTGTATACCCCCTTTTCACCCCCAATCCCAGAAATGCTAGGTTTTGGCAAAACCAAAATCAAATCAAGATTTGTGGCCTATCCAATACCAATCAACAATCAAAGAATGAGGGTTTTTGAGATTGGGGAATTTCAAAAAGGGAGGCACCACAAAATGGGGCTTGGCTAATCAGGAGAGTTCCCACTTCCCACACCTTTATCAATAGGGAATCTTCAGGTTTCTTGGGCGGACAGGTTGTTGGTAATGGCGGTGGTAGTTTCAACACATTCTTTTGCCCACCAAAAAAATCAAACTTTGGGAATTTGATGATGATTGAACTACAAGGGTGATTGGAGAGGGGAATATGGAGGTGGGTTTGGGCAAATTAATGGAATGGAAGTGAGGAGGGTGTGGAAATTTGAAATGGATTAACAAGAAATGGGAGTCAAAACTTGAACAAGGGCTGTTGTAATTAAAATTTGTAGGGTTAATGTTGGCAGCCATGATTAGGGTTTATATTATACTAATTGAGGGAGAAAAAAGGGAAGGGAATTCTAGGGATTTCATTTCCCTTTTTCTTTTGATTCATTTTTCTCCACTTTTCTCCCTCCATTGTTACTTTTTCTTCAAGGGATGAATGAACAAATTTTTTTAAATAAATACATAAATGGTGGTGTGTTAGAAAAGGGTTTGTTTTGCTTTGGTTGGGTGTAAAGTGCATTGAAATTTAGGCATTCATTTTTCTTTGGACCATATTTTTTTTAAGTTATGTTTTTGTGGGGGAGTGAACTAAAGTTGGGATTTTTTGTTTTGTTTATTCTCATTTCCATTATAGAAACTTTTAGAATATAATGACTGAAGTTTGGTTATATAGTGATAAATCCTCTATTTTTAATATTAAGGTTGGAGATTATGAAATAAACTCCATCCCTTCCATTCATTTATCATCTTTATAATTTGTATCTTTTATTGTAGTATGATATATGGTTCCCACCATCCTTTAAGTATAAGCCATTGAGCCACATGTATTTTTTTTTTAAAAAAAAAAGAATATGGAATGCATGCTTTTTTTTTGGATAAACAAATTCAATGGCCGGAGAAAACACAATAACAACATGAAAATACAAAAAAAGAAATAAAAAGAAAGCGACACTGGGGAAGAGACGAAAGAGCAAAAGACATAAAGGAAAACAACAACACAAAACTAAACAACTAGACCCAAGGCATCCGCCGTTAAGTCTCCCGGGACGAAATCCGGCGGGAAGGCCCAAGTCGTAAAGAAATCCTCCTCCGAAGAGCCATAATTAGCGAGACGACCCCAAAACTTCTTCTGGTGGCTCTAACCACCACACCTCCTTCACAAGGTTGATATTTTCCTTTGCCGAATTCGCCCCATTGGGGCTCCAAAAGAAAAATAATATCCGGGCAATATTGCCGAAGTAAGTCTCGAAAGACCCTTTTAGTATTCCCTCCATTAGTCCCTCTAATGTTCCACGCCAATATCTTAAAATTCCTAAAATCCATAAACAAAAATTGGGGAAGTAAGGACAGCATAGAAATTAACCTCTCATGGGGTGATCTGGGTTGTTCCCCTTTCTCCATCGGAGCCCTCGGCCATGACCGAATCTCCACCATTCGATTTTTGTTCCCCGACGTCCTTGTCTTTAGGTTGTGTTCTCTCTGATTCCTCCGGCCCCTTTGCGTCGGCAGCTCCGTCGGAATCGTTATTAGGACGTGACCTCTTAGAATTCGGATTCCCATCGTCATCCTTCGCACTTACTTTAGCTTTCAAAATTGGGCCCTTATTCACTGGACCATTCCCCAATTTATTCTTCCTATCCCTCTTATCCATGGTGTTCTTTTTAGGCTGGGCCATAGATAAGGATTTGCGCTTACTCTCCTTACCTTGGGCTCGAGATTGTCCGGCCGCGCCCCTTTTTTTCTTTCTTGTCACTTGTATCCACTCTCCACAAGGGGGTTGACTAGGGGGCTCCTGAGAAGACACGTGATCCATAGGATGATCCTCAATATTGTCTGCCACTGCAATTACTTTATTAGTGGTAGTTTCAGTACCATCTCCCTTGTTACTCACTTTATCAGGCCCTGTTCCAGAGTTAACCAAAGGGTCAACCTTAGCTGAGCCTATTCCGACAGAACTCTCCAAAAGTGGACTATAACCCTTTGTTCCTATTGCATGCAGAGCCCTATTGTCTTCATTACCACTTTGGTGAAAGTTACCTGCTCCCCCACTGCATTCCTTTGGCCTTTCACCTTCCGTCTCAAGCACCTTCACCACCGGCTGCTCCGCCACCTTCTTCAGACAGTTATGCACACCATGGCCATATCTTTGGCACCTTTGGCATAAAAGATGAACCTCATATTGCACCTTTTGCCATTGATCTTCAATGAGTATACTAGTGACAACCGGTTCCCGGAGATCAATCTCCACACACACCCTAGCAAACTTCCCTATATTCACCTTTTTTGTCATATCATCCACTCTCACCGGCGTCCCCAATGCCAAGGCCAGTTTGTTGATGAGATGCTCGTCGTACAGCTCAAGGCAGAGACCCGGTAGACGAGCCCAGACCACCGTCTTGCATGGGGGGCCTTCCGATGTAGAAAAGTGGGGTTTCCATGGCATGATAGTTAAATAGCTCTGAAAAACCATCCATGGTCCTTCATTAAGAACATTGACCCTATCTGCGTGTAATTCAAACTTCACCAAGTGGTAACCTTTGTCGAGATCTATCATCTCAAAGCCCCCCCTTTAGTTTCCAAATGCGTTTGACCTTATCTTTCAAAGCAAGGTAGCCAATTTTCTTCCCCAAGACCGAGATAATGAGGGCATCTTCCTAAGGGGAACATAGCTTCTTCCTCATATGGTGCAAGGGTGATCCTTGGCTTGAGCCTATCCCCGTCAATGAAATCAAGTTTCACATGTTCATCCACCTCTTCCTTACCCAGTATGACGGCCAGAGGTGAGCGCTTACCGTCGAGTACCATGTCCCTAAATGAAGTTTTTTGTCACCTGAGAACACAAAGTGAGAAGGGGTGACATCTGGAGGGTCACCATCCGATGAGTGGGGGGAAGAAGCAGACATAGAGAGATGCCATATGGGATGCACCTTGATTCCACATTTGTTGAGTATTTCAATAAATATATATACATATTTATATATCTTTCATTTATTTTTTTAAATGAAGAAAAATATTCCACCTCCATTAATATTCTTATGAAAGTGCTTCATCATACTACTCTTTTACAAAACTCAAAAATTAATGTAATGAAACACTTTCTATGAAAGAGGTAGTACATTATTTGCTAGTAAATGTAGTATTTCTTTGATCAAACTTGCTTAAATTAAGAGATATAATTATTTATATAAAATAATAGCATGACCTTAAAATGTTATTTTAAAAGTTTGTTTATATAGTTTTTAATATCATAAATATAAGTATTTTAAGAAAAATGTGTAAGTGATATACTACTATCATCTATACATAAGTGATATGACGTGTAGATATTGACCAAGACATTAGACAATTCCCATGCCATGCACCCTATATTTTTGTTGGTGAATCACAAGTATCCTCGGGCCACATTGTATCAAAGACTAATCGAAGATCTTATTTAAGGTACTAGAACTTCATGTAACACCCCGGATTTAATAACCCAGGCCGGGATGTCATCGCCACACCTCCCAAGCAAGACACGAGTTCATTCGAGCTCGCTTGAGAGATGCAAGGCTAAAGGTATTTCAAAAATAATTTAAAAACAAGCCCAAAAGGATTTACTTTAAAATAACATAGTATAATTCAAATAAGTCGCAGCGGAAAATTTAAATATGGGCCGACATGGCCAAAACGCAGTGGGTAATTTAAGTCTAACAAAATACAACATTCACAATTCCTAATTTAATTCCCGAGCCCCAATGTGCGTGCATGCTCATGCCATTCCTTCATACTCTGTAAAAGAAAAATAAAACAACGGGTTTTATCAGTATATAAAATACTGAATAAGTTAATTCTTAACATAACAATAATGGGTTTTAAAAATGTAATTAATAAAAATTCTCCTTTTTACTCATGCACATTTTATAGTATAAAAATGTATTTTGTCAACATTAATAATAAGAATTTAACTGCATGATTCTAAACGTAAAGAGACGTACACAAATACTAAGGATATAAATTTTAGAAATTAGCATAAAAGAATTTATTATAAGTCAAAGGGTTTCATAATTCATGGGATAAGATATATGTTCTCGCATAGCTAATATTTCATTCTTCTACTTTTGTTTCCACTTGGGCACTTATGTCCACAAGTCTTACAAATCACCATTCGCTAGGACTCTTATGTCCACAAGCCTCATGGTCGATATTTCACTAGGGCTCTTATGTCCTCTAGTCGTACGCCTGGGCTCTTATGTCCACAAGCCTCATATCAATATTTCACTAGGGCTCTTATGTCCGCTAGTCGTACGCTTGGGCTCTTATGTCCACAAGCCTCATAATTAGTGTTTCACTAGGGCTCTTATGTCCGCTAGTCGTATGCTTGGGCTCTTATGTCCACAAGCCACACAATCAAGATTTCATAGTTCCCAATTCGATCATAATTCATAAAGTTTTCAAAATTGTTGAAAGTGTCGCAAGGAAAGTTTTTCATAAATCTCTAAGTTTAGTAAGCGCACCCGTCGCAGATTACGCCTTTTGGTTTCAAAAATTCATTCTTAAGGCGATCACTATGAAATTTACTCAGTGTATCAACGACACCCTAACGAACAACTTTTGTGTTTTAGGTTTCTCGAAATCGGGTAAGGAAACAAGTCAAATTTTGCAATCTTCATAAAATGCATAATCTGCCAATTCTTCCAGTAACAGCGCAATGTTTTTAAAACACATTTTCTACCTAGTAAACGAACTCCAAAAATTATGAAAAGTTACGGGCACGTACATGACACAAAAATGAACAAGTTCTATTAGAGGTATTTTGTCCGAAAACACTCAGGATCAGATCAGATCCGCGCATCAAGTTCAGTTAGGAAATCTGTTCCTATTTTCTTTTTAAAACACAGAATATTCAGGTCGAGTTCGAGGGTCCAAACGTTAACGAAAATTTACGAAATTTTACAGACACATTCTAGAGATTGTTGTCTACAACTTTCATTTTTACATCAAAGATTAGTTTCGATGGGATCCATTAGAAAAACGTCAAAGAAGTCGGACATGAAATTCTGTCAGCTTTTTCGGGTTTGAAGAATTACTCAGAAAATACCAGATCGGATTTGACAGACCAAACGTCTACGAAAAATTCTGAAAATTTAACACAATATACTTTAACTCATTAGGAACAAGTTTGTAGTTTTAAGTTTCTCCGTTTGAAATCTCCAAAAGGGCTTAAAAGTTGGATTTCAGAAAGCGCGCGTAGGGAGCGTTTTTGGGACAGATTTTCGTACGTTGACTATAACTTGCATTCCGTTCGATTTTAGGACACCAAAACGGTTATGAGAAGAATCAACTTACAGTAGCTAAGATCTAAAGTCTTAGATTTAGTCGGGATGGCCTCCGGAGTCCGCGAACACGTCCAATCTACTCGTCTCTTTCTCTTCGGTTCCAATTTGTGAGTACAAGAGCGAAAAACTAAAAGTTAGGATTCTAAATTCGACCAGACGTAGGGGAAACGTGTAAGGATGAAGTATACCTTCTAAGCTTGAGTAGAAACAAATAAAATTTATTCCGCAATCGCTTCCCCATGAAGAACACTCACTCACCAAGAACTCTCCTATGTGTCGAAAATTTCAAAGGCTGAAATAGGGCTGTTGGGGGCTGGTTTTATTAAGTTTTGAGAGCAAGGGTTTCGACCCTATAGGTGGTGTAGGTGATGTTTATTGAGGAATGAATCAATATGGATGGTATGGTGGATTCCCAATATCTTTACTCTCCATTACCGCCCCTCTCTTGCCAACTACAAGGATTTTGGTGATAATATTTGATTAAGCTTCCTTGCTAATGTGAATGACTTGGATCCTCAATATTTTATACTTACTCAATTAGTCTAATTGCCTTGGGATGGATGATGAGTCAAGATATATAAAAAAAAACTAAGGATCCGCCACTATGCTCATTGGAATTAGGTGATTTTTATTTCCTATTTGATACATGATCTTGATCCCCATGAATTTATCCCTATTATTCTAGTAATTTCATTCATTTATTTATTATTGATTTATTATTTTTTTTAAGAGTCCTATTACATTAGTTTTTTTTTTTTTTTTTTTTTTTGAGAGGAAGATGTATTTATTCCATAAGTAAATTAAGGCAGTCATACAGGATCATTATCAGTTTAAGGCATTCCACCACCATCTACATCCATGACACCCTACCACCACCAGCCTAACGCGAGCCTCCAAAGCATCACCCGAGCTAACAGATAACATGAAACTAACATCTAGACAAACTTCAACACAAGTGGCAAAACCAACAGGTTAAGCTGATTGCACTGCTGAGCGAAAGTCTTCAGTTGCACATACTCGGCGTCCTTCCCCTTCCAATCTCATTTTCAGCATTATGCAAAGCCTCTCCATACCAGTGACAGCCTAAATATTCACTTTGCGCCCTTAACTACTGGTTCTTTAGCGTGTAGAGCTCTTCTTTGCGCAGTCACCTTATCTAATTCCTTCAGTGTTCTTACCAAAAGTGCAATCGGATCATTCCAACATCACACTCTTCAAGCCAACCGAGGACACCAAGATACTATGGCAACATTCACTCTTGAAGATAGATCGATTGGTGAATCAATTTGACATACCCAAAACTTGCTTCGAATTCACATATCCCCTGCTAAAGAATTTAATACCTGTGCCTGGAATCGAAGGGCGAGCTAAAGGCTATAATAAGGTCAAGGTTCAGGAGGGACAAGGAAAAACAGCTAAAGGGGGAGGAGGAATCGGTTATGAAAGGAGCACAATAATATACAACATATAAGAAATCTCAGAGTGGATCCAAGCATTGTAACAGCAGTGTTTGGGAATCATAGATTAAAATACAACTCGCAACCCAACTATCATCATGTTGCTCAATTATACAACCCCTTTACTGATGCTTTTATCAGAACTCTAAAATACACCCCCAGAAAGATCATCTATTTTTCTTTTTACTGCTCTTCTAACAATTTCTGTTCTTTCTATTTTTTTATTTATTTTATTTTTTTTTTCCTCTCTTTTTTCTTCTCTCTCTTTTTTTTTTTTTTTTTTTTTTTATGAGCAATTTATATCTTCTCTTACACAGATACTGCCCGACTCCCTTCCAAACATGGTTCTGACTTCATCAACCTTCTAGAACCATCCAAACTAACCAATTATGAAGACCAAAATCTCAAAATGAAATGAACCCACCCTCACCTTTTTTAACAACAGTCCTACACCCTAAAGATGCAGCATCGCAATTCGAGCTTGAAATAATATATGCTCTTTTCATAAATAACTCCTAACACTCCGAATGGATAAGAATGTATGGCTCTGGTAGAGAAGGCTATTGATACAAGGAACGAGGTGTATGCTAGAGAACTAGGTTGTCTAAAGGACCGAATTAGTTAGTATGGGAGAATTTGTAACATAGGCAGAAGAGTTGGCCCAGGAATCATTGTGAATGATGGTTTTCAATCTCCCTAATCAATTCCAGAACACTGATATGCATCCAAGCAGGTTCAACGTGAATCATCAGCAATTTTTAGGAAGTCGCATTGACCAACACATATGAGTGTAATCGAGAGTGATTAAACTGAGTTCTCACCGGTTTCTTTTTTCCAGTTGGTCGATATTTAAGTGCATTGACTTGGTCCTTCTTTCAAGTAATTGTTCTCCCGACTCATGTAGTGGCAAGGCTTCCGCGCTTAATGACTTCGTCTCAATCGGTCGTAATCAGCACTCCTCCAAATAGACCACCAAGTAGTCCCATCCGCGGCAACACCCCCATACATCATAACATCAGCAATCCTCAAATTGAGCAATAGTTTTCAAGCCATCCCCTCCTCCTCGATGGATAGTACGTGCGACCTCCTCAACCTGAGTAGCCTTCCTTGACTCCAATCTGCGCCCTATTACAATTACACCTGCAAAACATACAATGGTAAATGCATGCAATCGGGCAATATCGAAATTTATACCTCCTTCTGCATAACCCGATCAGTACAGTCGCACTAGATCAGCCATTCTTCCATCCTTTCCTCCCCCCTGCACCCCTCCGAGCCCAAAAATCTGCCAAGTTGTTACGCTCCCGAAGAATGTGTTGCACCCGGATTTCCCCCGCACACCTGAAAACTGCCATAATCGGTCCTAGTAAATCACGGAATCGCCAAGGAAATGACTCCGATTCCTCCAGCCAGCTCACAACATTCTTCGCATCACACTCAAGAATTATTCTAGGAAGTGGAAAGCCTTGATCACGGAGCAAGGCAGAACAAATCCGACTAATCGCTGTAACTTCGGCCACTGTCGAATCTGAAATTCCAATATAATCCGATATAACGAAAATCACATCTCCCTCCTCATTTCGAATGATTCCACCGATGCCTGCCGGTCCCGGATTTCCTAAGGACGATCCATCAGTATTAATTTTCCACCAACCTATATCCGGTCTCTCCCAAGTCAGCCCCCTCCGAGGGCTTCTACGTCGTGAGTTTCTTACCTGATATATACCATCTGGAAAGCTCAATCGTATGATCCCAAGATCCACATCTCCATTCTCCATGGCCCCTTTCCACCACCAGCATATTCTCCACTTGACTTCCTCCACTGCGTCTTTAGCCTCAACTCTTTTCCCTTTGAAAATTAATTCATTGCGACATTTCCAAATGTTCCAAATGATGGCAGCCGCCAACATCATCCATAATTCATTCACTCCATTCTTAACAGGTACATCAAACCACCAAGCAAGTAAATTATGAACTTTACCAGGTAACACACTGATCGCCCCCACCCAGGTAATGCCTTGGTACCACAAGGAACAGGCAAACTCACACTTACAGAAGAGATGTTCCGCTGACTCTGGTTCTTTCTCGCACAATGAGCACATGACACTAGAACTTTGAATGCAACCTCTGCTAAGAAGCAGCGTCTTCACTGGGATGGCATTATGTGATAATTTCCAAATTAAAATCTTCACCTTCATCGGAATTCTCAGTCTCCAAATCTTCTCCCATACCAACTGTACCCCTGCCCCTCCTGTAGCATCTGACCTTTTCCAGCACAAACTAGTTCTAAATTGTCCCCGTCCATCCTTAACCCACACGACCTTATCTTCTATAAACCTGTTCAAAGTTACTCCATTCAGAACCGAAAAAAACTCATACCATACCCCTAACTCCCAATCAAATAAAGGTCTCCGAAGTTGAATATTCCATTCCCAAACAAAGCCAACCCAATTACCAAATTCTGCAACCCGCCCTTGCTTGTTTACTGCCAAAGAATAGATTCTCGGAAATACATCCTTTAGAGATCGCCCTCCTTCCACCCAAATGTCCTCCCAGAATTTTGTACGAGCACCATTCCCAACCAGTATTTTAAATCCTCCCCCCTCCCCATTAACCTCCATGTCAAACTCTTCCCACGCCCTACATATCCTACCCCATATAGTCCTCCCCCGTGAAGCCGCTGGAATTAAAGGAGATTCACCCCTGTAATATTTATAGTTTATCACCTCTCTCCATAGGGAATTCTCATACCCGAATCTCCATCTCCATTTGTTAAGAAGGATTGTATTAAACCTTTCCGAATTCCAGATACCAAGTCCCCCTTCTAGCTTGTGGCAGCATATCCTATCCCAGCTAATAGTGTGCAATTTCCTGACCCCCTCTCTTTCGTCCCAAAAAAATCTATGTTTAATTGCCTCCAACCTGTCCACCACCGTCCTTGGGACTTTAAATAGAGACATGAAATAAAGAGGCATACTGAACATTACAGACTTTATTAGGCACAATCTACCCGCTTGTGACATAATGCGACTTTGCCACCCTGCAAGTCTCCTTTCAATATTGTCAAGTATCGGTTGCCACAGCCCAACGCTGTTTACCCTCCCACCAATAGGAAAGCCCAGGTATCTCAAAGGCCAGCACCCCACAGCGCAACCGAAAACACTAGCTGCCTCCTTTTCCAGCTCCTTGCTACAATTAATCCCCAACAGATGACTCTTTGCAAAATTAATCCTCAATCCAGTTGTTAACGAAAGACACCTCAGCAACCTTTTTAACATAATGACCTGATTTATCTCCCCTTTGCAAAAAATGATGGTGTCATCGGCGTATTGTAGATGAGTGACAACTGGCCCCCCCGTTCCTGATGGCAGTCCTTCTATCCAGCCTTTCTCTGTCGATATCATCATCATTTGATTAAAAAGCTCAGCTACCAACACAAAAAGATACGGGGACAGCGGGTCCCCTTGTCGGAGACCTTTTTGGAGCTTGAAAAAGGCCGAAGGTGATCCATTAATAAGCACAGCAGCTGAAGCCGATGTAATGCATTCCTTAACCCATTTAATCCATTTATCACCAAAACCCATGACTTCTAATACTCGAAATACCGCCTCTCATGACACATTGTCGTACGCCTTGGCGAAGTCCAATTTCACTACGAATCCACACCGCCCGGACACTTGAGTTGATTGTATCACCTCGGCTGCGATAAGTGCTCCATCAAGAATTTGCCTCCCTTTTATAAATGCCATCTGCGTTTGGCCGACTAAGCCGTTCATCACTGTTCTCAACCGTCTAGATAATACCTTCGTGACCATTTTGTAAATACTTCCTACCAATGATATTGGTCTATATTCATTGAACCCTATAGGACAATCAACCTTAGGAATAAGGAATATGAAAGAACCCCCTGTCTCCTTTGGTAAGGAACCGTCAGCTTCCAATTTGTAAAATATCTCCATTATATCCCCCTTAATCCATTCCCAGAATTTCTGGAAGAATCCCATGTTGAATCCGTCTGGGCCGGGAGCCCGATTCCCTTCGCAACTCCAAACCGCTGCGCGTACCTCTTCTTCCGTGAAATTCTTCTCCAACCAATCTTTATCCGCCCTTTCAATCCTTTTAAACTCCATTTTATCAATAAAGAATACTTCCTCCTCCTGTCTGCCGAACACTTTGCGAAAATAATTCACAGCAGCTTGTTTTATCTCCCGCATTCCTTCCACCAATATCCCTTCACTCGTAATCGATCCAATATAATTTCTTCTCCTGTTCAATGAAGTTATCGCATGGAAATAACGCGTGTTTTGATCCCCTTCTCTAATCCAACGAATTCGAGACTTCTGGAGCCATCTCCTTTCCTCATCCAACCACACTTGCCTGAGTTCGCCTTTTTTTTGAAGCCAGATGTTTCTACTTTCCTCCGAGTTCCCATTGTCAGACATTCTGATTTCCAATTCCCCCATATCAGCCAGTAATTTATTAATGCGCTTTTCAAGTTCCCCAGCTCCATATCCCTCCCAATTACGGATTTTACTCTTCAACAATCTGAGGTTATCAAAAATCGTCCCACCTCTGTGGCCCTCACTCCCGATCCCTGCCTCCCTCCACACTTCTCCTACTAAATCTTTAAATCCTTTCATCTCCAACCAATAATTGTAGAGTCTAAATGGAACAGGGCCTCCCATCTTCTCTCCCATTTCCAAGTACACCGGATAATGGTCAGACAGGACTGAATCCCCTCTTTTCTGTACTATTGCTCCCCTCAAACACAACCACCCTGGAGATAATAAACATCTATCTAAGCGGCTACAGGACCTCCCACCTCTCCCGAACCAAGTGTAAAAGCCTCCTTCCATAGGTAGATCTACAAGCCCTAATATATCTATAAACCCTTTAAATTCATTATTTGACCCAACATCTGCACTATCCCCCCTTCGCTCACTTTCTGAAACAACAGCATTGAAATCCCCCATTACACACCACAACTCACCATTCCCTGTATCCCATTTATTTGCCAATACGTTCCATAATTCTGCCCGGTCTCTCCTGGCGTTTGGCGCGTGGACATTAATAATGTTCACTATTCCCTCGACCTCCCTGATGTTCCCTCGAAGCCATATGTAATGATGTTCTTGTTCCACCATCTGAAATGAGCATCTTACACTATCCCAAACCACTAATAAACCCCCTGAGTTTCCTACCGCAGCTTGATGTATGAATTTGCAACCTTGTGATCCCCAAATTCTATACACCAACCGATCCCCAATCTCCCTCATCTTAGTTTCTTGAAAGCTGACCATTATAGGCTTAATCTTCTTGCAAAGCCTAACCACTGCTCTCCTACATACACCCCCATTCAGACCCCTGAGATTACACGTTACTAACCTCATTGCACTTAAATACCCTCAACACTTCCCCAAACTTATACCTCCCGAATCAACTCCAGCCTAATCCTGGACAAGGCTGCTTCCCTCCCCTTTATACAGCCCAGCCCCATCATTTCCGCCATCTCGACCACCGCATCGGCTTCCGTAAAGTCTATCAACTTGACCCCTCCCGGCGTACGAACTGTCGAAAATTGTAATCTTGCAAAATAACTCCCTCCAGTCTCGCAATGATAAGTATCTATTCCTTTCCTAGTCCGCCCTTTCTGCCTACCTCGCCGACCCCTACCTCGACCCTTTCTAGACGCTCTCTCCCTTCCCATCACAACCCTAGCCAGAGCCTCCTCAATAGACCTAAGTTCTGGAATAAGTTCCTGTCCTCCACCCTCTTGTTCCTCTGTAATTCCTTTTAAATTATTCCCCTCACTGGGTAGCTTCTCCAACCCGCTGTCAAAATCCGATCCTTCCTCTTCAGCTCGCCAGCCAATTATCGCTTCCCCCCTCTCTACTCCCCTCACATGCCCACTCAGTTTGTTTCTAACCTCCCTAATCCTACCCTCCTCTATACAATTTGTCTCCATATTACATTAGTTACTAGGCATCCAATTAATTTATTTAACAAAGTCAATGGAATATTTTAACTAGGTAGAACTCTCATTTACACACAAGTCAAGCACCTAGTTGAATTTACTTACTCACTTGCTGAGTATCAAGGATAAAGAAAAATAAATAATTATTTCTAATTGATTATTTATCAAAGATAAATTATATTGATCTCTAGAAATTAATTATGGGATATTACACTTCAATCCATTCAACTCAACTGCTATTGATAATGCATTCTATATTTCATCAATTATTTTCTCTATAATTTATTTTTTCACTAGATTTGAGAAACCCAACCCATAAGAAAGAAGAAGAACCGAAGCGGCAACATGCATGCAGTAAGTGTTACATATGTAATAAGAGGGATTTTATGTAATACCCGAGAAATCGACATCAGGTTTTAAAATCCGAAAGTTAAGAAATTTGGATTTATTTATCGAAATCGAATTAATTCCGAGAGAACGGAATTAAATATTTCGGATAATCGCGACTCGGGATAGAGGTATCGAATTATCCCAAAAATCTCGGATAATTCATATTATGATTTTTAAGAGATTAAAAATCATAATATTAAAAAAAAAAACGCTGCCTGGTGGCCGCGCGGTGCCTGCGCGGGGCGCGCCACCAGCGCACCACCAGCAGCAGACCTGCTATGCAGGCGTTACAAGTGGATTCTTGCATTGATTTTCGTTTTGCACGTCTTCAATCGGTTTGAATTCAATCATCAGACCTTGTGGACGTTGTGGGGGGGGGGGGGTTATGATTGGGTTGAGAAGCATTAACACCCCACAAACTTAGTCTTTAAGCTCACACAACACACCTTGGAGGATCCTATGGAGTTATGAGAGGAGTGGGGGAAATGGATGAGGTTTGGGGGTGTTAATTCGGGGGTTATGGGTTAAAAATTGTTCCCTCACATTCACACTACCCCATGGCAGCTTTTGGAGCAATTACCCCTCTATAAATAGCCCCTACTCAGCCTCCATTGCACTCATTTGCATCCCATCCGAAATTTGAGTTCAAGAGAGAGTAGTGAGAGTTTTGTGAGTTGTTCATCATCCTTCCAGGGAGTGTGGACGTGTTCAAGTGGTCCAAACCTTTCTCCTACGTGTAGGTAAGAGTTCGACTTCATTTCCTTGGTCTTAGATTCGAATCCCTTGTCCTAGAATTGAGAATTTCCTCCGACAACTCCATAATAGGTGCATTCGGTAGAAGTGTTGATTGTTGGGGTCGAGTTGGATGATTTTCAGGATTCCACCAAGGGGATATTCGATTCTAAACTCATCTCAAGTAAGTTAGTATTGTGCACGTCGATTTTTAGGAGTTTTGGTTGAGTATAACTCGAGATATAGGTTTATCTTTTCATTTGACAAAATCTGCCAAATAGGGTTTTCCTATGACCAATCTTATTGTTCTGTGAATTCGACCATGATCCGTACATTTTTAGGAGAACCTTCCAAAATGAAACTTGTTCCTAATGTCCTAAAGATGCTCTCTGTAAATTTTTATAATTTTTGGACATGTTTTGGTCACCCAAATTCGATCTGGTATTTTCTGCGTATAAGTTGACAGATTTAATGTATGTATGTAGTCAGTTTTGTTGTTCGATTCACTCTTGCCTATGATCGTTTTTAGTGCTTGATGTCTTCATTAAACTTGTTCTAATATGTGTCTAGAACATCCCTGTAAAATTTCATGATTTTTGGAGCATGTATGAAATTGTTATGAATTTTTGAACTCACTGTGGTCGAATTTACTGAAGTATGCGAAATTGTAAATCAATAGCTTTCTGAAATCGATTAAAATGACCAGTTTAGAGTCCGAATTTTGAGATGACTATTTCTATGAAAAATGCTTATTTTGATGATTCCTAGCCACTGTAATTTTTCCAGAATTTTTAAAAATTGTTTACTGCATTTTTAAAAGCGATTTCAGAAACTGCTATAATGTCATTTTTGGTCGGTAAATGCTATTTTGATTATTCGATGAACTAAGAGTCGATTGCTACTCGGTTTTGGATATGTATGAAATCTGGATATGTGGCGAATATATTGGAATGATAAAAATGTGAATCTTAAACTTTGGAGGTTTTGATCGAGTGGGATGCCATGTCTTAGAGGGTAAGTGCACTTGGCGTGAGCTCGTTGGGCCGCCCCCTCTTTTGTAGCCAAAACGGCATTGATTATTGTGATGTATGAGTCTATACTCCTAGATGTATCCGTATGGGTTATCTAGGGCTCCGGAGTGTGTCTGTATAGGGTCCGCTGCATGCACATACCTCGTGGGTACGAGTCCCAGAGGTTGATCCCAAGGGTTCGTCCCTAGGATATGTTTGAGTCCTTGTGGGTATAAAGTCCCAAAGGTTGGTCCTGTGGGTTCGTCCCTAGGATATGCTAATGGGGTGTCCTCGATCATAACTAACATTGGTAAAATGTTCGCGGAATATGTGTAAGAGATTTTAAATTAATTTATTTACTCGTCTTTTAAATAAATATATTATTTTGTATATTCTCCTAAAAACTTTTAAAATTCGTTGTGCTATATATTAACTTACGCAGTACCTTTGTACTGATAAATTGTTGTTTTATTTTCCTTTCAGATTTTGCAGAGTAAGCATCGCATGGAGGGATGGGATTTCCATTTTTAAAAGAAGACTTGTCGCATTTTATTTATTTTTAATTTATGCATTGGACTTAGACTCTGGTTTTGGCCGCATGTTTTGGCCCTGTTTATTTTTGCTTCCGCACTGCTTATTATTATTATGTGTGTTATACTCTGATTAAATTTCGGGCTTATTTGAATGGTTTTTAAATATTTTAAGCTAATGATGCAACTTAAGCCTTAGCATCCTTTTAAATAAACTCGATTTGATCGGGTCTTGTTTGGAAGGGTGTGGCGGTAGCGTCCCGGCCTGGGTGACCAAATCCGGGGTGTTACAAAGTGGTATCAGAGCCCGAATTATTTAGTTTTAAAAGCTATTATTTTTTTCGGCCCAATATAGAGGCCCAAGATATTAAATATTATTTTTAATCTTTTTAAATATTATTTCCATGGAAAGGAAATTTATTTTAAAACCCATGGAAAAATATATCTCAAAAATTCGACAAGTCTCAAAATATTATTTTTGGGGGGTGCATATGCATTAACATATGTGCTTGAAATGTGCGAGATATTGATATGTTAAAAATTTATTTTTTTTAGATGGCCGACCCAAAGCTTTTTAACATGATGACCGATATGCTATGTTCGATGACTAGTATCATGCATGAGTTAAGACATAGCCGTGATGAGGTTAGTGCATATAAGGATCATGTAAAAGGTATCGAGAAAGAATTGGAGAAATTGAGGAATGCTTGACAGCAGGATTTGGGCCGCATCGCTGTTCTTGAAACTCTGTTTCATGAGGAGCAACACAACAACCACATGCTTAGGGGACGTGTGTTCACTTTGGAGCATGAGATTGTTGACCTTCAAAACCGACTCAATGCACCGGAACTTGAGGAGGAAGAGGAAGAGGAGGAGGACCCGGACATGTATATTGATATTGAGGGCGTGGATGAGGAGGAACCAGAGGCAGAGGTAGTGGACCCACCGATACCTCTTGACTCCGATGGGGAGTATGAGCATGACAGGGCACTCCTCGGCTATTCTCCCGATTATCTACTAGATTGATCGCATCATATCGTTGGATTACCTATTGCTTTCTGTATTTCATATTACCTTGATTTGCCTTCCATTGTAGCTGCTTTAAAAATTTTTCCTAAATGATCTAGTGAAGCATTTTCCTTTTCCTTTGTTGCGTCGTCTCTTTTAGAATTCTGCGTACTTGAGATGTTAGAACTTACTAACTTGACTACTAACCTACCGTAGAATTTGATTCTTACCCTTGCGTGCTTATCTAACAGAATGCCGCCAAGGGGAAGACCGCGAAGGGAAAACCCTGCTGCTAACAACGCCAACCCTAATGTACCCGCCGAAGGTGGGGCACCACTGAACCCGGACGGGGCAAATGGGCCAGTGGGTGCAAACCCACCTAACGTTGGAGGTCAGGCGGGCGCTGTACCCAATGTTGTAGACGCACGGCTGAGGACAGTAGAGCAAGTCCTCATAGCACTGGGCAACGCCGAAGTTAATAGGGCCTAAGCGGCGGTACCTCCGCCGGCAGCCCGTATTAACTATCTGGCAATGG
Source organism: Hygrophila difformis (assembly GCA_030278955.1). Lineage (NCBI taxonomy): Eukaryota > Viridiplantae > Streptophyta > Magnoliopsida > Lamiales > Acanthaceae > Hygrophila > Hygrophila difformis. The sequence goes on along the minus strand of JAOANR010000005.1, from coordinate 4,441,349 downwards.
TAAACCCATACCAACCGCCCCATTACGAGGGACAAGAGGATCCCGCAAAGCTAGAAGACTGGATGAGGACATTTGACAAGCTTTTGAACGCCGTCAGATGTCCCGAGAATGAGAAAGTGAGAGTAGCTACGTACTATTTAAGTGGGGAGGCGGATGAATGGTGGCAAAACCACCAAGGAGGGCTAGCTGATGGTGAGCAAGTTTATTTTTGGGAAGAATTCAAGGAGATGACGAGAGAGAGATTTTACCCTCTTAGCACGAAGACGGCTAAGTACGAAGAGTTTATCAACCTTCGTCAGGGTACTCAGACAGTACAGGAGTACTATGCGAGATTCAAGGAACTCGTCCGTTTCGCTCCAAGGCTGGTACCGACTGATGCTGACAAAGCCTAGAAATTTGAGATGGGGCTAAACCTCAGCATCAGAGAGATTCTAGTTGGCGGACAGCACACAACTCTGCAGGCTGTTTACGATCGTGCAGTGGCAATCGCACGGGTACAACAGCTGAAGCGCAAGGACCATGGGGAGTCGAGCAAGGGCTCGAATCAATTTGATAAGAGGAACCAGAGCAACAACAATGGTAACAACTTTAGGAAAGGGAACGACCTGGCAAAAAATGAAGGACAGAGAAGAATTGAGAACAAAGGGTTCAACCAAGGAGGGAATGGAAATCGGAGGCCTGGGAATCAGGGTGCTTTCATACCCCGATGCCCGCAATGCAACATTCCGCATCTGGTGCGCGAATGCCCGAAACCTGGGTCTTGTTATAGGTGTGGCAGAGAAGGCCACCTGAGAAGGGATTGTAGAATTCGAGAGGAGACAATCGAGAAGAGGCTGGACTTAGTGATTCGCCCAACTGGGCCGAATCAGCATAACAATCAAGGACAAAGGTTCCAACAAGCTCAAGGGCCACCCCAGAATCACAATCAGCAAGGAAATCAAGGCGGATCCGTGGGACGCTTGAACGTGATCAACCAAGCGGATTTGGCCGCTCAGGGAGAAGTGATCACTGGTACGTTTACTGCTTTAAGCGTACCCGTTAAAGTTTTGTTCGATTCAGGCGCGAGCTGTTCTTTAATATCTACAAGGATTATATCTGCCTTAGATCTACCAGCGCCTACGAACATTAACTTAGGAATTCAATTACCATCGGGCAAGGTGATATCGTGTTTGAAACGATACGATGGAACCCCGATAGTAATCAAGAATCTAGAATTCTTCGCGAATCTAATTGAGTTTGATCTTGGGGATTTCGACGTCATCTTAGGCATGGATTTTCTGACTCAATATAAAGCTGTTATTGAGTGCAAGAAGCAGAAGATTTCCTTAGCCAAGAGTCGAGGGAGGAAGGTTGTGTATTACATGCAGCCTCGAAAGAAAAACGCTAAGGTAGTGAATGCCTTGAGGTTTTACAATCTCATACGGAAAGGCTATCACTTATATGCATGCTGAAACTTTTGACAAATTTCATTAACACGAGTATTTTTATAAAATATATCAGGATTGAATTTATTAAAAGAAGGAGTTATGATTTATGGAATGGGTTTAGGGATATATTAAGAGTATCACTCTTTATTACTCAGGTGGGGTGCTTTAATTTCAAATGGCGCTGCAGTCCTCTCATGTCATGAAACTTTTGACAAGTCTCATGGTACAACCGGGATAGATTGACCTTCAGCCTGCAACACTGAGGGTCCCCGGCATATGTGCCATGATACTTCTCATGATTTCATGTCATGAAATTACCTACCATGAAACTTCGGCAGATTCCCACTACATGAGTATTTTCTGAAGAATCACATTTTTATTTACTCGTGTTAAGAAACTGTGCCCCCGAAAGCGCACGGAGTCAAAAATTGCAGTATTTATAGTAAGTACCGGATCGTTCACTGGAGGATGTGCGATGGAAGCAGGGCCCACGCCGTTTACTAAGATTTTCCACTCGGTTACTCGATTCAAGTTTATGATTGAATTACCAACTACTTGACATAATTTAAACTAAGCTATGAAAGCAATTAAAATAAAGCAGATAAAATTATTCTAGAAACCGAATTAAATTGAATCTAAGAAGGCAATAAAATTATTCTAGGAAAGCGGTTACAAATTATCTAAGAAAGCAGATTTAAATTGAGACAGAAGGGACATGAAGAAAATAATAAAGATTGGACAAGATTCAGATGAAACACAATTAAACTTCCATTTTGTTACACAGATCTTAGCTTGGGATAATCCATCAATTAGCTAATTCTCATGCTCTCTGTACCATGTTCCCTTTAACAGACAGGTACTTACAGTAAGAGTTTACATGCTCTTAAGGAAACAAATTCTAAGATACCACAGACTCACAACTGCTCCCGTCAGAGCGTGTCATTCATCTGTGGTGGACAAGCAACACCTGACAAATCATTTATTGAAGTGTCAAGTACTGCTATCATTCCCCCATATCACACCCAAAGATTCTAATTAAGCCCTGAACTATCCCTTAACTCTCAATCCTAGTAGCAGTTACACAACTCTCAATACAACCGAGTGACCTCTAACGAAAGCATTTAAAAGAAAGCGGTAAAGAAAGCATTTAAAATCCTATCACTCGGAGGTTTCTGAAAGTTTGACCCTGGTAGTAAAAGAAAGCCCCCAGTCAGAATGACCGGATGTGGATCAAGAATTCCCTATTCTCGGTGAACCGCTCGCAGTGTTCACTTCTCGTCGGGTGGTTATGAGATACAAACTAATGAAACGAACTAATAAATTAGTTCGTTCCGGATGCACTCACTCAGGACTCAAAAATAGGCTTTGGCAGAAGAAGATAACAGTTGAAAGAATACTCAACCCTACCTTAGAAAATAACCAAGGCCCGAATGTTGTTCCTCTAGTATTATCTGTCACACCTTATCGGAATCCAAGTGGAATCTGACCCAGTGCAACATTTAATACAAGATTTCCAACAAACAGCAATTTTGGAAAATAATAAATCTGAAAATCATTCCCTATCAGGTACTACACTCTCAATTAAAACACAGATCCTTTCAGTCTAGGTGAGACCTAATCGCTGACTCTGCTTCTAATTTCCCAAAATCAACCCCCAGTCGGATATGAATTAGTCATAACTGTCGAATTTATCCCTTACTCAGATCCGGATTTTATAAAGGAATTTTTGTTGGAAATTTATTATGAAACATCTGATTTAAATCAAGATTTCTATGTCCAAGGGAAGGATCCCAAAATAATATTGACCACAATATCTACATAATAATATCATGCATAAATTTATAGAAAAGTGTAAACGTAAATAACCCAAAATATAAGGCGGGTTTAGACAGAAGTTGGAACACAAAGATGAAATAGCCGGAGATGAGAAGAATTTATTTGGCTAAAAAGATGACTGAAATAACTGGGGTTATCCGGACTGCAAACATCTGCTATCCAGGTCCCAACTATTCCAGGTGGAACGGTTTTTAGACAGAAAGGAATTCCAAGTGACGGTGACCACCGTCATTCAGCTCCCTTTTGTCTGTGAATGGAAGAAAAACCCACATATTTTCTTGCTGTAATAATTCTCAAATAATGTTGGTCGACATCATTTAATAATACTACAACTCGAATTCAGGTTTGAAATTAAGATAAAGAAAATAAAACTGTATCCGGATAGGAGTCGGCTGAGCAGCTATTATAGTCCCGGATGGACGAACCGCCAAGGCTTCCACCGACCACTATTCGGACCATGCAAAATAACATTTAATAATTAACATACAGACCACGAGCTAGTTATCCGTGTGGGAATACCCGCCAACATTAATCTGATATATTCCTCATTAGCTGTTTCACACATCACGGAAAAAGACAAAATAAATAAAAGAAAATATTTTTGGGTCATCTTGCATGAGAGACATTGGTTTCTCATGCAAGGTATGGAAATGATTCCATAATCACTCTTTATGTCTAAATAATCACTCATTCCATAATTAATTAATTAATTACAGTCCGGATTATATACTTAGATCATTAGAGTTTAATTTTATAGAAAAGTCTTTTAATGGGAAATTGAACAAAGTTCTTTATATCAAATTAATCATGGGTTGAGATTATTGGATTTCAACCTCAAAATATTAATATAAAGGTTCAATTAATTAATGGGGTGAGATGAAGAATAAAAATTTGGCAAAAAAGCCACTTTGTCGCGGAATAGAGTTTGTGTCGCGGAACATGGTTCCGCGACAAAGGTTTCGCGACAAAGGGGTGGGAAATAAGAGGAATGGAATATTTTGAAAGTTAGGGTTTGCTTTGTCGCTAAGCAAAAATTTTGTCGCGGAACATGGTTCCGCGACAAGGGGGCATAGCGACAAAAAGGTTGAAAAAATTTGTAAGGACATAATTCCTGGTCGCGGAACAAGGATTTTGTCGCGGTACGTGGTTCCGCGACAAAGGTTCCGCGACAGAGTCCTCCCAGAATAAAATTACAAGTATTTGGGTCCTTGGTCGCTAATGAAGGGTTTTGTCGCGGAATGTGGTTCCGCGACAAAGGTTGCATCGCGACAAAGGGTTTTAAAAAATTAATGGCAAGGCATAATTTTCTGTCTCGGAATAAGATTTTGTCGCGGAACGTGGTTCCGTGACAAGGGTATTCCGCGACAAAAGCCATGCAGACAAAATGCAAGAATTTGGTCCTTTGTCGCTAAACATGGGTTTTGTCGCGGAACGTGGTTCCGCGACAAGATCTCATCGCGACAAAGGGTTTTAAAGTTTATAAAAATTTTGGCAGCATAACCCCTTATATTGCATTACATGGGTGTGCGTTGTGGGATCACAACGGGAAGATTACATTGCAACCCGTGGGGTTACAGTGTGATGCAATACAATATGGGAGATGCAATTTTTAAATAAATATGCATAAACACTTTAATACTATCCCTCTCTAGATCTAATGTATTAAAAATAAAATAAGAAAATAATAATAGAACTAGACATAAAAAGAACACTACCTAATAACTAAAGGAAAGAAACAAAATAAGAACAACATACTAAAAATAAAAATAAAATAAAGAAAATAACAAAAACAAGTACTGGCAACATGAGATGCAAATAGCCTATGTTATCACTAAAATTAAAATAAGACCTACACTAGATCTATCAAGGGCCAAATATCAAGTGTTTATGCACTCATTAATCTAAATAAGCATTAAACCCTAACTAAAAATAATAAAAATGGTCAAGTGACCAAAAATGCAAAAATAAAGCAATAAATATTATGGAAATGATCCATAACAAATTTTTGGTGGAACATTTTCTCATAAACACAAAAACCAAAAATGGGTTAAACACACCCATTGATTAAGTGTTTTCAACCCAAAAATACAAAATATAAAACTGGAAAAATAAAAATGAACACTAGCTACACTTATTTATTACAAAGCATAAATTAAACTAAGCTAAGATCTACTACATTGCATAAAAATAAACTAAACTACCTACTCTAACATGTTTTTGGAGAGCACAGTGGTGCCTCCAAAACAGTAAAATAAACTAAAGTGTAGCTAGGTTACTGTTCAAGGGGGTGGGAGGTTATATTTATAGAGTAGGATTAAGCCCTAGGCCCATTCAAGGCCCACCTGGTCGCCAAACAACTGCTTTGTCGCGGAACAAATTGGTTAGGGACAAAACACTTTTTAGCTCCAAGATGGCGCCCAGGAGGGGGCGGGACTTGAGGTCCATGAAGAAAAGACAAAAACTTTAACACTTGCGGGAGCTGTGGTCCAGGGAGCTTCCACTAGATTCAGCATGTGGGAATTTGAAGAGTGAGTGGGTCACGTGAGCTGCCTGCTTTAATTTTCTCTGTCTGTCGCGGTCGCGATGCATTTGTCGCGGAACATTGTTCCGCGACAAATTTTATGCCTTGCTACTCCTCTCACAGTCTCGGAGTAAGATTTTGGGCGCGGAGCATTTGTCGCGGTGTACCCTTCCCCGACAAAGACAAGGATTTTAATTTTTCTCTCTCTCTTCTTTCATTCTCTTTCTCATTCTCATCAGATTCTTTCTCTTTCCTAAATTCTTCTCTCCTTCCTCTCACCTCTCTCGTTCCATCTCCCAGTTTTCTCTTCTTCTTCAAATTTCTTCTTCTTCGTTTCTTCTTTGTTCTTCTTCAATCCTTCTTCTTCCTCCTCCATTTCTCTTTCTCTTCCAGTTTTCCATTATCGTTCCAGCTTTCTGTTTTCTTTTCTTTTTCTTCTATTTTCTTTGTTTATTGAGGAGTGGATGGTGGAAGGCGAGATGAGGCGACGGCAGGGAGACGGGGGCGAGGGGCGGCAGATCTGGTGGCGCGAAGGCGGCGGCGGAAGGTTGAGGTTGAGGTGGTGGCGCGGTCGGATTTTTGTGGTGGTGGATGGTGCAAGGTCGGAGAAAATGGGGGTTCGAAATGGTGGTGCCGCGGCCGCTTAACTCTCAAATCGGAGGTGGATTTTGGTGTTGGGATGTTGGTGGTGGCCGGAGGAAGATGGGACGGCGGCAGCGGAGTGATGGGAATGGAGATGGGTGGCCGGAGTTGGTATGAGGGGTGGTGGTGCGGTGATGGTAGGAGGTTGAAGATGGGCGGCGATCGGAAAGGGTGCTGTGGTGGTGGTGTTGGTTTGCCGGAGTGGATGGAGGCGTGGCCGGATTGGTGGTGGAAGAGGGAGGCGAGTGTGGAGGTTTGGTGCACTGGCGGCGTGAGTTGAGGGGGAGGCTGCCGGAGTCTCGGACAGGGATGGGGTGATGGTGGCCGAGAGGGCTGTTGGAGGGGTTGTTGGTGATGCGAGATGGGCCGTCGGTGGTGGCCGGCGGCGGCGGCGGAGGGTTAGGGTTAGGGTTGATTAGGGTTGGGCTTGTGTTGGGCTTGAATTGGGGTAGTGGGCCTGATCAAATTAATTTGGGGATGGGAGTGTTTTGGGCCAATATGGATTAATGAACTTGCTGGATTGGATTAATTGGACTCAAACACTTGGACCAACTTAAATCAAATCACCTGCAATTAATTGAAATTAAAAGTGATTAGTAGACCATTTAATTTTTAATTATAGCTCAAAACAGAAATAGAAATAAACAAACATAAAAATTAAAAATATATACATCAAAATATAAAATAATATAAATATAATATTTATTCCACTTGATTATTTGGTCTGTGTTCCATTTAATGAACCCGTGTTCCACCGAATAGACAACATCGAAACAAAATCATCAAATGTGAGATTTTTAATATTTTATCATGTTTTTGGATTTTTTGACATAAAATTAATAAAAATAACAATATTTTTGTGTTTTTCAATACCAGCTTATTATTTATACAAACTTGCATATATCTGTCAAATTCAACTGCTTTCTTATTTAAATAAGACCGGATTGCGATCAAATGTCCGTATTAGACACGGAAATTGATTGAAAATAATGGTCAATTTTGGCCATTATCACATGCTATGTGCATAACCTCAACGATGAGGGAAACAAGATCGACGAGATCCCAGTCATAAATGAATATCCTGACGTTTTCCCAGAAGATATTCCAGGGATGCCACCTGAGCGAGAGATTGAGTTCACGATTGATCTGGTACCTGGAACCGAACTTGTATCCAAGGCACCATATCGTATGGCACCAGCAGAAATGAAAGAGCTGAAGGAACAACTAGAAGAGTTGTTATCAAAAGGTTATATTCGACCGAGTACGTCACCTTGGGGAGCGCCAGTCCTATTCGTTAAGAAGAAGGACGGTGGGCTTCGGTTATGCATAGACTACAGAGGTCTTAATCAAGTCACGATTAAGAACAAGTACCCGCTACCCAGGATCGAAGACCTTTTCGATCAACTGAGAGGAGCTTCGGTATTTTCCAAGATCGACCTGAGATCGGGATACCACCAACTGCGTATAGCCGAGAAGGATATACCGAAGACAGCGTTTCGTACGAGATATGGGCACTACGAATTCACCGTAATGTCCTTTGGTCTCACAAACGCTCCCGCAGTATTCATGAACCTCATGAATAGTGTTTTCCGAGAGTTGCTAGATTCTTGTGTCGTCGTATTCATCGATGACATTCTAGTTTACTCAAGGGACGATAAGGAGCATACGAAACACTTGCATCAAGTGCTCGGAACTCTGAGGAGAAATCAGCTGTACGCAAAACTGTCGAAATGCGAGTTTTGGATGAAGGAAGTCGCATTTTTGGGGCACATAGTATCGGCTAAGGGAGTGTCGGTTGACCCGGCAAAAATATCGGCAGTGATTGATTGGCCGGCACCGACGAGTCAGACAGAAGTAAGAAGCTTTCTTGGACTAGCCGGATACTACAGAAGATTCGTGAAAGATTTCTCCAAGATTGCAAGGCCAATGACCCAACTGCTGAAGAAGGGGTTAAAGTTCGAATGGACTACAGAGTGCAAAAAGTCTTTCCATGAACTCAAGAAAAGACTTACAACAGCGCCAGTCCTGATACTTCCATCAGAAACGGAAGATTTTGAAGTGTACAGTGACGCTTCAAAAGAAGGACTCGAGTGTGTACTTATGCAAAACCAGAGGGTTATTTCCTACGCATCGCGACAGCTCAAGCCGCATGAGGAGAATTATCCGACGCACGATCTAGAATTAGCCGCGGTGGTGTTCGCTCTCAAGATTTGGCGACACTACTTATACGGACGAACGTGTCGGATGTTCACGGACCACAAGAGCCTCAAGTACATATTTACTCAAAAGGAGTTAAATATGAGGCAACGGAGATGGCTTGAGTTAATCAAGGACTACGACCTGGAGATAGCCTATCACGAAGGAAAAGCAAACGTCGTGGCAGACGCATTAAGTCGAAAGGCGAAGCACACGACAAACACTCTTATTTTACCGTCAGGACTATATATGGACTTAGCAAGGTTGGAAACTGAACTAGTCCATTATGGGACTGTGGTGGAAAGGGTGAATGCCGTGACGATTGAATCTACCGTATTTGACGAGATTCTGGCAGCTCAGCCGGATGATGAGAATCTCAAGAGGATCAAGGAGAAGATGGACGAGGGAAAAGCGGTAGGATTCACAGTCCACGATGACGGGAGTATTCGCTTTAAAGGGAGATGGTGCGTTCCTCACAAGTGTGAGGAATTGAAGCAAAAATTGATGGAAGAAGGCCACAGTACGCCTTATTCAGTACACCCTGGTGGTGATAAGCTGTACACAGATTTGAAGAAAATCTATTGGTGGCCGAGAATGAAGAAAGATGTTGCAGATTTTGTGGCTAAATGCATAACTTGCCAAAAGGTAAAGGCAGTACGGCAAAAGCCATTGGGATTGGTGAAACCGTTGGAGATCCCAAGTTGGAAATGGGATAGTATTTCCATGGACTTTGTCTCGGGCTTACCAAGATCTCCTCGAGGGATGAACAAAATTTGGGTAATAGTTGATCGGTTAACAAAGACTGCCATCTTTATACCAATGAAAGACAATTGGTCGATGGATCAACTAGCCAAGACATATATCGATAATGTGGTTCGAAGGCACGGAGTGCCACATGATATCATTTCGGACCGAGACAGTAGATTTGTCTCAAATTTTTGGACAAAATTACAAGAAGCCTTGGGAACCCAAATCAAGATGAGCACAGCCTTTCATCCGATGACCGACGGTCAAACTGAGCGGACGATACAAACACTTGAAGATATGCTTAGAGCGTGTGTACTTGAATTCAAGGGAAGTTGGGAGAACCACTTACCGCTAATTGAATTCTCGTATAACAATAGTTACCATGCTAGCATTGGCATGGCACCGTTCGAAGCTCTCTATGGACGCAAGTGTCGCAGTATGCTATGCTGGACAAAGGATGAAAATTCTGTAGTTGTTGGACCTCAGCTCATTGAAGATATGAGTAAACAGATCCAGATTGTCCAACAAAAGATGAAGGCCGCACAAGATCGCCAAAAGAGCTATGCCGATACGAGGCGACAAGAGTTGGAATTCCAAGTGGGGGACAAGGTTATGCTAAAGGTGTCACCCATGAAGGGGGTGATGCGATTTGGCAAACGAGGGAAGCTGAGTCCTCGTTACATTGGTCCATACGAGATTTTAGACCGTGTAGGTACCTTGGCCTACCGATTGGCTCTTCCACCGGAATTATCACGGGTGCACAACGTGTTTCATGTTTCTCAGCTGAAGAAATATGTGCACGATCCAACTCACGTCTTGCAAACTGATGTGATTGAGCTGGATGATGACCTGACGTATGAGGAGTATCCGATCGAGATACTGGACGTCAAAGAAAGAGTCACAAGAAACAAGACCGTAAGAATGGTAAAGGTACTATGGTCTAATCATGGTACCGAAGAAGCGACGTAGGAGTTGGAATCGGATATGAAGCAGAAGTATCCCAACCTTTTTCAACACGACTCGTGAGCAGTTATGGGGACATAACTGTAGTTCTAAGGGGGGGAGGATGTGATACCCCGCAGAGGGTCGTCGCACGCCGAGGTAAGAATTTAATTTTCAAACCTCAAATATTTGATGTGTGCGAATCATTACATGCATTACTATCAGTCCGAGTGCGACCCAACTTCGAGGACGAAGTTGATTTCTAAGGAGGGTAGACTGTAATACCCGAGAAATCGACATCAGGTTTTAAAATCCTAAAGTTAAGAAATTTGGATTTATTTATCGAAATCGAATTAATTCCGAGAGAACGGAATTAAATATTTCGGATAATCGCGACTCGGGATAGAGGTATCGAATTATCCCAAAAATCTCGGATAATTCATATTATGATTTTTAAGAGATTAAAAATCATAATATTAAAAAAAAAAAAAAACGCTGCCTGGTGGCCGCGCGGTGCCCGCGTGGGGCGCGCCACCAGTAGCAGACCTGCTATGCAGGCGTTACAAGTGGATTCTTGCATTGATTTTCGTTTTGCACGTCTCCAATCGGTTTGAATTCAATCATCAGACCTTGTGGACGTTGTGGGGGGGGGGGGGTTATGATTGGGTTGAGAAGCATTAACACCCCACAAACTTAGTCTTTAAGCTCACACAACACACCTTGGAGGATCCTATGGAGCTATGAGAGGAGTGGGGGAAATGGATGAGGTTTGGGGGTGTTAATTCGGGGGTTATGGGTTAGAAATTGTTCCCTCACATTCACACTACCCCATGGCAGCTTTTGGAGCAATTACCCCTCTATAAATAGCCCCTACTCAGCCTCCATTGCACTCATTTGCATCCCATCCGAAATTTGAGTTCAAGAGAGAGTAGTGAGAGTTTTGTGAGATGTTCATCATCCTTCCAGGGAGTGTGGACGTGTTCGAGTGGTCCAAACCTTTCTCCTACGTGTAGGTAAGAGTTCTACTTCATTTCCTTGGTGTTAGATTCGAATCCCTTGTCCTAGAATTGAGAATTTCCTCCGACAACTCCATAATAGGTGCATTCGGTAGAAGTGTTGATTGTTGGGGTCGAGTTGGACGATTTCCAGGATTCCACCAAGGGGATATTCGATTCTAAACTCATCTCAAGTAAGTTACTATTGTGCACGTCGATTTTTAGGAGTTTTGGTTGAGTATAACTCGAGATATAGGTTTATCTTTTCATTTGACAAAATCTGCCAAATTGGGTTTTCCTATGACCAATCTTATTGTTCTGTGAATTCGACCATGATCCGCATTTTTAGGAGAACCTTCCAAAATGAAACTTGTTCCTAATGTCCTAAAGATGCTCTCTGTAAATTTTTATAATTTTTGGACATGTTTTGGTCACCCAAATTCAATCTGGTATTTTCTGCGTATAAGTTGACAGATTTAATGTATGTATGTAGTCAGTTTTGTTGTTCGATTCACTCTTGCCTATGATCGTTTCTAGTGCTTGATGTCTTCATGAAACTTGTTCTAATATGTGTCTAGAACATCCCTGTAAAATTTCATGATTTTTGGAGCATGTATGAAATTGTTATGAATTTTTGAACTCACTGTGGTCGAATTTACTGAAGTATGCGAAATTGTAAATCAATAGCTTTCTGAAATCGATTAAAATGACCAGTTTAGAGTCCGAATTTTGAGATGACTATTTCTATGAAAAATGCTTATTTTGATGATTCCTAGCCACTGTAATGTTTCCAGAATTTTTAAAAATTTTTTACTGCATTTTTAAAGGCGATTTCAGAAACTGCTATAATGTCATTTTTGGTCGGTAAATGCTATTTTAATTATTCGATGAACTAAGAGTCGATTGCTACTCGGTTTTGGATATGTATGAAATCTGGATATGTGGCGAATATATTGGAATGATAAAAATGTGAATTTTAAACTTTGGAGGTTTTGATCGAGTGGGATGCCATGTGTTAGAGGGTAAGTGCACTTGGCGTGAGCTCGTTGGGCCGCCCCCTCTTTTGTAGCCAAAACGGCATTGATTATTGTGATGTATGAGTCTATACTCCTAGATGTATCCGTATGGGTTATCTAGGGCTCCGGAGTGTGTCTGTATAGGGTCCGCTGCATGCATTTACCTCGTGGGTACGAGTCCCAGAGGTTGATCCCAAGGGTTCGTCCCTAGGATATGTTTGAGTCCTTGTGGGTATAAAGTCCCAAAGGTTGGTCCTGTGGGTTCGTCCCTAGGATATGCTAATGGGGTGTCCTCGATTATAACTAATATTGGTAAAATGTTCGCGGAATATGTGTAAGAGATTTTAAATTAATTTATTTACTCGTCTTTTAAATAAATATATTATTTTGTATATTCTCCTAAAAACTTTTAAAATTCGTTGTGCTATATATTAACTTACGCAGTACCTTTGTACTGATAAATTGTTGTTTTATTTTCCTTTCAGATTTCGCAGAGTAAGCATCGCATGGAGGGATGTGATTTCCATTTTTAAAAGAAGACTTGTCGCATTTTATTTATTTTTAATTTATGCATTGGACTTAGACTCTGGTTTTGGCCGCATGTTTTGGCCCTGTTTATTTTTGCTTCCGCACTGCTTATTATTATTATGTGTGTTATACTCTGATTAAATTTCGGGCTTATTTGAATGGTTTTTAAATATTTTAAGCTAATGATGCAACTTAAGCCTTAGCATCCTTTTAAATAAACTCGATTTGATCGGGTCTTGTTTGGAAGGGTGTGGCGGTAGCGTCCCGGCCTGGGTGACCAAATCCGGGGTGTTACATTTGAATAATTAAATTTATCTTCAAGGTATATACTTATAACCATACATATATTTAACTTTCAAAAAAATAAATTATTAAAATTAGGCATAATAAAATATTTTAATACTGTAATAATTTAAATTTATATATACATACTTTTACTAGTTTATATTTTGGAAAATTAATTTATTATTACTTTTAAAGATAATTAAAGATTAAGCTTAATGCCAATTTTTCTATCAAAATGTACCATCTTCATTCTGAATTACTACTATATATTTTGTATTATTCTAACATGAACATATTTATTATATTTAGATGCAGTAGTATATAAGTATAGTTTTTGTGACTGATGTTTTATAATTAAATGATTTTGGATATGTTATGTTTAAGTCTATCTAATTATTTAAATTATATATTGGTCAATCTTTAATTTTTTTTATTGAAGATAATTCTTAATTAAATTTTAACTGTAACTGTCAATACTTTTTATGAAAAGTATTTTAGGATTGAATTATCTACATTCACAATCAAATATCTTTGCAATTTGTTTTAGTATTGAGCTATGTCTCAATTCCTAAGATATTTAACTATTTTAATTTCATACATATAACTTTTTATATGTAACTAAATTCTAAATTAAAACAATAAAATAATACTTATTAAATAATTTCTCTGGCTTCCGAAAAAATATTAAATAATAAATTATTCATAAAGTCGTTATTCTTTAATACAAAAAGTTTACATATAGTAATTAATTGGGATTTTGAAAAGTAAATTATGAAAATTTTTACTTAAGTTTCTTTCAAAAAATATCCATTCTTTTTTATCCATTCTCCTATCCTATTTAATGGCCGTTGGTTTGGGTGTTTAATTTGAGAGATTTCACATTCTCCTATTCTAATTAATTTATTTAGTTAGTTTTAACAGAGAGTTTAATTTGAGAAATCTTGCAACATCAATGAAATGTTGCTACAAATATATTTTTTTTTTTTGCCATTTTAATCTACATGTGGTTTGTTAAGTATATATAGAATTTTACATTTTTAATTCAAACTAATTTATAATAATGCAATCAAGTCACAGTTGGAGAAAATTACAAGTATAATGTTGCTGAATTAAGGGTCGTTGGGTCTTTGAGCTTTGTGTTGTTTAGAAGAAAGTTGTCCCAATATTAGTTAAGATGATGCAAAAACATTTTACAAGGTTTGCTGACTTGGCAATAGTTGTTGTAATAGATTTGGTGGAGAATCATTCATGTGCTCAAACATTTTACAAGGTTTGCTGGGAAGTCATTTTGGAGATGCAGAGCATAACATCCAAAAAGGGGAAAAATAGTTCTTGAGAGAGACTAAGAATCAGTGGCGATTACAGCTAGGTATAGGGTGGTCAGTTGACCACGCTTGTTTTTTTTTTTTAAAAAATTAATTTCTTTTGATATATAAATATATATAAAAATTTATTTTATATTTAACCCCTCAAGACCTTCCTATATCTCTTATTCTAGTTCCTTTTCATCATTTGCTGCAGTTGATACAAAGGCTTTGATGAAATTGGCAATGTTTTATCCATATGAGTTTGATGATGTTACCCTTGATATGCTTGAAAATCAACTTGAGAACTATATTAGAGATGTGAAGAACGATCCTGATTTTTGCAATGTTGAAGGAATTGGTGCTTTTGCTCAAAATTTGGTTGAAAAGAATAAGGACAAGACCTATCATTTGGTGTATTTGTTGATCAAATTGTCCTTGATTTTTCCCGTGGCAACGGCTACAGTTGAAAGAGTATTTTCGATGAAGATTGTCAAATCCGAATTGCGGAATCGTATGGGTGATGAAATGTTAAATGATTCACTGTTGTTTTATGTAGAAAAAGAAATATTAGATGAAGTAGATGTAGATCAAGTTATGAATTTTTTCCAAGAAATGTCGGTGCGTCAACGAGTGTTGTAATTAACATGATTATTGTTTTCTAATTTTTGTTGAAGTTCGCACACCCTAGTTCTAAATCCTGGAATCGCCACTGTTAGGTGGTGTGGTGCATTAATGATGTAGTTGGGGGTTGGGGGTTGAATGCATTTACGCAGCCTTTTTCCTCAAAGCCACCCTTGCGAACTTTTCCCCTATAAATACACAGCTTCTGGCAGTGGAAGAGACACACCAAAAACGAAGCAAGCAACAGCAAAGCAGCTTTGAGAGAAAAGCTTTCTCTGTTTCTTCAATTTAGTGGGCCAATTTGGCCTAGAGAGTCTTAGGTGTTTTGGTAGGCTTTTCTGAGGAGTCTACATTTGTTGAGTGGGTTTTGTGGGCCCGAAAATTATTGTCCAAACCCTTTCATAATATTTTCCCTCATAGTAAAATTTGTTTCTCCTTTTGCCTGTGGATGTAGGTCGATTTGACCGAACCACGTAAATTCTCTGTGTCTGTTTATTTTGCTACATTTGGCTAATTTGGGTACACTTCCGCAACAAACTGGTACCAGAGCCCTGATTACGTAGTATGCTTTGTGGTCGCAGTTAATCTGATCTTCTACATCAGAAACACATCTCGGTTGAGCTACCTTTTGCGAGCCTTATTTGTTCCTCTTGTTAGCACAATGTCGGCCATAAATATTAAGGTTGACAAGTTCACGGGGAGGAATAATTTTAGCCTTTAGCAAATAAAAATACAGGCTTTGTTTATACAACAAGTCCTGTGGGCTCCATTGAAGGAAAAAGGTAGATTCAGATAATACTGAGATTGTGAGCCTGGATGAGAAGGTTCATCCAACCATCTTACTGTGCTTGGCAGATGATGTCATTACCGAAGTTGCAACGAAAACAAAGGCGTCTGGTTTATGGTTAAAACTCGAAATCTTTACACGACGAAGTCTTTAACCAACAAGTTGTTATTAAAGCAACGTTTGTTAAGCCTATGGATGCAGGAAGGTACATCTCCTCGAGACCATCTCGATAGATTAAATACTATCTTGCTGGAGTTGCGAAATATTGATATGGTTATCGAAGATGAAGATGATGCATTGATATTACTAGTATCTTTACCACTATCATTTGAAAATTTTGTACAGTCATTTATAGTTGGTAAATATACTGTCAGTTTAGAAGATGTACGTGCTGCTCTGCATAGTAGGGAATTACGCCATAAGGCATCTTCGAGTAATCTAGATGATCAGGCTGCTGAGCTTGTTGTTAGCAATGGTAAGGGATATGGAAAATCTGTAAAACAAAAGAAGAAAAAGTCTTTTGTTAAAGGTCCCAAGCCAGGTGCTATCTGCAACTATTGTAAAGAGAAAGGACATTGGAAGACCCAGTGTCCCAAGATGATGAAGAAGCAACAACAGGGAGCGCAACAAGAGTCTATCTCTGTTGCAGTCAACGGCGATACAGATCCAGAGGATCATTTGGCTTTGGCCACATACGTGCAACCATCGCAGGATGATGTATGGGTTCTCGATACTGGCGCATCATACCACATGTGTCCTAACGAAGAGTGGTTTTCGAGCTACGAACCAGTCGATGGAGGAAATGTTCTTATGGAAAATGATTCTGTCTGTAAGACAGTTGGGATTGGTTCTATCAAGCCTAGAACACATGCCGGCGAAATTGCAACTCTGCACGACGTCAGACATGTTCCAAAGCTGAAGAAGAATCTGATATCTTTAAGAGGCCTTGACAATAAGGGTTTCAGATACAAATGGGAGCATGGTGAACTCTACATCATGAAGGGATCGTTCGTGGTTTTAAAGGGAATCTTGCATGGATCTTTGTATGTTGTGCAGGGATCTACTGTAGTAGATTCTGTAGATGCTGTTGCTGATTCTTCTGATATGTCCAGGCTATGGCATATTAGACTTGGGCATATGAGTCAGAGAGGAATGCAGATCCTGTCAAGTCGTGGTCTTCTTGAAGGTCACAAGTTTGCTAATTTCGGTTTCTGTGAGCACTGCATATTTGATAAATTACATCGTACCAAATTTGGAAAGGTAACTCACAGAACAAAGTCGACACTGGAATACATTCATTCTGACTGTTGGGGTCCTTCAGGAGTCGAGTCGCTTGGAGGCAGCAAATATTTTTTGGCCATTATCGATGATTATTCAAGGATGACTTGGGTAATCATGATGAAGGAAAATGGTGAAGCTTTCTTGAGATTCAAGCAGTGGAAGGCGTTGGTAGAAAACCAGATCAACAAGAAGATTAAAAGGCTTCGAACTGATAATGGTCTGGAATTTTGTTCGAGGGAATTCAATGAGTTCTGCAAGAACAATGGAATTGCACGACATCACACAGTCAGGAATACTCCGCAGAAAAATGGAGTGGCAGAGCGTATGAATCAGACGCTTTTGTAGAGGGCACGCTGCATGCTCTCAAATTCTGGATTGCCAAGGAGCTTTTGGGCAGCAGCAGTCAACACTGCTTGCTTTCTGATCAATCGGGCACCTCATACAGGAATTGATTGTCGGATACCCTATGAGGTTTGGTCGGGTAATTCCTATGATAACTCGAATTTGAAGTCTTTTGGATGTACGGCTTATTATCACGTAAGCGAGGGAAAATTGGAGCCCAGAGAAAAGAATGGCGTTTTCGTAGGGTATGGAGATGGAGTCAAAGGATTCAGAATTTGGTCACCTTCTGAGAAAAGAGTTATCTTGAGCAGAAGTGTGGTGTTTGACGAGAATTCTATCCTCAATCTGCCTACGGAGGTGGTGAATATCTCAGAAAATTCGGGTGTTGATAGTAAGGTGGAGCTTCAACTTTCACCTGATGATTCAGATGAACCACGAGAGGTTGAGCAAGAGCAGGAAGTGAATTTGGATTCCAGTCAATCGACCGAAGTTGAGTCACCTGAAACCAACCTACCATTGAGTTTAGTTGATGTGCAGAAGCAAGGAATTGCTTGTGATCGTGCTAGAAGGGTGGGAGTCCAACCTCCTAGCAGATATCAAGATTTTGTCTGCTATGCTCTACAAACAGCTGAAGATTTAAATTATTCTGAGCCCTCCACTTACAAAGAAGCCGTATCATGTGGCGAGTCTGTACAGTGGCTCGCTACAATGGGAGATGAAATGGAGTCGTTACATAAGAACGACACTTAGGAGCTAGTCAAACAACCACCTGAAAGGAAGATTGTTACTTGCAAATGGATTTTCAAAAGAAAGGAAGGTGTCTCACCAGCTGAGGGTGTACGATATAAAGCCCGACTAGTTGCTAGAGGATTTACTCTGAGGGAAGGAGTTTATTACAACGAGATTTTCTCACATGTGGTCAGACACACTTCAATTCGTGTCCTGTTGGCTATGGTAGCGCATCGGGATCTGGAGCTCGAACAACTAGATGTGAAAACAGCCTTTCTTCAGGGGGAATTGGAGAAGGAGATCTATATGTCTCAGCCTGAAGGTTTTCTTGTACCAGGAAAAGAAAACCATGTTTGCAAATTGAAGAGGCCATTATATGGTCTAAGGCAATCTCCAAGGCAGTGGTATAAACGATTTGATAGCTATATGGTTGAGCTTGGCTACAACAGAAGTCCATATGATTGTTGTGTATATCACAAGAAGTTGGAAGATGATTCGATCATGTACTTGCTTTTGTATGTAGATGACATGCTCATTGCTACACGGAACAAGGCCGATATTCAGAAATTGAAGGGTCTACTGAGTGCAGAGTTCGACATAAAGGATTTTGGTGCAGTGCAGAAAATTCTGGGAATGGAGATCTATCGAGATAGAGATCAGAAGAAGCTTTTCTTGTCACAGAAAAGCTACATCCAGAAAATTCTGTCAAAGTTTGGTATGTATTCGACGAAACCTTTGAATACTCCATGCTACTAATACGCAACTCTCAGCTACCTTCGCACCTAAATCTGAAGCTGAGAAGGAGAATATGACAAAGGTTCCATATTCTAATGCAGTGGGTAGCTTGATGTATGCCATGGTGTGCACTAGACCCGATTTGGCACAGGCAGTCAGCGTGGTTTGCCGATTGATGCACCATGTGAAACTACATTTAAATGAGCCTAAATTTCACTAAAATATGTCTAAAAATGCATGCATGTTACCCTAATTTAATGTTTTTAAGTTATATTTCATGTGATTTATGTTTCTTTGTTATCATGGATAAATTGAGCTTATTAGAGTTGAATTTACCATGTTTTATGCACTTTAATAAGACTTTGGCAAATCTAATACATTGCAATGATGTTTCAGGCATTTAAATGAAGAAAGGAAGATGTTCGGAGCATGAAGATTGTCAAATTCGGATTGTATGACACTAGAATGTGCCCAGGATGCGCCACATCAACATGGCGGCGCCCAAACAAGCCTCGGAGTGCCACTCATGCGCCAGTTCAACACTTGGAAAAATTTTGGATGCAAGAAACTCCCAGGATGTGCCACATGTACTATGCGGCGCCGAAAATCGACTCCGAGCGCCGAAGTGGCGCCCAATCTGGAAAATCGCCAGGATGCGCCGAGTCTCCTTTGCGGCGCCGGCAACCCCTTCCGAGCGCCACCTGGCGCGCCACAGTCGCGGTTGGGCAGTTTTCTAATCTCCCGAACTCGGTTTTTTTATCACCGTTCTTCGCCATTCCTCATCATTGAGACACACATTTTCGATAGAAACGCTCTGTAAACACTGCCAGAAACACAAAATCATGCGTGAGGATTCATTCCACAACGCTGTTCTGAGCGTGTTCTTCATATTATAGGTGTTGCCTTTCTTTTTCTTACTTTGTTATGTTTCGAATTTGCCTCTAAATGTAATTTTCGATTATGTTTCGTATTTGTAGACGGATTTCTGTGTTGTTCGTGTTAGAAGTATTCTAGAACGGGAGTTCAGAAACACTTCAAAGTATGAATTCATCTTTTATGGAAGCAATAATATAATTTTTATTTATATTAAATCTGAATTCATGCCTAAATGTGTTAGAATATGAATTATGTTTGCTGTATGAGAAATGTGATTGATCGATATATATTGTATCTTAATCTGGTGTATTAGTTGATAATCTGTCTAATTTGTTAAACTAAATTAGCCGATATTTTTAATCTGTGATTGCACCATGTTTAGGAAGAATGTTGTATGATCGATCAATCTGGCTTGAAATATGCTCTAATTTACATTCTGGCATGATATTTAAAATCCACATTTTCTATATTTTTATTAATTGGCTATTTTTATTAAATTGCTCTACACTATTCTGCATATTAAAATGTTAGAATCTAATTTCTGTAGTTTCTGTTTTGTTAAATTAGGAGATAAAAAGTAGAATCTAAATTTTAGTACCGGTCTTGGGAATAAATTACATTAAAAATGGATTCTGGCATGCACACGCTGATTTGGGAAATGAAATGTGTCATTTAATCGCTATATGAAAATTTGTATGCTTGGGAAAAACTCAAATTTAGGCCTAAAATGATGATTGATGAATGTTAGACAATTTAATTAGCTCCCATGAAGTCCGTTTAAGCATAATACGAAATTTGGAAAATTATTATATTTTTAATCTTTATAAAATAATTAAATTTGAAGGAATTGATCTTTTTAGACATTGGAAAATGCTTAATCAATATGCAATTTCACTTTTATATAAAGATGACAATATTTAAAATATCTTAAACATCTTTCATTTATATTTTTATTAGTTAAAAATTTTAATTTGCTTTATTTTAAATTTAAGGCGACTATTTTAATTTAATCAACTTTAGAATTAATGAAACTCTTTTAAAATGTATAAAATATATTTAATAAACTTAAAAATAATTAAAATATTTTCCAGAATAAAATAATATTCTGAAATTCCCTGTGGTTCAACTCGGTTATTCACTGATTTTATTACTTGATGACAACCATCCGCTTGTGGTAAAATATGAGTAGTTAAAATCATTCGTCAAGTTTTTTGGCGCCGTTGCCGGGGAATTTACTGTGAATTTTTAATTGTTTTTAGTTTAATATATTAAATTTAAATAAGTTAAATATTAATTTAACTATTGCTTGTTTTATTTTTATTTAAAATTGCAGCGCGAAGCAAACAGGCAGAAATAGCTTATGATCCTGAAATTGAACGTACTCTAAAAATGATTAGATTAGGAAAAAGAAGGAGACCAGCCCAGTTGGAAGTATTTATTAATTCATATTCTGATGAAGAGGACTATCCTCCAACGACTGGGATTCTGACAGTTCAGACTAATCAATTAGTTGATCAGTTCAATAGGTTAAATACTGCATAAAATAATGAAGCTAATAGGGGTAATAATGGAGGTAATGGTGGTGATGTAGAACATGAAGAACACGCTGAAATGACTATTGAGGAACATTTACAAGGAACTAGTAGAAATCTGCTTAAACAAACTCCAAGGCCTGATGTAGATGCGTTAAGTTTTACACTTCAGCCAGTATTAATCACAATGGTTCAGACAAATCAATATAATGGAGCTCCTACTAATGATGCAGTAGAACACTTAAGAAATTTTCTGGATTATTGTGACACGGTGAAGATAAATGGTGTTACTAGTGATGAAATTAAGTTAAGATTGTTCTCATTTTCATTTAGGGACAAAGCTAAAACTTGGTATAATTCACTTCAATTAAGGGTGTTACTACTTGGGATAAGATACTAGAAGCTTTCTTAGAGCAGTTCTTACCACCTTCTAAGGTTTTAGAGTTGCAAGAAAAGATTAAGGAATTTGTGCAAGATGAGTACGACACTTTAATTGATGCATGGGATAGATACAACACCTTACTGGCGAGATATCCGAATCATGGCTTTGAAGATTGGCAGCAGATGCACTTTTTCTACAATGGTTAATTGGATCAGTGGAGGAACTTGTTAGATGCAGCAGCTGGAGATTCATTTCTATCCATTGGACTATCTCAAGCTAAGGAAATAATAGAGAAAAAGATATCTAATATGAAAAAATTTCCTGGTAAGAAAAATGCTAGAAACAAATCAAAAGCGGGGTTATATGAGGTAGAAAAGACAGTTGCTATGGTATCTAAGTTAGATGCTCTGATGAGAGAAGTTGCTTCACTTAAGAAAGGTCAAAATAAAGTTGTGAGATGCGGTATTTGTCATGGACCTCATGAATCATCAGCCTGTCACCCGCTCGATCGAGGACTTCAAGAGACTATGCAGTGTGAGGGGACTGAGGAGCAAGTAGAAGATGTGAATTACATGGGAAATAGGCAGCAAAACTTCAACCAAAACCGTCCTCAAAACCAAAACTTCTATCCAAATCAAAATTCTCAATTCCAGCAAAATACTCATCCACAAAACAATCGTTCACCTTACCCACAAAACCAAAATCAAAACTTTCATCAAAACCAGAACCAAAATCAAAATTTCCAAAACCAAAATCAGAATCAGAATCAAAATCAAAATAATCAAAATAGAAATCAAAATCAATCCTTCTACCCAAATCAACAGCCTAGAAACTTTGAACCTCAACAACAGCTGCAACAGAAACAATAAGGAGATGAGGTCAATTTAAAAGAGTTAATGAACACTATTGTGTCACAACAACGGACAATTCAACAAATGCAAGCCTCAATGAGAAATCTAGAAGTTCAAGTTGGTCAAATTGCTAGGGACACTTCAAATAGACAGCAAGGAACACTACCAAGTATGCCTGACCCTAATCCAAATGAATAGTTTAAAGCTATCACTTTAAGGAACAAAAAGGAACTGCCTAATCCTTACCCTACTTTAGATGTCCCAGAGGTTCCAGCTGATACTGGAGATGATCAGATTGAGGATACAGAGGAAGAAAGTCAGCAGAAAAATACTGATGAGCCTAAGGAGAGTGAGGGACTTAGTGTTGACAAGAATAAGGATAAGGGAAAGTCTATTGTGCCAATCAAGCCATATCAGCTACCTATTCCATATCCACAACGTCTTAAAAAGGCTAAGGAAGATAAAGACTTTGCTAAATTTTTAGAAGTATTTAAAAATTCAAGAATTGACATTCCTTTTGCTGACGCTATAGCACAAATGCCTGTTTATGATAAATTCTTAAAAGAAATCCTATCAAAGAAGAGGAGTGTAGATGATGAAGAGAAAGTGACACTGACAGGGGAGTGTAGTGCAATCCTACAGAGAAGGCAACTGACTAAACAAAAAGATCCAGGGAGTTACACTATTACGTGCATTATTGGCACTAAAGAATTTAATAAAGCTCTTTGTGATGGCTGTAGCATTAATTTAATGCCTTTATACGTCTTCAGAGAACTTGGAGTAGGAGTTGTGCAACCTACTAGGATGCAGCTACAACTTGCTGATAAATCCACTAGGACACCTTTAGGCATTGTGGAGAATATTCCTGTTCAAGTAGAGAGCTTTATCTTCCCGGTTGATTTCGTTTTCCTTGATATGGTGAATGATATGGACATTCCTCTGACTTTAGGTAGGTCATTCTTACAAACTGGGCGGGCTATGGTTGATATGGATGATGGTAAAATTACACTTAAAGTAGGTAATGAATAAGTGTCGTTTGATATTTCTAAAACAACTAAAACACAACACGCTAGTTCTGATACTTACTCATGTAATAGAGTGACAACTATCTATCAAGAGGATGAGGTGATTGAGAGAGAGTTCTTTGCTAGACATGATTCCTATAGGAAATTTGAGCAGTTAGAGGAGAGTTGTGAGGACTTAGCTGAAAATAAGTGTGAGGAGGATTATGTTTACAAGTAGCATGTGCGATTAAAGAGTCTAAATTAGTCCCATCTGTTGAAAAGCCACCTACATTGACTTTGAAAGAGTTGTCATCACACTTGAGATAAGCATGTTAGAGCAATAGGATGGACGATAGCTGATATCAAAGGACTGAGTCCAACATTGTGCACACACCGGATTTACATGGAGGAAGATGACAAGCCAGTGAGACAGCCCCAAAGGAGACTGAATCCTCATTTACAAGAAGCTTGAAACTTTTGACAATTCCCCACACGAGTATTAAGGTTATCACTTTTTATTACTCATGTGGAAAACTTTGATTTCAAATGGCGCCATGAAACTCCCCGGCAACGGCGCCATGAAACTTTTGACAATTCCCCACACGAGTATTAAGGTTATCACTTTTTATTACTCATGTGGGAAACTTTGATTTCAAATGGCGCCATGAAACTCCCCGGCAACGGCGCCATGAAACTTTTGACAATTCCACACACGAGTATTAAGGTAATCAATTTTTATTACTTATGTGGGAAACTTTGACTTCAAATGGCGCCATGAAAATCTTGGCAACGGCGCCATGAAACTTTTGACAATTTCCAAACACGAGTATTTTCTAAAATACCAACTTTGAATTTATTAAATGAAAAGAGTTATGATTAATGGAAGGGGTTTTAGGATATATTAAGGTTGTCACTGTAATACCCCGGTTTTTGGTCACCCAGGTCGGGATGTCAGCTCCACACCTCCCTAGCAAGACACGGTTTCTCCGAGCTTGCTAAAGAGATGCAAGGCTATGGTTTTTCAGAATTTAAAACATTCAAACAACCCATTTATATATAATTTAAAGATAATACATCAAAGTTGCAGCGGAAAATAATATTTACATATATAACGCAGCGGAATTTAAAATTGAGCCAACACGGCCAACATACAGGTTAAACAGGCCCGTTCATGCAATTCATAACTAAGACTAGAATAATAAAAGAAGATAATATTTCCCGAATATCCCATGCATGCATATGATGATGCATATTTTTCATGCTCTGTAGGAAAAAGAAAGTAATGGTTTTGGTCAGCACAACGTGCTGAGTAAGTTAACACATACAAGATTATGGGATTTCAAAGCCGTTATTTAAATTTTAAGAAAACATGTACACAATACCCCATAATTTAATTTATTTATCTAACAACAATTTAATGGCATAATTAAATAGACAGGGATTCCATAACATCACAATATTGCTTGCAAGGTAAATAATTGCATAACATAACTTGAAAGCATAATTTAAATAAGCAAAGGAAAGTATAAGTCTTTTAATTTTCCCGTTAATCCCTAGCCGAGTATCAAGATTTGATTTGTAGTTAAGTTTCTCTCGCCGTTTTGGCACAGTTTCTCATGTTCAACACCATCGTCCAATCAGGCACGATGTGCAAAGCTAGGAGGGCACCCTGCAGAGCACTCACCCCCTACGTAGATTACTCCCGTCCGTTTAGGCACGAAGCAAAATGCTAGAGGGTCAACCGATGGAGCACTCACCCCCTACATAGGTCACTCTCGTCCGTTTAGGCACGAAGCGAAAAGCTAGAGGGGAACCTGATGGAGCATTCAACCCCTACATAGGTCACTCTCGTCCGTTTAGGCACGAAGTGAAAAGCTAGAGGGGCACCCGATGGAGCACTCACCCTCTACGTAGAAAGCTCAAACTAGCTATAACGGGATTTCGAAAATGATTGTTTATGTATTTTATCTCAAAGGAGTTTCCACTCATTTAAACCTTAAAGGCCAACTTCTCAAATTTAGTAAGTTTCTCAAAATATACTATTTCAGGATGCTATTCGCTTCGATATCGTTTGAAATCCTTTTTCAACAAGATTTTTCAAGATTTGACTCGGTCAACCACAGTTTACTTCAAAATTCATTAAAAATCGAGTTTAAGTCCAAAAATTCTGAAATTTGACCGGTGACTCCAAAACACAGAGATGAACAAGTTTCATGTTTTATGTTTTTCAATCCGAGATACGGAAGTAGGTGAAAAACGTCAATCTTTAACAGGGTAATAATCTGTCCGAGTTTCTACGCATCAGTTTAAAGATTTCAAGATCTACCATAGCAAACTAACTCCAAATTTGATGAAATTTTACGGAGTGATTCTTAAGACGATTATCTACAACTTTCATTTAGGACTCAAAGCCCAATTCTCATCGGATCAGAGGTTAATCTTCAGCTCAAGTTCGAAACTAATTTCTGTCAAGGTTCTTGATTTCGGTACGAACGCAGATCGGATCGGCTCTAGTTCGGAGGTTTAAATCTCAACGAAAAATTCTAAAAATTTACAGGGATGTTTTAAATTCATAGATCTACAATTCTTATGTTCAACGCCAAACCTAGTTCGGTCTATATCTAAGGTAAAAATCAACCTCAAGTTCGGATAAAGAATCTATCACCGTTTCAAGATCTAAATCAGAGGCAGGTCTGTTCACGGTCGTTTTCGGATACCAAAACACGATGAAAAATTATGAAATTTTTACAGTAGATAGATCTATGTCTTAGGAACGTTCTTCCTGTTTTATGTTTTCTCGTTTGAAGACTTTTAAGGGTTCGGAAAAATTAGACAAAATCGCTGCGCCGGTAGAAATCACATGTTGACAGATTTCAAGTTCTTGTTTTAGTTCTTTAGATTAAACGAATTTTAACTCTCCCAAAACCGTGTAAGCGTTAACTTACCGATTCGTAGTCGTCCGGGAACGTCGATTTCGGAGGCGTGGCTTCCAGTCCACCGTTTATCTTCTCCGTTCGTCGGGTTCTTCGTTCTCGATCCGGATCGGGGGTTTAGAATAGAAAAAGGATCGAATTAGGATTCGTTTTGAATCAAGAACGGGAAAAGAATGGACAAGAATAGATCGGATCTTACCCCGTCGATCAAAGGCTCCCAATTTTCGTCCAAGTCAGTCCCCTTGTTCGGTTTTGTGCCTCCGACGACTTCCGGATCTAGGGTTTTGTGTATAGAGAGTATCGTAGGGTTTTTGAAAAATGTTCGGGGCTTCCAAGAGGTGTTATTTATAGATAGGCATGACCTAGGGACGTCCAAGGTCAGCCTTGGTGAGTCTTGAGCCGCAAGGTGTTCGACCGAAGTCGGAAAATCCGGATTCGGGCGAGTGAATCTCGCAACCGGCGAAATTGCTCGCTGGCGTGGCCGTGGCGCGCCTTTTGCCTATTGACCGCGTATCCACCGCGCGGATGCCGCCTGGACCCCGGTCCGGGCGGGTCGTGCGATCCGTCGGGCATTTCCTCCTCTTTTTCGGACTTCTATCCCTCTATGTTCTCGGATTCGGATTTCCGGGATATTTTCGGGCTCCGATTTCCTATCTTAATTTTATTCGGATCTAAATTTACATTTGGACTCGAGTTATTGAGTCCATCGGTGTTGGGTTTCCGCGTAACCATTTATTCGATTAAATTGTCTTCGGCTTCCCGGGTTTTCAGAATTTTGATTCCTTTTTAATTTAAATTCCATTTCTCCTCTTTTATGATTCTTTATCCATTTATCATGTTTATTATATTTATTATATTTATTTATTTATTTTATGTTGCAAAATTCTCGGGTATTACAGTCTACCCTCCTTAAAAATCAACTTCGTCCTCGAAGTTGTGTTTTGGCTTTTCTCGTGTTAGGAACTAATCCTTTTGTTTATTTTATTATTTCGTGACTGAACTTAGAATTAAAACTTCTAAGCTGCCTACGTACCCTGTGAAGGGATCAAGCCATAACGTAGTTCAAAACAATTTGAATTTGTTTGCTTATTTATTTGGAATACATATTGTTGAATCAAACTCAAAAATAAATGCATCTACTCTATTACGGGGTATCACATCCTCTCCCCCTTAGGACTTCAGTTATGTCCCCATAACTGCCGATACATTATTCTCAAGGGGCTTCGGGTTTTGGGTCTTTATTCTGGGGGTATCGGTGCTCTTGGTTGTTGCCATTTTGACCGTCTAGGTTTCGTGGCTGGTCGGGTCCAGCGGCCAAGTCCTCTCTCTTGGTGATATTCTTAATATGGGTTCGGCACTTTTTCATCTGATGTCCACGTCGACCACACCGGAAGCATGTGTCGGGTTGAGGGCATCCTCTCACCAGATGAGGTTGGTTACAATTTGGGCATCGGGGTACGTAGCCTTCACGGTTGAAAATCCTTCTATTGTTGCCTTCATCGTCGCCTTGGGCTAGCTCATTTGGTCCTTCATGATAATTATTCCTACCCAAGTCAATATCAGTTCTGCGGTCCTTATCTCTTTTGCCTTGTCCATGGGGACCTCGGCTAGTCTCACCTATCGCCTTACGCTTCAGTTCTTGAACTCGTGCAATCGCTACCGCACGATCATAAACAGCTTGTAGGTCGGGGTAGTGCACCCCTGTGATCACCTCGCGTACTGCCAGGTTCAGTCCCATCTCGAATTTTTGAGCCTTCTCCGCATCTGTGGGTACTAATCTTGGTGCGAACCTCACCAACTCCTTGAATCGAGTATAGTATTCTTGCACTGTCTGGCCCCCTTGTTTCAGCGACAGAAATTCTTCGTACATCGCTGCTTTGGTACTCAGAGGATAGAATCTATCCCTGAGCATCTCCATCATTTCCGCCCACGAGTAGGGCTCATCATCTTCTTGCAGTTTCGCTTGAGTCGCTTGCCACCAGTCGTCCGCTTCGCCTCCCAAGTAGTACGAAACGACGTGCACTCTCTCTCCTTCCGGACACTTGACCGCCCCCAGAAGCTTGTCAAAAGTCCGGATCCATTCCTCCAGTTTTGCTGGATTCTCCTCATCAACATAGTGGGGTGGCCGGTAAGGATTCACCATGGCCAGATAGTTGGGACGAGCTTGGGACGTAGGTACCGCCGCAGCTTGACCCTGATTGACTTGCGCGTTCCCTAGCGCAATCAAGACCTCTTTCTATCGTCCGAAGACGATCGTCCACATTGTTCGGTGCGGGGGCGTCCTGTGCACCTTGAGGCTGTTCTTCTACCGGTTGAGCCGGTTCCGTGACATTTGGAGGTGTTTCAGTAGTGGTTTGGGGAGCGGGTTGGGTTCTCGGTCTACCTCTGGGTGCCATTCTGTTACAAATGGTGTGGATTAAGACATGTGAAGGTAATATATAGTCTAGACAATATTTTTATAAATGTGTATGTGTTTGTAATTTCGCACGTGGTGCTCGATCGAACTAAGAAACGCCATACGCTTCTGGGTTTTATTTTATTTTATTTTATTTTACTTCGAATTTTTTTTTCCGGACAGGTCTGTCCAGATTTTTTTTTTCGAATTTCAAATTTTGCATTCGTTGTTTGGGAAATCCAAGATTTTTGGAATAGAGAGTGTTTTAATAAAGACTTGGGTTTTTTATTGTTCCTCATAAGGAAATTTTCTAATTCGTACAAGGGTAGGAATGGCTAAGGCCGAGATTTGTTATGCTTAAGCGAGCGCATAGATGAATGAGATCTAGAACTACGGCAAGATCAGTCTCTAGTGAGCGTTTCTAATTCGATGTCAAGCGTCTAAGTCATCTAGTGCAAGCAAAAGATCTAAGTTAATATTCGCCGAGATTCTAGGTTAAACTTCGCCAAGATTCTAAGTTAAAATTCGCCAAGATTCCAAGTTCTTTAAACAAAGGAGATGCAATATGCAAATTCAAATGATGATTTCCCTCCGAAAATAATTCGTGCACTATATATATATATATATATTTTTTCCATGGGTTTCAAAATAAAAAATTTTCCATGGAATTAATGCTTAAAAATTTTAAAATAATATTTAAAATCCTTGGACCTCTATATTGGGTCAAAATAATTATAATTTGGGCTAAAATAAATTCGGGGCTAGGAAAGTTTAAAATAATAATTTTGGGCTTCCATAATAATAATATAAACACTAATGGTTTAAAAATAATAATCTAGTAGTTTAAAAGATAATAATAATTTAAAAATAATAATGGGATTAAAAATACTAGCTTAAAAATATCCTGGCTCTGATACCAACTTGTAACACCCCGGTTTTTGGTCACCCAGGTCGGGATGTCACCGCCACACCTCCCTAGCAAGACACGGTTTCTCCGAGCTTGCTAAAGAAATGCAAGGCTATGGTTTTTCAGAATTTAAAACATTCAAACAACCCATTTATATATAATTTAAAAATAATACATCAAAGTTGCAGCGGAAAATAATATTTACATATATAACGCAGCGCAATTTAAAATTGAGCCAACACGGCCAACATACGGGTTAAACAGGCCCGTTCATGCAATTCATAACTAAGACTAGAATAATAAAAGAAGATAATATTTCCCGAATATCCCATGCATGCATATGATGATGCATATTCTTCATGCTCTGTAGGAAAAAGAAAGTAATGGTTTTGGTCAGCACAACGTGCTGAGTAAGTTAACACATACAAGATTATGGGGTTTCAAAGCCGTTATTTAAATTTTAAGAAAACATGTACACAATACCCCATAATTTAATTTATTTATCTAACAACAATTTAGTTGCATAATTAAATAGACAGGGATTCCATAACATCACAATATTGCTTGCAAGGTAAATAATTACATAACATAACTTGAAAGCATAATTTAAATAAGCGAAGGAAGTATAAGTCTTTTAATTTTCCCGTTAATCCCTAGCCGGGTATCAAGATTTGATTTGTAGTTAAGTTTCTCTCACCGTTTTGGCACAGTTTCTCATGTTCAACACCATCGTCCAATCAGGCACGATGTGCAAAGCTAGGAGGGCACCCTGCAGAGCACTCACCCCCTACGTAGATTACTCCCGTCCGTTTAGCCACGAAGCAAAAAGCTAGAGGGGCACCCGATGGAGCACTCACCCCCTACATAGGTCACTCTCGTCCGTTTAGGCACGAAGCGAAAAGCTAGAGGGGCACCTGATGGAGCACTCGCCCCCTACATAGGTCACTCTCGTGCGTTTATGCACGAAGCGAAAAGCTAGAGGGGCACCTGATGGAGCACTCACCCTCTACGTAGAAAGCTCAAACTAGCTATAACGGGATTTCGAAAATGATTGTTTATGTATTTTATCTCAAAGGAGTTTCCACTCATTTAAACCTTAAAGGCCAACTTCTCAAATTTAGTAAGTTTCTCAAAATATACTATTTCAGGATGCTATTCGCTTCGATATCGTTTGAAATCCTTTTTCAACAAGATTTTTCAAGATTTGACTCGGTCAACCACAGTTTACTTCAAAATTTATTAAAAATCGAGTTTAAGTCCAAAATTTCTGAAATTTGACCGATGACTCCAAAACACAGAGATGAACAAGTTTTATGTTTTATGTTTTTCAATCCGAGATACGGAAGTAGGTGAAAAACGTCAATATTTAACAGGGTAATAATCTGTCCGAGTTTCTACGCATCAGTTTCAAGATTTCAAGATCTACCATAGCAAACTAACTTTAAATTTAATGAAATTTTACGGGATGATTCTTAAGATGATTATCTACAACTTTTATTTAGAACTCAAAGCTCAATTCTCATCGGATCAGAGGTTAATCTTCAGCTCAAGTTCGAAACTAATTTCTCTCAAGGTTCTTGATTTCGGTACGAACGCAGATCGGATCGGCTCAGGTTCGGAGGTTTAAATCTCAATGAAAAATTCTAAAAATTTATAGGGATGTTTTAAATTCATAGATCTACAATTCTGACGTTCAACACCAATCCTAGTTCGGTCTAGATCTAAGGTAAAAATCAACCTCAAATTCGGATAAAGAATCTATCACCATTTCAAGATCTAAATCAAAGGCAGGTCTGTTCACGGTCGTTTTCGGATACCAAAACACGATGAAAAATTATGAAATTTTTACAGTAGATAGATCTATGTCTTAGGAACGTTCTTTGTGTTTTATGTTTTCTCGTTTGAAGACTTTTAAAGGTTCGGAAAAATTAGACAAAATTGCTGCGCCGGTAGAAATCACATGTTGACAGATTTCAAGTTCTTGTTTTAGTTCTTTAGATTAAACGAATTTTAACTCTCCCAAAACCGTGTAAGCGTTAACTTACCGATTCGTAGTCGTCCAGAAACGTCGATTTCGGAGGCGTGGCTTCCAGTTAGGGTTGTAAACGAACCGAATCGAGCCGAATACCACAGTATTCGCTTTGATTTGATAAACTTTTCGAATATTATCGAATCGAATCGAATTATTCTATAAGGTAATTTAATAATTAATAAATTAATTTTAATTATTAAACTTAAATATTTAATTTGATTTATAGATCAAATTTAATATTTTAATATTATATATAAATATATTTATATTAATTAGTAAATATAGTCACTAAAATTAAAATTTTAAATTATTTAACAAAATAAATTTATATATTTATATATAATTTTAATATAAAATAAAAAATCGAATCGAATCAAATATTAATCGAATATCAAAATTCCGAATAATTTCGAATCGAATCACGAATCGAACCAAAAATATTTGATTCTTTTACAACCCTACTTCCAGTCCATCGTTTATCTTCTCCGTTCGTCGGGTTCTTCGTTCTCGATCTGGATCGGGGGTTTAGAATAGAAAAAGGATCGAATTAGGATTCGTTTTGAATCAAGAACGGGAAAAGAATGGACAAGAATAGATCGGATCTTACCCCGTCGATCAAAGGCTCCCAATTTTCGTCCAAGTCAGTCCCCTTGTTCGGTTTTGTGCCTCCGACGACTTCCGGATCTAGGGTTTTGTGTATAGAGAGTATCGTAGGGTTTTTGAAAAATGTTCGGGGCTTCCAAGAGGTGTTATTTATAGATAGGCATGACCTAGGAATGTCCAAGGTCAGCCTTGGTGAGTCTTGAGCCGCAAGGTGTTCAACCGAAGTCGGAAAATCCAGATTCGGGCGAGTGAATCTCGCAACCGGCGAAACTGCTCGCTGGCACGGCCGTGGCGCGCCTTTTGCCTATTGACCGCGCGGCCACCGCGCGGATGCCGCCTGGACCCCGGTCCGGGCGGGTCGTGCGATCCGTCGGGCATTTCCTCCTCTCTTTCGGACTTCTATCCCTCTATGTTCTCGGATTCAGATTTCCGGGATATTTTCGGGCTCCGATTTCCTATCTTAATTTTATTCGGATCTAAATTTACATTTGGACTCGAGTTATTGAGTCCATCGGTGTTGGGTTTCCGTGTAACCATTTATTCGATTAAATTGTCTTCGGCTTCTCGGGTTCTTGGAATTTTGATTCCTTTTTAATTTAAATTCCATTTCTCATCTTTTATGATTCTTTATCCATTTATCATGTTTATTATATTTATTATATTTATTTATTTATTTTATGTTGCAAAATTCTCGGGTATTACAGTCTACCCTCCTTAAGAATCAACTTCGTCCTCGAAGTTGTGTTTCGGCTTTTCTCGTGTTAGGAATTAATCCTTTTGTTTATTTTATTATTTCGTGACTGAACTTAGAATTGAAACTTCTAAGCTGCCTACGTACCCTGTGAAGGGATCAAGCCACAACGTAGTTCAAAACAATTTGAATTTGTTTGTTTATTTATTTGGAATACATATTGTTGAATCAAACTCAAAAATAAATGCATCTACTCTATTACGGGGTATCACAGTCACGTTTTTATTACTCGTGTTAAGAAACTGTGGCCCGAAAGCGCACGGTGTCAAAAATTGCAGTAATTTATAGTAAGACCGGATCGTTCACTGGAGGATGTGCGACAGAAGTAGGGCCCACGTCGTTTACTAAGATTTTCCACTCGGTTACTCGTTTCAGGTTTTGCATTGGTTTCTACAACTACTTGACATAATTTAAATTAGGTTATGAAAGCAGTAAAATTAGTCTACAAAGCATATTAAAATTATCCTAGAAGCAATTAAATCTATTCTAAGAAAGCGATAAAAATTATGCTAAGAAAGCAGATAAAATTATTCTATGAAAGCGAATTTAAAAAGTGACAGAAGGGACCGGAAGGAAACAATAAAGATTGGACAAGATTCAGATAAAACACAATTAAACTTCCATTTTAGTTACACAGATATTTGGTTGGGATAATCCATCAATCAGCTAATTCTCATGCTTTCTAGACTATGTTCCCTTTAACAGATAGGTACTTACAGTCAGAATTTACATGCTCTTAAGACCTGAATTTCTAAGATACCACAGATTAATAACTCCCCCTGCCGAGGTATGTTATTTCTCCATAGTGGATAAGCAACACCTAACACATCATTAGTTGACATGCCAAGTATTCCTATCATCCCCCTTGTCACACCCAAAGGGCTAGATCTAAATCCCGAACTAATCCACAACTCTTAAACCTTACAACCGGCGGCCAACCTCTAATTCTTCTGAGTGACCTCTATAAAAGCATTTAAACGAAAGCGGTAAAGAAAACAGTAAAGAAAGCATTTAAAAACCTATCACTCGGAAGCCTCAAAAGCTATCTCATTCCGTTAGCATAAAAGAGCTCCTGGTTTCGATGACCAGATGTAGATTTAGAACTTCTCAAATATCAGTAAGCCATAGGGCTTATAATCATCTGGTTAGTTATGAGATACATACTGAGTGGAGCAGATCTGTGAAGATCTAGTCCGCATGTACTCACTCAAGACTCAATGCTAGGCTTTGGTGGGAGAGGATAGTAATTGAAAGAATACTCAATCCTACCTTAGAAATTAACCAAGGCCTATATGTTGTTCCTCTAGTATTATGTATCACATCTTATCTGAATCCAAGTGGACACTGATTCAATGCAATACCTAATGCAAGATTTCCAACACACAGTAATTTTGAGAAAACAATTGATATTTGAAAATCATTCCCTACATAGGTACTAGACTCTCAATTAGAACACAGATCCTTTCAGTCTAGATGAGACCTAATCGCTGACTCTGCTTCTAGTTCTCCAAAATCAATTCCCAGTAGAATTTGAATTAGTCATAAGTGTGAAATTATCCCTTACTTAGTTCCGGATTTTATAAATGAATTTTTGTTGGAAATTTAATATGCAGCATCTGATTTAAATCAAGACTTCTATGTCCAAGGAGAAGGATCCCCAAAATATCATAGACCACAATATCTACATAATAATATCATACATACATGTATATGAGAAGTAAAATAAAATACCCCAAAATATATGGTGGGAATAGACAGAATTTGATACACAAAGATGGATTAGCCTTGAGATAAGAAGAATCGGCTAAAAGAGTGCGAGAAATAACTGAGGTTATTTGGACTGCAAACATCTGCTATCCAGTTCCCAATTATTCCAGATGGAATGGTTTTTAGACAGTAAGGAACCCTTAATGACAGTGATCACTATCATCAAGAGTCCTACTATCCATGAGAGAGTAAAAACCCACATGTTTTCATGCTACAGTACGATTATAATAGTGTTGATCGACACTGTTTAACATTACTTATGGCTCGAAATTCAGGTTGAAATTAAGATAAAGGGAAGAAAACTGTATCTAGTTAGGAATTGGCTGAGTGGCTAATCGTTATTCCCGTGAAGGGACCTTTTTGCCGTAGCTTCCATCAATCACTAACCAGACCATGCAAAATAACGAGTAATAATTAATACACAGAAGACGAGCTAAACGTTATCCCGGTGAAGGGACCTTTTTGCCAATATTGATCTGTGATATCTCTTATTACCCGTTCATACACACAAGTAATGAGAAAAGGTGAATTTAAAAGAATGTTTTTGGGTATTGTGTAAGTATCAATCACACAATAATATAGACACTAATGGGTTGAGGTGTGTAATGAATAAAATTAAATGCAATGGGCCTAAGCCCAATACATCTATGCAACTTACACAACTCAGGAAGATAAAATATTTTCGGAGTTTTAAAATAGAGAGGGGAGGTCAATTCGGTCTACTGCAATATAAACCGAATTGCCTATGCATGAGAAATGAAGTGTTATCTTACCCAATTAATCATAGTAAGGTTGGGAAATAACATCGTCTAATTCGGTTTGTCTAGAAATTCGGTATAGACCGAATTGGACAAACCGAATTGACGGGGTTATCCCCTTACTCAAATTTGGCTAAGGCATTTGCTTTAAAAGGAGTGTTTAATTCGATTTACCAGGATAATTCGGTGTAGACTGAATTGGCAAACCGAATTGGTTTAATAAACTAAGGCATGAAGGGATGATAATGCATACAATGAGGTTTCCAAGTCAATTTGGTCTATGTATGCAATTCGGTATAAACCGAATTGTGTAGATCGAATTGCATGGGAACTTCATGAGGATGTGAACACATAACATTTTTTATCATGCAATTCAGTCTTCATGGGCAATTCGGTTTAGACCGAATTACCTTAGACCGAATTACATGACATTTTCTCATGAAGGAAAATAAACTAACATTTTGTGTCATACACTTCAGTCTTCATGGGCAATTCGGTATAGACCGAATTGCATGGCATTTTCACATGTGTATTTCTTTATGTTTACAAATATCACTGCGGTTTCTAAGTTGATGTGGTTTATGATAGATGGGATTTACCCCATCACTCATTTCACATCAATGTCATCTCGCAGCCATACTATTGAATATTTTGTGGTTATCCATAATCATGCATGTTCAGTGGATAAAAGCATGGAGTAAAACCTAAAGCTACAAACAAATAATTCAAAGAGTAAATAACCTAAAACAACTATAATTCTAATAACATCATGCATAAAAGAATAAGAACACTTAAATTATCTAAGGCAACATAAACAAGAAATCTAAGCAAGGAAATTAAAATAAAGCATGTAAACCTATTTCTAAGAAGCCTTAAATTATCTAAACACCTAAGAACACTTATTTGAGCTCTAAGGCATAAGAACACACCAAAAATTCACTTAACATGCATTTATTAAGAATGAAAGCCAACTAGAAACACATTAAATGTAACCTAGTTGGAACAAACATTCTTTCTACCATATTTATTGCTAAAGAAAGCATTTAAAGAGTGTGAAACACATGAGCCAAAATCCATTTCTGGAAATTTTCTTTGCATTAAACACTTGAAAACAAAGTAAATAACCCAAAACATCATTAGATTGAAGGTTGGGTTCATTCTAACTACAAAACATGTTAAAAATATGGAAAATGGCTACTCTAAATGGTAGTAACAGCTTTACAAATTAAACTAACATCAAAGCAGCAAAAACTAATCTAAAGTGCATAAAAATAATCTAACTAATCTACCTACCTAACCCTTAAGGGGTGAAGAACTTGGTACCCCTTGTCCTCTCCAAGTATTAGGGTTGGAACTGTATTCTGTGTTCTGAGATATCTTCAGTGTTGGTGAAAATTGGCTTTTATACTTGTTCTTCAAAACCTTAGGCCCATCAGAGCCCATTAGCAATGGCATGCTTTTTCCACGTGCTCCTCAGCTTCATCTGGATGTATTTTGAACTTAATTCGGTCTCCACATGCAATTCGGTATAGACCGAATTGGTGGACATCGAATTGCTTGAAGTCTTTCTTTCTTGATCTTTGGCTGGGATCTGGTCTTCAATATCAATTCGGTATAGTGTAGACCGAATTGCTCATGGTCTCCTACTTGGCTTCCTTGTCTAGAATCAATTCGGTCTATGTGGTTAATTCGGTGTAAACCGAATTGCATAAACTGAATTGGGTATCTTGCTTCTCCTCTCAACACTTGGTCTATTGTTCTTCTTTATTCTTTAGCAGTTCGGTCTATATGGGCAATTCGTTGTAGACCGAATTGCCTAGACCGAATTGGCTTTCAACACTTAGCCAAAAATTTTATTTTTGTGGGTTTTTCATTCTTTTTCCCATCTTTTTGATTTTTGTGGGCTATTTTATTCATTTGCCCATCTTTTCATTCCTTTTTCTTTTCTTTTTCCTTTTTTCATGTTTTTGGATTTTTCTAACACAAATGCAATTAAAATTGCATATTTTTGTGTTTTTCATTACCGGGTTATTGTTTTTACAAACTCGCATTAATTTGTCGAATTCAACTGTTTTCTTATTAAAATAAGATGGAAATACGATCAAAATGTCCGTCTCAGACACGGAAATGAATTGGAAATAATGAACAATTTTGGCCATTATCAACATCCTCACATTTAATACTGATCGTCCCCGAGCAGTCAGAGTCAATGCTCCTAAGAGCAAGGACTCTGCACATTCAATCCATTTGCGTGGCTTCAAAAATTTCATTCTTTTTATATTGTGATAAGATAATCAAAATTACAAGTATTAAATTCTCTTGATTGCAGTGTTTAATAAAATGATATTTTTCACTTGAGTCGGTATACAAATCAATCATTATTGTTAATTCTTCTTGAATATATGTATAGAAATCTCATTGGTTTAATTCTTGAATTCAAGCATGACATGAACATTAATCAATCAAAGCAGAGCCTCACATATAGTAGAAACGGAAATTTCACTCACTCTCAAATTGGATTTTGGACATTACGCTCATAATCAAATTCAATTAAATTCTCCCATAAGCTTGCAATCAGACCAACTCGCCACCTACTCATTTTCTCAAATCGAGATCCTGAGGTTTTATTGAGGGTTATAACGGGGCATACGGTTGTAACATCGGTATGGAAGGGAATTATTGGGTTAAAAAGTGGCACGACTCCATTCCACCTTAACTTGGCATGTTTTTATTTAAGATTTATGATCATCAATATTTCTTTCTTTCTTTTGTTTTTTTTTTCTATTGCATGACATTAGACTATGTCTAATTTGCTTTGTCAATTGCAATTTATTTTTGTTGAATGGATCTCAACATCTTTCTCTTTTTCTTTTTCTTTTCTTTTCTTCTTTTTCTCTTTTTTTTTGAATCGGTTTTTGAATACCGATTGACATTTTTGATGATCATGAATTATAATGCCTTAGTAGAATAGATTCGTGTACACTTGAGTTTGATTTTCTTGGTCTTTATATAAGGTTAGGAAAATATCGTGGTTTCAAAGAAAAATTTGGCTTAAAGGCTCAAAGTGGTTGATCCTAAAGGGAAAATATTTTTGGGTTTGGATTTCAAACGAAGGCCAAAAAATTTGGGTTTTTCTAAGTGCCTCGATCATATGCTTGATTTCGGGAATATGGCATGGTCTTGAATCGGTCCCAATTGCAAGTTCTAGTTTCCTTTAATCAGGTTGATTTTCACACAACAAAGAAATAATTTGTAAAAATGACTCGGCTCAAATCTCACATAGTATGGTTTGATCATGTCATACATTTATTCTTGAACTTAACCTTTGAAAAATTCTTGCAATTTATTCAATCAAACTCTCAATATGAAAGTTTATTTTTCTTTTCAAGTGATCATATCATTAGATTTTTATAGCTCAAAACCTCAAGAATTTATATCATGCATATTTTTAATTATTTTATCCCAATTTAATAGTTTGAAAATTTCATCCTTAGCCTAAATTCAACATGTGAATTTAGGTGACAAATTTATGCTTGTTTTATGCTGGTTATTTAATTGAAAGCAGTAAAAAGACGCTGTGAACATGCAAGCATGTTACAGCTTTGTTTTTGGCATGACAGTCACTTATTCATCTTGGACTGCCTCACATCTTTTTTCAAAATATTTTGAGAATTCAAAGCAAAATTCTCTTTTTGAAAGCAATAATTACATCAATTACAT
Organism: Hygrophila difformis; assembly: GCA_030278955.1. Taxonomy (NCBI): domain Eukaryota; kingdom Viridiplantae; phylum Streptophyta; class Magnoliopsida; order Lamiales; family Acanthaceae; genus Hygrophila; species Hygrophila difformis. The sequence continues at coordinate 4,401,901 of JAOANR010000005.1, read as the reverse complement.
TAGATTTCCAACAGTCTGATCGACAGTGTACTGAGTGGATGGAAAATCTAATGTATGATGTTTACATTGAAGCTCATACAGATTTGATCATTGAAAACTCAAATCTCTTCTTTTCGAATTACTGAGGGGGAGGTCTGGCATCATCTCTCGGTGGGGAAGGAAGCTTTCTGATAACGGCCTTCATTATTTCAGCTTGATTAGAGAACAGCGCTTTCATCAACTCCCTACTTTTCTCCTCGCTCTCCATCCTTTCCTTGTGTAGTCTCTGAAACTTTTGACAATTTCCTACACGCGTATTTTATAAAATATATCCAGTTCGAATGTATTAAATGAAAAGAGTTATGATTTATGGGAAAGGGGTTTAAGGATATATTCCACTTTTTATTACTCATGTGGGAGACTTCGATCTCAAATGGCGTTGTGGAACTCCCCGGCAAGAAACTTTTGACAATTCCATGCAAGAAACTTTTGACAATTCCATGCTATGAAGATCCTTGCCATGAAACTTTTGACAAGTTCCCACTATATGAGTATTTTCTGAAACACAATAATCCTGATTTTCAATTTTATTTAATGAAACCAAATTACGAAGATGGAGTTGGGATTAGGGATATATTTATAGGTTGTCACGTTTTTATTACTCGTGTTAAGAAACTGTGCCCCCGAAAGCGCACAGTGTCAAAAATTGCAGTAATTTATAGTAAGACCGGATCGTTCACTGGAGGATGTGCGATAGAAGCAGGTCCCACGTCGTTTTACTAGATTTTCCACTCGTATTGCTCGAATCAGTTTTGAAGTTAGACTAACAACTACATGACTGAATTTAATCTACATCATGAAAGCAGTTAAATAAGCTAAAGGACATGCTGATATAATCTAAAGGGCAGGTAGAAAATAATTCCACAAAAACAATAAAAAGCTGTAAATCCATGCTATAGTATCTATGAAGCTGATTCAAAACGATGACAGAATGGACAGGGAGAAAAGAATAAAAATTGGACAAGGTTTAGATAAAACATGATTAAACTTCCATTTTTATACACAGATATTTGTTTGGGATAATCCTGTCAGAAAGCTAATTCTCATGCTCTCAGCACCATGTTCCCTTTAACAGACAGGTACTTATAGTGTGAGTTTACATGTTCTTAAGACCACAAGTTCTAAAATACCACAGATTCATAACTGCCCCGGCCAGGGTATGATATTTCATCTGTGGTGGTCAAGCAACACCTGTCAAGTCATTAGTTGAATTGCCAAGTAATGCTATCATTCCCCCGCGTCACACCCAAAGTTTCTAATCAAGCCCTGAACTATCCCTTAACTCTCAGTCCTAGTAGCAGTTGGAAGATCTAGAGACACATCCGAGTGACCTCTACGAAAGCAATTAAAAGAAAGCAGTAAAGAAAGCATGTAAAATCCTATCACTCGGAAGTTTCAAAAGCTTCATACTGGTAGTAAAAGAAAGCCCCCAGTCATGATGACCGGATGTGGATCAAGAATTCCCGGATCTCGGTGAACCGCTCGCAGTGTTTACTTCCTTCCGGGTGGTTATGAGATACAAACTAATGAAACGAACTAATAGGTTAGTTCGTTCCGGATGCACTCACTCAGGACTCAAAAATAGGCTTTGGCAGAAGAGGATAGTAGTTGAAAGGAACTCAACCCTACCTTAGAAAATAACCAAGGCCTATGTGTTGTTCCACTAGTATTATCTATCTCACTGTATTTGAATCCAAGTGGATCCCATCTCGGTGTGATAGTTAAAACTAAATTCCCAACACATAGCAATTTTGGAAAATAATAAATGTGAAAATCATTCCCTAAACAGATACTAGACTCTCAATAAGAACACAGACCCTTTCGGTCTAGAAGAGACCTAATCGCTGACTCTGCTTCTAATTTCCCAAAAATTAACCCTTGACAGAATATGAACTAGACATAACTGAGGAATTTATCCCTTACTCAGATCCGGATTTTATAAATGAATTTTCGTTCGAAGTTTAATATGCAGTATCTATTTTAAATCTAGACTTCTAATGTCCAAGGGAAGGATCCCAAAATATTATAGACCACAGTAGCTACATAATAATATCATGCATAAAGATATATGGAAGTGTAAAATTAATCAACCCAAAATATAATGGTGGGTTTAGACAGAACGCGTGACACAGAATGAGGTGGCCGTGAGGCCAAAAGGGTGGCAGAGTTATTAGGTGAAATGCAAACATCTGCTTTCCAACTTCCCAACTACTCGGATGGAGCGAATTTAGACAGCAGAAACCCTAAAATGGCAGTGTCGCTACCAGTTGGGCCCTTACTGTCTGCGAATTCAAATAAAAACCTACATGCTTCCTTTCAGCAATATTCATTAGCTAATATTGACAGGTATTAACCAACTTATATTACATATTGGAATTTGGGTTTAGAAATTAAGATAGAGAGAATAAAACTGTATTTGGACAGTAATTAACCGAGTGGCTACTTCATTTCCCGGTGAAAGGACCGTTCGCCTGACCTCGTTAGTTATTACCCAAACCATGCAAAATAACAAACAATAATTAATATACAAATTACGGGCTACTTCATTTCCCGGTGAGGGGACCGTTCGCCAACATTATTCTGTAATATCTCTCACTGTTTGTTCATACATCACGAAAAAGGATAAACTAAAATAGAAATAAAGACAGTGCCTTGTATGAGAGACATTGGTTTCTCATGCAAGGTTATGGAATCAATCCATAATTAATGTCTTAAATAATCATTCACTCCATAATTAATTACAGTCCTGATAATCTGCTTAAGGCATTAAGGTTTTGTTTATAGAAAAATATTTTAGGGAGAATTGAACAAATGTCCTTTAATCAAAGTAATTATCGATCTTAATCATTGCTAATTATGATCTTTAATTATTGACTTAAGGGTTCAATTAATTAATGAAGAAAATGGAGAAATGGAAAATCTGGCAAAGCTGCCAATTACGATGCTATACAGATGTTACGACGCTATCCTAGGACAGCGTTGTGGGGATAGCGTCGTCATGGATTGGTGATAGAGGTAAAAATCTTCATGTTTAAAGAGTTTATGTACGACGCTAAACATGATTACGACGCTATCAGTGGATAGCGTCGTAGTGTTGGTGTTGTACATGAGTTTAGAACTGAGATGCTACGACGCTATGCATGGCCTACGACGTTAAACGTGGTTTACTTCGTAAGGTCTAGCGTCGTAGTGAGGAGAGATGGTTTTGAAAGAGGAAGAAGTTGCTACGACGCTATACACTAAATTACGACGCTATCCTAGGATAGTGTCGTAGGTGTAGCGTCGTAGGTGGATTTTCTGGAGAGTTAGAAAAAAAAAGGGAGGGTTACGACGTTATGCACTAAATTACGACGCTATCCTAGGATAGTGTCGTGGTCATAGCGTCGTAGGTAGGTTTTTATGAAAAATGATGAGTTTTGGGGTCCTACGACCTTAGACAAAAGTTACGACGCTATCCGTGGATAGCGTCGTAGGTCTAGTGCCATAGGGCAAAATTTTGTTCACATTCTGAAGTAACTACGACGTCAGACTCTGCCCTACATCGCTATCAGTGGATAGCGTCGTAGGGCGGTTAGCGTCGTAGCTAACTCAGTTTGTGTTGTTGGTTGGGTAATGCAATCTATGCGATTGCAAACCCTGTTTTCAAGTTCATGGTTCATCAATGCAAGAACAGTAATAAAGTAACAGGAAACAGTAAGCCAAAATGTAGAAAAACATGGCATAATAAGCTAAAACACACACCCATGAACCACAAACCCAAATAAGGGTTTTCAACCATAAAAGATATGCATAAGAACCAAAAATAAGGAAAGAAAACAGAAAACCCATTTGCAAAAGAAAAATAAAATGACTGAATGGTCATTAAACCAAAAATAAAGCAAGTAAATCCATGGAATCATTTCCATTTCATGTTTTTGGGACTCTTTGAAGCTTAACTTCCCATTTTTCATAAAATGGTTTGATAATGCCCATCATTTGGGTATTTAAAACCTAAATAAGAGTTTAACAAACTGAAATAAGGGAAAAACAGTATGAAACTGGCTACACTAACTTGGAAACATAAAGAAAACCACTAATCTAAATAAAATACAAACTAAACTAAGCTAAACTGCATGCATAATTTAAATAGTACAAGAAAAATAAATTCTAACTAACTAACCTAACTACACACTGCTCAAGAACTGTAGCTGCCTTCAAGTGCGGAATGTATGAAGTGACAAGACTAGGGAGTCAACACATCTATATATAGGCGAGAAACCCTAGGCCCATGGGCCCCCAAGCCCTTGAATTTGAATTCTGCAGCTTGGTACGACGCTATACTTGGCTTCGTCGCTATCTTCATTACGGCGCTATGGGTACTGCGTCGTAGTCTTCCATCTCAAAACACCCTTCGTCTCTAAATGGACAGCCTACGACGCTATACTTCATTACGTCGCTACACTTGAGTACGACGCTATGCTTGGCTCAGCGTCGTAGTTCTTCCTTTAGAGTCCTGTCTCCATTTCTACCTTCGACGCTGTACTCGGCTACGACGCTATACATGCTCAGCGTCGTAGTTGTGGCTAGCGTCGTAATTTCCTGAAAAATTCGACTTTTTGTGGGTTTTCATTTCTTTTCCCATCTTTTTGTTTCCTTTTTCTTTTCTTTTTTTTTTTCTCATGTTTTTGGATTTTTCTAGCATAAATGTGTAACAAAATTACATATTTATGCATTTCTCATACCAGCTCAATATTTTTACAGATATGCATAAATCAGTCCAATTCTACTGCTTTCTTATTTAATATAAGACCGGAATGCGATCAAATGCCCGTTTCAGACACGGGAATGGATTGAAAATAATGGACATTTCTGGCCATTATCAACTTCCTCACATTTAATACTGATCGTCCCCGAGCAGTCAGAGTCAATGTTCATAAGAACACGGACTCTACATATTCAATTCATTTTCGTGGCTTCATAAATTTCATTCTTTTTGGATTGGGATAAGACAATAAAAAATACAAGTATTAAATTCCCTTGATTGCAGTGTTTAATGAAATGATACTTGCTCACTACATCGGCCTACAAATCAAGCATTATTGTCAGTCCTTCATGAATATCATGTTTGAAAGATGCAAAGATCAAAAATTAGAATTAAGGTATGACACGAACATATTTAATGAAACAGAGCCTCACATATAAGAGAATCGGAAAATTCACTCACTCTCAAATGGGGTTTAATCATTGAACGCTCAAATTCAAATTTAATTAAATTTTCCCATAAGCTTGCAATTAGACCAACTCGCCACCGGCTCATTTCCTCAAATTGAGATCTCAAGGTCTTATTTAAGGGTTGTAATGGGGCATACGGTTGTAACATTCGGTAGGAAGGGGAAATTATTGGGCTAAGAAATGGCAAGAATTTGTTCTATCATAACTTGGCATTTTTATTTAAAATTTATGATCATCAATGTTTCTCTCTTTCTTTTGCTTTTCTTTACTATTGCATGACATTAGACTATGTCTAATTGCTTTGTCATTTGCAATTTATTTTTGTTGACTTGAATTCAATAAATTTTATTTATTTATTTATTTATTTATTTTTTGAATCGGCTTATATCATTACCGATTAATACATTTTTGATGATCACAAATTTTAATGCCTTGATAAAATTCATTCTTGCACACTTGGGTTTGAATATTTTGGTCTTTTTATAGGGCTTGGAAAAATATAGAGGGTTTCAAAGAAAAATTAGGGTTAAAGGCTCAGAGTGGTTAATCCTAAGGGGAAAATATTTTTGGGTTTGGATTTCAATAGAAGGCCAAAATTTTGGTTTCCTAAGTGCCTCGATCATATGCTCGATTTCGGGAACATGGCATAGTCTTGAATCGGTCCCAACTGCAAGTTCTAGTTTCCTTTAATCAAATCGATTCACACATCAAAGAAAATAAATGAGTGAAAATGACTCATGGCTCAATTCTCACAAGGTTGGATTGATTCATGTCATACAATATTCTAAAAGTTAATCAAAGCTTAATTCTAACAATTTATCCAATCAAAATTTTCAACATGAAGATTTATTACCCAATGAGCTGATCGCATCATTAAATTTTTATAGCTCAAAACCTCAGGAATTCATGTCATGCATGTTCTCAATTATATTATCCCAATTCAAAAGTTTGAAAATTTAATCACAAGCCTAAATTCAACATGTGAATTTAGAACAGGTTTATGCATACTTTTGCTGGTTATTATATTTAAAGTAGTAAAGAGGCACTGCTGACATACAAGGTATGTCAACAACATATTTTTGGTCTGACAGTCACTTATTCATCTCAGACTGTCGGACATCTTTTCAAGAAGAGAATAAACAAATAAAAGTTGTTTGCGGATCTCAAAGCTTGAGTTCCATTCATGGAAAGCGATAAATTACATCATTTACAAGAGATTCTTATGCAGTTAGTACGAACCTGCATACAAAAGAAGAATTCCCTCATATGATGTTTACATTAAAATAAAATAAAATAAAGCATTTTAGGATTCATTTTTCTCCACTCCTCCGCTCCTAGGGAAAGAAGATTCTGCTCCAGAAGATGAAGTCTGTCAAGTCACATCGCAAGCACCAGCCATTGTGTTCTACCGGGTGTCCTCGTCCCCTTGGGCAGTAGTTCCGAATTGCTTGGCCTTCAAATAGACAAGGGGTGTCCAGGTTATCTGCCAGCCATGAGATGGTGTTGGTGGCTTTGTAGGCCAGGACTGATCTATCAGTTGCCATTTCGTCAATCATTTTGATCCCTAAAAGAACTTGGCTCTCTTCGTGCTTGCTTATCAGCATCAGCCCTCGCACAAAGATTGACGCTTTGTGATTATCCTCTATCCCTAGTCGCAGCATCCCGCAGGCTTGCTCTTCATCTCCTCCTGTGAATGCTTCTATTGCCGGGACGATCTGAAGGTTGAAATTTTCTGCCTCTATGCACTTCTGCAAAAATTCTTCCTTCTGCCTCCGAATACGTTGTTGCCACATTTTCACGGAGGAGAGTTCTAGTTCACACCGCTTGTAGACGATGGTGAGATCGCCTGCGTCCCTCAGCTTCGTGCAAGTTTCCCTAGCTCTGAACACTTCCTTCATTTCATCCTCCCCGATTCGGGAGAGAATTTCTCCTAGCAGCTCTAGTGGAAGGTCCAACAGCTGGGTCCCTCCGGGCACTGGGTCCGGGATTTGGAAAATGTTGTCCCTGAAAAGATAGAGGGTGATGAATCCAATTTTATAATTTTCTCAGAAACCATTCAAGTTCTGAAACCAACATCCTCACATCTAGAGCTTTGCTCTAGATGTGAGATTATTAAATTTCCAACTTGAATTTTAATATAAAGCATAGGTAAAATAAAAAATGGTCATAGACCAAAAATCTTTTTAATGGGCTATAGGACCCAAAACTTGATTTTCCAATTTTTAAACAATCCCGAGGTGATTGTTGAGAGTGCAATGGAATGGGATCGATGAATGTGCAATCGGTGATGCGGCGGCTCGAAACTGCTCAATTTGAACTGTTTGGAAATGAGAAATGGGCAGTTCAAGTGATAAAAAAAGGAAAATCATATTTTAATTTAAAGGGTTGACCAAATTTATTTAATAAAAGATGGGATTTTTGTGGTCCCAATTTTTAGAATTTTCTAAGTGATAACAGTCCACATGATGAGAAGAAACTGCTATTTTATTACACTAGTTTATGTTCCATTGGGAACAAAACAAGTTGGTCAATCTTAATTAGAAAGAACTACCTACTTTTTTGTCTTTTTCAAAAAGGTCACTTTAATTGAAAAGTGGTAAGCTCCCATTGGGTGCTTGTACAATGTTTCCAAAAACAAGCAAACATTTATTCCCAACAGATTTTGTCATGCTGCTAACAGGTATGCCAAAAGGAACACCCAAATGAATGCTCCCTTTACCCACAACAGCAAGCATAAATCATTATTAACACAAAATTAAACCTCAACAGGGTTTGAACAAGAATACACACTCAAGTTTTTGTCAAGATCTTAGAAAGACTAAACTAACAACATCATGGTGCTCAAAGTAACACCCTAATGCTCATCAGTTCACTTTTTCAGTTTTTGGGTTTCAAAAATTTCTCAAACCCTAACAGTTCAGACATCAAGGTTCTTGTGGATTTCAAAAGTCAAAAGTTCCACAAGTTTTTAAACATCTTAATCAACAGCACAAAATCAAACATTTTCTTCTCAATCATGCTCGTTCAACACAGATAATAGCATAAGAAAACTGAAAATACTCTTCCCACTCAAAACCGAGAGCAACAAGACCCAAAACAAGAAAATAAGAAAACAAACAAGACGCATTATGCTATTACAAGTTATTTACAAACATAGACACAAAATGCCAAATAAAATCGCAAAAACAGGGGGGGGGGGGGGTTTGAGAATGAGAAGGGGAAATGAAAGATCTTACTCCGATCTTCCCCTTGGGGGAGAGGGAGGCATCGGTCCCAAGTTTGGAAAAAGTCTGAAAAATCTGGCCATGGTATCCCCTGGTTTTGGTTGGAAAAAGTTGAGAAAAACTGTGCGTTCTTTCTCAAGGAAGTTGGTTTGAAAGAAAATGAGAGTAAAGAGTGAAAATGGGGAAGAAGAAGGGTTGGGGTATTTATAGGCGGGAGAAATGTTGTTACGATGCTATACTTGTCCTAGGACGCTACACTAGCGTCGTAGGGTGGGTTCAGCGTCGTAACTGGAATAGAGGAAAAAAGTCAACCACGACGCTATACTATTGGTACGACGCTGGTGTAGCGTCGTAGTTCAGTGTGGCGTCGTAGGTCGTGGGTGAGATGAAGGGGTACTACGGTGCTATCCATTTACTACGACGTTATACTAGGATAGCGTCGTAATTAAGGACTGCGTCGTAACTGAGTTGACTCCCGTCAACACTCAGATTTCAGAATTTTCAAAATTTTGCGGACTGGGCCCGAGTAGATGAAATTGGGCCTCAGTTGGTTTTATTTATTTTGGACTCAGAAAATTTTAGTCCAAAACATTTTTATCTTATGATGGGCTGAATTAATAAAATCCTACTTGTATAAGATAGGTTGGATCAATTCCACTTATTTGGGAAAATTATTCCGGATTTTAAATTGCTTTAATTTCCGGAATTATTTTCTTGAATTCATGGAATCAATCCAACCAAGAACCTGGCTTTTCTGCTGTATTTTTCTGCTCCTTCTTTTTGGGTGGTTCCATGGTTTCTGCAAGACAAATAAATTACCCATGTTAAATTTTCTCCAATTATCAACATCCTCACATTTAGAGTCTTAGTACTCTAAATGTTTAATTGACTTTTGGATACTTTCTGTTTTTGAATTAAAACAATGCATCAATACATAAAATGAAATTTTTATAATTTTAATGTTGTTTTTATTGAACATAAGCCGGGTCTGCCACTGCTTGGCTCTCTTTCTCCGGATCGTAGTGTCCTATATATTCCTTCAAACGTTGTCCATTTACCACCTGATTTCCTTTTTCAGTTCGGATCTTGACTGCACCGTTCTCAAACACCTCCAACACTTCATATGGCCCTTCCCATCTGGATCTTAGCTTTCCGGGGAACAGCTTCAACCTAGTATTGAACAATAAGACATTCTGGCCAACATAGAAGTATTTAGGCTTAATCCGGCGATCGTGCAACTTTTGGGTCCGCTTTTTGTAAATCCTTGAGCTTTCATAAGCTTGCGCACGTATTTCTTCAATTTCATTGAGGTCCAACTTGCGTTTGCCCTGAGCAACTCCTGGATCAAAATTAAGCGATTTTACGGCCAGTAAGCTTTATGCTCTAGTTCTACGGGCATGTGACAGTCTTTTCAGAAAACAAGCCTATAAGGGGACATCCCGATGGGAGTCTTGAATGCAGTGCGGTATGCCCATAGAGCGTCGTTGAGCTTACATGCCCAATCCTTGCGGGTTATCCCAACCGTGGCTTCGAGTATATGTTTGATCTCGCGATTTGATACCTCGACTTGTCCACTGGTTTGGGGATGATAAGGCGTGCCTATCTTATAGAGGATGCCAGTTTTTATCATAAGGTTCTCAGAGGATTTATTAACAAAATGTGTTCCTCCATCAGATATTATCACCCTAGGTATGCCAAATCGGTTAAAAATGTTGTTCTTGAGGAACTTGATGACTTGGCTACCATCATTGGTTGGTAATGCGACAGCTTCTACCCATTTGGACACGTAATCGACAGCTACCAAGATATAGTAGTTTCCACAAGATGGTGGGAACGGTCCCATGAAGTCAATGCCCCATACATCAAAGATCTCAAGTGCGAGAATCCCCTTTTGCGGCATCTCATCCCTCTTGGAGATGTTTCCTAATCTTTGGCATCTGTCGCAGGCTTTTACATACACCTTGCAGTCCTCATAAATAGTAGGCCAGAAGAAGCCACACTCGAGTACCTTGTGGGCAATTCGAGTGGGACCGTGATGACCTCCATATTCAGATTCATGGCATTTCTTGGTGATCTGGTAAGCCTCAGACTCAGTCACACACCGCCTGATTATTGAATCAGCGCAGTGTTTGAACAGGAAGGGATCTTCCCAGAAGTAGTTTACTACTTCTTTGAAGAATTTTGCCCTTTTGTATTTCTGCTGGAATGGTGGAACTATCCCACATGGTAAAAAGTTAGCGATGTCGGAGAACCATGGACATGCTTGATCATGCAAATGCAGAGCGAACAACTGTTCATCCGGAAATTCTTCATTAACGGCTTTGTCATTTTTATCATTTTCTAATCGAGATAAGTGATCAGCAGCACCATTATCTCGACCTCGCCTATCTTTTATTACAATGTCGAACTCCTGCAACAACAGCACCCACCTGATTAAACGAGGCTTTGCATCTTGCTTGCTAAACAAGTATCTGAGTGCACTATGGTCAGTGTACACTACAGTCTTTGTCCCGATCAGATATTGTCTGAACTTATCAAATGCAAAGACTACAGCATACATCTCTTTTTCTGTAGTGGTGTAGTTTACTTGGGCTTCATTCAAGGCATGACTTGCGTAATGAATTACGCAATGTCTCCCATCCTTATGTTGCCCTAAAACTGCACCTACTGCAAGACCACTTGCATCACACATTACCTCGAATGGCATTGACCAATCGGGTGGTTGCACAATTGGAGCAGAAGCTAACATTGTTTTGAGCGTGTCAAAGGCTTGGACACACGCTTCACTTATTACAAAAGGATTTTCTTTACAAAGAAGGTTAGTGAGCGACTTGGCAATTTTAGAGAAATCCTTAATGAATCTCCGGTAAAAACCGGCATGCCCTAAGAAGCTTCTAACCGACTTGATAGAATTGGGGAGAGGGAGATTGGAAATGATGGAGACCTTGGCTGGATCGACCTCAATGCCTGCACGTGAAATGCGATGACCTAACACTATGCCCTCAGTGACCATAAAATGGCACTTTTCCCAATTTAAAACCAAGTTAGTGTCCTCACATCTCTTTAAACTTTTTGCAAGATTGGTCAGACATTCTTCAAACGTATCTCCATATACAGAGAAGTCATCCATGAAAACTTCAATGCACTTTTCGATAAATTCGGAAAATATAGACATCATGCAACGTTGAAAAGTGGCAGGTGCATTACACAAACCAAAAGGCATGCGCCTATAGGCAAAAGTGCCATAGGGGCATGTAAAAGTTGTTTTTTCGTGATCCTCACTGGCGATCACTATTTGATTATAACCTGAATAGCCATCTAAAAAGCAATAAGACTCCCTTCCCGCCAACTGTTCCAACATTTGATCGATAAAAGGTAAAGGAAAATGGTCCTTGCGAGTGGCTTCGTTCAACATCCGGTAGTCTATGTAGACTCTCCATCCGGTGACCGGCCGTGTGGCAATTTCCTCCCCTTGTTCATTCTTAGTTATGCACATCCCACCCCGCTTGGGAACAACCTGCACAGGACTGACCCATTTGCTGTCAGAAATTGGGTATATAATACCGGCATCTAACAGCTTGATCACTTCCTTTCTTACCACTTCTTGCATGGGTGGGTTCAATCTTCGTTGGGGCTGGCGTGAGGGCTTGAAATTCTCCTCCATTAAAATCATGTGCATACAAACAGAAGGGCTTATTCCTTTGATATCAGAAATGGTCCAACCGATTGCACGCATATGATTTTTAAGCACCCCCACCAGAGCATTTTCTTGATCTTGTGTTAGCTTAGTTGACACAATTACCGGTAATTTTTTATGTTCTGCGAGAAACGCATACTTAAGATGTTCCGGTAAAACTTTTAGTTCAAGCTCTGGTGGGCATTCCACTAAAGGAAGTAATTTGCGAGAATTAGATGGGGGAAATTCAGATTTACCTGTCGGATCCTGCATCAGCACAGGATCCGCCTCCTCTTCGTCGGCGTCGTCATGGAACTCGCCACCATCAAATTCCTCCAAATCCCAAGTTTCAGGATCGGCGAAATGGACGGCGCTGCAGTCTTTGTGCTCCTCGCCAGCAGGCTTCAGTACCTGCTTTGAATAGTCATCATCCATCATCATTACAATCCCATTGTCAGAGTCTAGCTCTCTCTCTCCCCTACAGTCTATTACATCAAGTGTGGAGCAAGTTCCCTCATGCGGAAACCTCTGCAGCTTGCCCATGTTGAAATTCAGCTCTTCTTCTCCAACACGGAGCTTGATTTGATTTGAACGTGCGTCTATCAGTGCACCGCCCGTTGAAAGGAAGGGGCGGCCTATGATCAGTGGCATCTCATAGTCTTCCTCTATGTCAAGAATGATGAAATCGACAGGAAAGAGTATTCTTCCCGTCTTGACGATCACATCCTTCAGTATTCCAACGGGATGAGTGATTGACCGGTCTGCCAGTTGTAGTTTCATTGTAACCGGCTCAATTACTCCCAAGTGAAGACGTTTTGCCATGGCGAGTGGCATAACGTTGATGCTCGATCCCAAGTCGCATAGTCCTTTTCCGACACTTGTCTTTCCGATGTGGACTGGCAGTGTGATACAGCCTGGGTCCTCCTTCTTCTCGGGTACCACTCTCTGGATTATGGCACTGCAGCTGCTGTTTACAACCACCACTTCATCCTGGTCGAATTTCCTTTTTCCTGAAATCATTTCTTTAAGAAATTTAGCATAGACGGACATTTCTGAAATCATTTCGACCAAGGGAATAGCGATCTCAACAGCTTTCAATCTTTCCAGAAATTTCTTGAATTTAAGATCCTGTTCCTTATTTTTAAGACGCGCAGGGTATGGCACCCTTGGCATATACTTATTATCATCTAAATGTTTTGGCGGTGAAGGGTCAGAAATTTGTACCTTCACCTTTACCTTTTTTAGCCTCGTCTCCTGCAGCTTCAGTCTGCAAATTGACTGTTTCTCTTTCTGCTTCTTCATCAGCAGCATTGTCCTTCCTAGATTCATTTCATTTTTCCATATCATCTTTTCCTTTTGGTCCAGCCAATGTTTTTCCAGATTTCAAAGTGATTGCCTTGCACTGTGGGTTTTTCTCTGCTGCGCTCAGCAATGCTCCTTTGTCCCGTTTTTGCATTTCACTAGCCATTTGAGTTACTTGGGTCTCCACATTTCTGATGGAGGCCTGCAACTGTGTGTTTATCTCCTTCTGACTTGTGATGAAATCAGTCATCAGATTTTCCAGCCTTGATGGAGGCTTTTGATTCTGATTCTGATTCTGGTTCCATTGGCCCTGATTAGCTATGAACTGTGGCTGGGGTTGGAAGTTCTGGAAGTTTTGGCTAGGCTGCTGGAAATTTTGATGGGGTCTTTGTTGGATTTGAGGCTGAAAGTTCTGGTTTTGGAAATTTTGTCCTCTGTTCTGATTAAATCCTTGATTCTGCTGAAGGTTGAACTGTTGTGGCTTGTTCAGAAGGTGAGAGTTGAGGGCATTGTTGTTGGAATATGACAAATTCGGGTGTCTGTTTGGGAAAGCCCCTGCAAAATTACAGCTTTCAGATACGACCTGTTCACATGTGTCAGTTGCATGTGCACCGTGACACAGTCCACAAATCATATCTGTTTGCTGTCCTTGAGCAGAGCTGCCGGCTCCTTGATTCACAGACAATGCCGCCACTTGCTCTTGCAGCTTCTCAATATCTGTCTTTTCTGTTGTACCTACAGCACAAAGTCCACGGGGAGGGGTATCATTAGTGCTCTCATCATTCAGTCCGGACATATTCACACTCATTGTTTCGATTTTGGCCCATGCTTGATCCATGGGCATGTGCAACAAGTGTTGCCCTCCTGCAGCATCTAACATATGCTTCCATGCGTGTATCAGCCCATTGTAAAACTTCCTTAACTGTTCCCATCCCTGAAAACCGTGCTGAGGACATTTCCTCAACAAATTCATAAACTTCTCCTTTGCATCATACAACGATTCTTCAGGCCTCATCTTGAACTCAGAAATCTTCGACCTTCCTTCATCCACCTTCCATTCTGGGAAGTATTTCACCAAGAAATTCCTTACAATATCCTCCCATGTGCTCCTTTGGTTTACTGGCAATGACTTATACCAGGTTTTTGCTCCGCTACACAACGAGAAAGGAAACAACATCATCCTAATGGTGTTCTGAGAAACACCCTGATTCTTGATCGTGTTGCAGAGTTCCAAGAATGTCGCCAAGTGATCATGCGGATCTTCATGATTGGCCCCTGCAAATTGGCTATTCTGCACCAGGTTGATCAAAGCAGGCTTGAGTTCGAAGTTCCTGGCCACAATTGGTGCTCTGCCTGGCACGTTCAAGTATGGTTCTATGTTTGGTTGCATGTAATCAGCAGCAGCAGGCTGCTGATTGTTTCCTGGGCCTCCTTGATATTGTCCCTGATACTGTCCTTGATATTGGTCATGTGGGTTGAAGTTCTGGTTGGGATAGAAGTTTCTCGGATCATTGTGATTTTGCGGGTTTGGATTATACTGGTTGGGATTGAACTGGTTGGGATTCTGATACTGCTGATTCTGGAAGTTAGGGTCATTTTGGAAATTTTGGTTATTGGGGTTGTTTTGGGGATTTGGTGGAGGCACTTCGAAGGGTTGTTGCTCGAGATTTGGTGGGTTTCCTCCTCCCTGGATGATCTGAGGAGGGGGATCCTCCAAGTTCTCGTCATCAACGTCTTCTGGGTCCTCTTGGATATTTTGAAGTGGTGGGTTAGGTGGTATGTTTGGGGGAATGCCGTGGTTATCCGCCATGTGTGAGATGTCACTACTTGTGCTTGGAGAGAGTAGTGCTTGCCTTTCCCATTCTTTCCTTTGCTTAGCTTCTACCCTCAGACGACGAGCTGTTTTCTCGATCTCTGCGTTGAATGGGATCTCGGCTGGGGTCTCCTTTCTCTTTTGCATAGAACAACGGTCTCAGCTACCTGCATATTCTCCAGGTTAGAATTGGTTCAATCGTGTATACATATTTATAGATATAAGCTAACTATGAGCAATCAGGAATGTAATTCTCTAATAAAATGGCGCTGCATCCTCCCCGGCAACGGCGCCAAGAAACTTTTGACAATTTCCTACACGAGTATTTTATAAATATATCCAGTTCGAATTTATTAAATGAAAAGAGTTATGATTTATGGGAAAGGGGTTTAAGGATATATTCCACTTTTTATTACTCATGTGGGAGACTTCGATCTCAAATGGCGTTGTGGAACTCCCCGGCATGAAACTTTTGACAATTCCATGCTATGGAGATCATTGCCATGAAACTTTTGACAAGTTCCCACTATATGAGTATTTTCTGAAACACAATAATCCCGGTTTTCAATTTTATTTAATGAAACCAAATTACGAAGATGGAGTTGGGATTAGGGATATATTTATAGGTTGTCACGTTTTTATTACTCGTGTTAAGAAACTGTGCCCCCGTAAGCGCACCGTGTCAAAAATTGCAGTAATTTATAGTAAGACCGGATCGTTCACTGGAGGATGTGCGATAGAAGCAGGTCCCACGTCGTTTTACTAGATTTTCCACTCGTATTGCTCGAATCGGTTTTGAAGTTGGACTAACAACTACATGACTGAATTTAATCTACATCATGAAAGCAGTTAAATAAGCTAAAGGACATGCTGATATAATCTAAAGGGCAGGTGGAAAATAATTCCACAAAAACAATAAAAAGCTGTAAATCCATGCTATAGTAACTATGAAGCTGATTAAAAACGATGGCAGAATGGACAGGGAGAAAAGAATAAAAATTGGACAAGGTTTAGATAAAACATGATTAAACTTTCATTTTTATACACAGATCTTTGTTTGGGATAATCCTGTCAGAAAGCTAATTCTCATGCTCTCACCACCATGTTCCCTTTAACAGACAGGTACTTATAGTGTGAGTTTACATGTTCTTAAGACCACAAGTTCTAAGATACCACAGATTCATAACTGCCCCGGCCAGGGTATGATATTTCATCTGTGGTGGTCAAGCAACACCTGTCAAGTCATTAGTTGAATTGCCAAGTACTGCTATCATTCCCCCATGTCACACCAAAAGTTTCTAATCAAGCCCTGAACTATCCCTTAACTCTCAGGCCTAGTAGCAGTTGGAAGATCTAGAGACACATCCGAGTGACCTCTACGAAAGCAATTAAAAGAAAGCAGTAAAGAAAGCATGTAAAATCCTATCACTCGGAAGTTTCAAAAGCTTCGTACTGGTAGTAAAAGAAAGCCCCCAGTCATGATGACCGGATGTGGATCAAGAATTCCCGGATCTTGGTGAACCGCTCGCAGTGTTTACTTCCTTCCGGGTGGTTATGAGATACAAACTAATGAAACGAACTAATAGGTTAGTTCGTTCCGGATGCACTCACTCAGGACTCAAAAATAGGCTTTGGCAGAAGAGGATAGTAGTTGAAAGGAACTCAACCCTACCTTAGAAAATAACCAAGACCTGTGTGTTGTTCCACTAGTATTATCTATCTCACTGTATTTGAATCCAAGTGGATCCCTTCTCGGTGTGATAGTTAAAACTAAATTCCCAACACATAGCAATTTTGGAAAAGAATAAATGTAAAAATCATTCCCTAAACAGGTACTAGACTCTCAATAAGAACACAGACCCTTTCGGTCTAGAAGAGACCTAATCGCTGACTCTGCTTCTAATTTCCCAAAAATTAACCCTTGACAGAATATGAACTAGACATAACTGAGGAATTTATCCCTTACTCAGATCCGGATTTTATAAATGAATTTTTGTTAGAAGTTTAATATGTAGTATCTATTTTAAATCTAGACTTCTAATGTCCAAGGGAAGGATCCCAAAATATTATGGACCACAGTAGCTACATAATAATATCATGCAAAAAGATATATGGAAGTGTAAAATTAATCAACCCAAAATATAATGGTGGGTTTAGACAGAACGCGTGACACAGAATGAGGTGGCCGTGAGGCCAAAAAGGTGGCAGAGTAATTAGGTGAAATGCAAACATCTGCTTTCCAACTTCCCAACTACTCGGATGGAGCAAATTTAGACAGCCGAAACCCTAAAATGGCAGTGTCGCTACCAGTTGGGCCCTTACTGTCTGCGAATTATGATAAAAACCTACATGCTTCCTTTCAGCAATATTCATTAGCTAATATTGACAGGTATTAACCAACTTATATTACATATTGGAATTTGGGTTTAGAAATTAAGATAGAGAGAATAAATCTGTATTTGGACAGTAATTAACTGAGTGGCTACTTCATTTCCCGGTGAAAGGACCGTTCGCCTGACCTCGTTAGTTATTACCCAAACCATGGAAAATAACAAACAGTAATTAACATACAAATTACGGGCTACTTCATTTCCCGGTGAGGGGACCGTTCGCCAACATTATTCTGTAATATCTCTCACTGTTTGTTCATACATCACGAAAAAGGATAAACTAAAATAGAAATAAAGACAGTGCCTTGTATGAGAGACATTGGTTTCTCATGCAAGGTTATGGAATCAATCCATAATTAATGTCTTAAATAATCCTTCACTCCATAATTAATTACAGTCCGGATTATCTGCTTAAGGCATTAAGGTTTTGTTTGCAAAAAAATATTTTAGGGAGAAATGAACAAAGGTCCTTTAATCAAAGTAATTATCGATCTTAATCATTGCTAATTATGATCTTTAATTATTGACTTAATGGTTCAATTAATTAATGAAGAAAATGGAGAAATGGAAAATCTGGCAAAGCTGCCAATTACGATGCTAAACAGATGTTACGACGCTATCCTAGGACAGCGTTGTGGGGATAGCTTCGTCATGGATTGGTGATAGAGGTAAAAATCTTGATGTTTAAAGAGTTTATGTACGACGCTAAACATGATTACGACGCTATCAGTGGATAGCGTCGTAGTGTTGGTGTTGTACATGAGTTTAGAACTGAGATGCTACGACGCTATGCATGGCCTACGACGTTAATCATGGTTTACTTCGTAAGGTCTAGCGTCGTAGTGAGGAGAGATGGTTTTGAAAGAGGAAGAAGTTGCTACGACGTTATACACTAAATTACGACGCTATCCTAGGATAGTGTCGTAGGTGTAGCGTCGTAGGTGGATTTTCTGGAGAGTTAGAAAAAAATGGGAGGGTTACGACATTATGCACTAAATTACGACGCTATCCTAGGATAGGGTCGTGGTCATAGCGTCGTAGGTAGGTTTTTATGAAAAATGAAGAGTTTTGGGGTCCTACGACCTTAGACAAAAGTTACGACGCTATCAGTGGATAGCGTCGTAGGTCTAGTGCCGTAGGGCAAAATTTTGTTCACATTCTGAAGTAACTACGACGTCAGACTCAGCCCTACGTCGCTATCAGTGGATAGCGTCGTAGGGCGGTTAGCGTCGTAGCTAACTCAGTTTGTGTTGTTGGTTGGGTAATGCAATCTATGCGATTGCAAACCCTGTTTTCAAGTTCATGGTTCATCAATGCAAGAACAGTAATAAAGTAAAAGGAAACAGTAAGCCAAAATGTAGAAAAACATGGCATAATAAGCTAAAACACACACCCATGAACCACAAACCCAAATAAGGGTTTTCAACCATAAGAGATATGCATAAGAACCAAAAATAAGGAAAGTAAACAGAAAACCCATTTGCAAAAGAAAAATAAAATGACCGAATGGTCATTAAACCAAAAATAAAGCAAGTAAATCCATGGAATCATTTCCATTTCATGTTTTTGGGACTCTTTGAAGCTTAACTTCCCATTTTTCATAAAATGGTTTGATAATACCCATCATTTGGGTATTTCAAACCTAAATAAGAGTTTAACAAACTGAAATAAGGGAAAAATAGTATGAAACTGGCTACACTAACTTGGAACCATAAAGAAAACCACTAATCTAAATAAAATACAAACTAAACTAAGCTAAACTGCATGCATAATTTAAATAATACAAGAAAAATAAATTCTAACTAACTAACCTAACTACACACTGCTCAAGAACTGTAGCTGCCTTCAAGTGTGGAATGTATGAATTGACAAGACTAGAGAGTCAACACCTCTATATATAGGCGAGAAACCCTAGGCCCATGGGCCCCCAGGCCCTTGAATTTGAATTCTGCAGCTTGGTACGACGCTATACTTGGCTTCGTCGCTATCTTCATTACGACGCTATGGGTACTGCGTCGTAGTCTTCCATCTCAAAACACTCTTCGTCTCTAAATGGACAGCCTACGACGCTATACTTCATTACGTCGCTACACTTGAGTACGACGCTATGCTTGGCTCAGCGTCGTAGTTCTTCCTTTAGAGTCCTGTCTCCATTTCTGCCTTCGACGCTGTACTCGGCTACGACGCTATACATGCTCAGCGTCGTAGTTGTGGCTAGCGTCGTAATTTCCTGAAAATTCGACTTTTTGTGGGTTTTCATTTCTTTTCCCATCTTTTTGTTTCCTTTTTCTCATGTTTTTTGATTTTTCTAGCATAAATGTGTAACAAAATTACATATTTATGCATTTCTCATACCAGCTCAATATTTTTACAGATATGCATAAATCAGTCCAATTCTACTGCTTTCTTATTTAATATAAGACCGGAATGCGATCAAATGCCCGTTTCAGACACGGAAATGGATTGAAAATAATGGACATTTCTGGCCATTATCAGTCTCTCCTCTCGTTCAGCTGCTTTTCTTGTGAGCTCTTCTTATTTTTCGTGCGCTTTTCTTTTAAAATCTTCTTTTCATTCAAGCATCATCAGTCTGAACTGTTCCTCCTTCTGTGATTGCTTTTCCTGGTTGGAAACGATGACGTCGGCAAGCGATTTGACACTCTGCATCATCGACTCTCCCATTTGGCTCACTAACAGCAGAGTTTGAGAATCAGCTGGAAACTGAGATACATCTTGGCTTCTGTGGGGGAGTTAGACTGGATGTTTTCTTGGGTGGCTCGGAGTGGAGCTATCAGTTTGAGGGTGACTTGGAGTGGGTGCTTCATCAATAGGATGTTCTTCTGCAGCAGGTTCTGTGGAGGGAACTCCAGCTTCTTCTGTTGAAGGAACCGCTTCAGTACGGACCTTCTTTTTGCGTAATTGGTGCTCGGCTGGCTTCCTAGGAGTGCATCTAGACTGGGCATCTGATTCCTCTGGCATGACATACACAACTGGATCAGATACCCGAGTCTTTGGAAGTGGGATAGGGGGATTCATTTGAATGAGATCGCTCCCCTGGAAGACTGATAGGTCTACTCCTTAAGCTTCACAGATCCTCCTGATGAGGTTCGGATAGCAGAGAGCAGCTGCCCTGCCGGAGCTCCTTGTGGTCACAATATGAAAAATGTGCTCTCCCACATTGATCTTCAGCCCGTGCCAAATCTTAGCAAAACCCTTCAACATTCGACCAGATGTCTCATGTGCGTGAGGGTTTGGCCTAATTTTTGACATGTAGAAGTCATATGAAGGTTGGAACTCCAGCTTTAAGTGCCCTGACTTGAAATAGAATTCTCCGGTGTAGCTCTCGGCAGTGAGGGATCTTGTGATGTTGTCATAGTATGGCCTCTCAGCTGCTTTGCACGCTCCTTTTTCGAAAATCTCAACTGCTGAGACTTCTGAATTCCAGTTGGGTGTGCCAAGGAAGTTGTTCAGATATTCTCCAGATATGTTGATGTCAACTCCTCGCACCCAACTTTTCTTCTGCGCCACGTTTAAATTGCAGTAGAATTCCCGAGTCAGCTCTGCTATCCCAGTTTCGCCATGGTGCGTAAGAAATTCAGTCCATCCATGTTGTCCTTGCAAATAAGTTATCATGGGGTGATTGACCATTTCTGGACTGAATCCTTTGTCGGGTATGAACATGTCGGCCAGTGCCATATAGCTCCCCGCATTCTGCTCGCTCCCATTGAACCTACTCATTATATCCGCATCATCCTTGATGGGAAACCTCTTATACTTTTTGGTGGACACCCCCAGTCGGCCCTTTGAGGTGGAGGTTATCCAATAACCAGCAGGTCGAACTAATCCTGTTAATTCTTGGGTTCCCCCTGAACCTGCTTGATCCCAATCGGAATTCGAGCTTCCCTCAGGCTCCTCCTGCTGCTCATGTTGTTCTTGCTGTTCGCCCTCAAATTGATGTTCAGTTTCAGCTTGTGCATCTGCTTGCAGCTCTCCCTCAAATGTTCCCTGTTCAAACATATTACAAGGGGTTTCATGAAATACAGAATTGAATACAACATCGGGAAAGAAGGGATCAACAACAAGTTGATATTCTTTTTGTGGTATCTCAACTTCCCTCCCTTTGTTTAATTCTTCGACTCCTTGTTCTGTCATTTCATCTCCCTGATTCCTTGCAATGTCAAAATCGCCTTGGAGGATTTGCTGGATGGTCTTGTCTTTAAAATGGTCCTCCATGGTTTCCAATTCTGCATGCTCGTTACCCCCGCTGCTTTCATTTCTTAGTGTTTCTTGCACTGCGGGTTGAGGTTGGGCAGCAGTGGCGGCCATTGTTTGTGCAGCAATCTGCTCGAAATCACTCCCAAGCTCAGCAATTTTTTTCATTGTATCTTCCATTTTTTTATTCCCTTGCTGCACAATCTCCTCAATTTCCTTTGTAGGCATCAGCCCTTCAACAATTTTGTCCACTCTGCTTTCAACTCCACTTTTTCGGGCACTTATCTCCTTCTGCTGCTTCTCTTTATCTTTCGCCCATTCATCCGGCTCAGCTTTTACTTTAATAGGCACGATGTTGGCTTCGCTGATTATTTGACAATCATCGTCCCCAACATCGGCCTCCTTTGTGGCCTCAGTCTTCTTTCTCTGCTCTATTTCAGCCTGCAATTTTTCAGCAGCTATCCTATTTTCTTCCTCTTCCCGGGCTTTTCTTACGTTTTCTTGCATTTCTACCTCTTTCTTTTTCTCCTCCTCATTCTTCCTCATCATTTCGTCCCACTCTCTTCTTCTTTGGGCTGTCTCATCCTCCCTTTTCTGCCTCCATTCTTCCTTTTCTTTGGCCATTTCAGCCTCTGCTTCCTCTTTCTCCCGCCTTTCTCTTTCAACTTGCCGTGCCTCATACTCAGCAATCCTTTGTTCTTCGGCCTGTTCAGCATCTGCGAGCCTTAGTTCTTTCTCAGCAATTCAGCGTCGGCTTTCTCTTGGGCTTTCCTTGCCACTTCAGCATCAAATTTTTCTTTGGCCAGACGCCTCTGCTCGTTCTTTGATAATTCAACTACATGCCCTTTGCCCTTGTCCTTTGGCTCTGTAGGCTTACCATAGTATTTCGGCACAGGTGGGAGTATTCTGGGCTGGCTGGAAGGCTTCGGTTCTTGAATCTTGATTTGTGTCTCAGCTGGCCGTCCAGCTTTTTCTTTCTCAGCCAGTTTTATCAATTTCCTCTTCTTCTTTGGCGGCTCTGACTCGGTTTCAGTTGGATGGAACTCCGATTCAGTTGACTGGTGGGATTCAGGTGTTGGGTCCACATAATCATCGATCATTTTGTCATCTTCTTCGGTCCACAGCCCCAATTCCGGACCTTTAATCTTCAGATATTTCTTGATAAAATTTGGTTCGGTCATTGATTTTAGCTGGGCAGTCCATTTGTCTCTAATATGTCTGCCCAACACCCCTTGAAATCCCACATCATATCTCAATCGCCCTCTTCTATTTTCCTGGCAGTATTTCAGGGCTTCCCTATCCATCTCCTACAAAAGATTGAAGAATCTTAGTTTTATATCAGCATAGAGGGTGTCCATTATATCTGTCTCCTCTTTCAGCTTGGACAGGTCTCGGACCGGTGGAACGTTCAAGTATTCCAGGCATTTATAGTCATCCATCAGCTTTATCTGCTTTTTCCGTCTGCCCATCCTTGTCCAGTTCCTGTTCCGGATCATTGCGGTGCATTCGGCTCTGATGAGTGCAAAATTTGGCATCTCATCCATCGCGGCTTCTCTAGGTATAACCGCCGGAAATCTCTTTGGCAAAAATGTTGGGATAATCTCCTCATTCCCTGGGGGTATCACCACTCCTGGGTTTAGCACTGGGACTCTGATATCCTTCTTCCAACTCCCCCATGCTTTCATGTACTCGCCCCACAGTTCCCTTATTGCCTTTGTACGCTCAATGATTGTATCCAGCATTGGGGTGTGGTGGGTTGTTCCATAACTCAACACGGGCTTGAGGGATTCTCAAAAATTGTATGCCATTTCAGTATGGCGTGCCTTGGCGTGCTTTGTGAGCCACAATTGCTCTTCCGATCCGCAGACAGTCCCATTGTCAAATAACTCTTTCTTGTACATGAATGGGAAGGCGTATGTCATGGAGAATATCCCGGATACCACCACTTGTTGTGC
Organism: Hygrophila difformis; assembly: GCA_030278955.1. Lineage (NCBI taxonomy): Eukaryota > Viridiplantae > Streptophyta > Magnoliopsida > Lamiales > Acanthaceae > Hygrophila > Hygrophila difformis. The sequence continues at coordinate 4,378,079 of JAOANR010000005.1, read as the reverse complement.
TGGAGGAATTTTTATGGCATAGTAGCTCTTGGTTTCTTCTGTGATGGCAGGTTGGATGGGGATCGGCTCAAAGGCTGCTACTTTCTTGTCTCCAAATTTTTGCTCCAGTAATCTATTCCATTGGCCTTTCTGTTCAATCATTCTCCAGACCATTCTTTCGTAGTGTACTTCGGGCGAGAATCTCTGATCAAAGTTGGCGTGTGTGAACTCATTTGTCCTCTTCTGGAATGTCTCTCCACCAGTGTTCTTTCATTTCAAATCTTCATTCGATCTGGTGATCCATCTTTAACTTGAATTCGGCTGCCAAAGCTCGTCTATTCTCGTCCATTTCCCTTTTCATTCGTTCGATCTCTAGAAAGGCAAGATCTGGAGTTGTCTTTGGAAGCCCCATTATGGAATCCTCAATGATATATTGGTCCCTGAAGAAGAAGAGATGAGAATATTTTTGACAAATTTTTAATAGAATAAGATAAAGTTAAAAATCAACATTCTCACATTTTGAGCCTTGCTCTAAATGTGGGTTAATTGGTTTCACTTGAATTTATTGAGGCAAAAGATATGTACTAAGATACCGAGTTAGATTATAAAATCTAACTTTATTGAACACAAATAGTTACAAGGGAAAAATGAAAAATAAGAGTCTTGGAACCTTATAACTTTTCTTAGACTAAGGATAGTCTAAGGATTTTTTAAATGGTCAAGAGACCAAAAGATGAAATTTTTATAGGATATTGAGCCTACAAAAGAAAACTTTGATTTTTAATCACTTATAAAAGTGATTTAAAACATGTGAGATGGGATGAGAAAAAAGATTCAATGATGGAGAATAAACGCACATAATGAATGATGCAATTGCTAGCATGAGGCAATGGGTTAAGGAAAAATAAAAATAAAAATAAACCAACACAAACACACAAAAACTATTTTTAGATTTTAATAAAAAAAGTGTTGACTTTTTATTTAATAAAATTGGGGGTGTGAGTGGTCCCCCATTTGAATTTTTGTGTGGATAATGGGTGATGAAAGGGTTCGAGTTAGTGGTGGACATCGGGAATGTGGGCTTGTGGATAAGTCAATTGGGCCTAATCATAATGGGCTCGAGTTAGTGGTGGACATCGGGAATGTTTGGGTCGAAGAAATTGAAAGATGCACATCACAACTTGAAACCGTAAAGGAGACAGAAGTGGAGTCAGGTGAGTTGGCCGATTGCGAGGCAGAAAATTCAGAGATCGAGAGAAATCACTCGGGGAGGGCCAATAATTTCACGCATCGCAAGGGGAGAATGGAGTTGGGTGAGAACGAGGGTCGGACTGAATTGGAGAGTTCGGAAGACAACCTGGGCGATGAGGAGCGGGTGAAGGGGAGTAAGGTATCTCCTGCAGCAGGAGGAGAAGTAGCTTCGGTTGGGGAGACTCCGGAGGCTTTGAAGCAAGTTGAGGATGTGCTGGCTAAACTTATTGGGGGGGCGTATGGGTCTTTGAACAGGGGTCGACGGAGGGGTAGAAGGATTAAGAGACGAGTTGGTCATAAGAAAGGGAGGTACTGCAACAAGCATAATACAGGGGGCCGGGAATTTGCAGATTTACAATTCTCAACAGTGCGATTACAAGAGGGTATCCGGTTGGTCAATTTTTCGGAGGCGGAGGAAATTTATGAGCTGGCTAATTGCTTGGGTCTGGGATGTTTACTTGATAGGAAGGCGGCGGTGGATAGGATAGTCAAGGAGATCGCTTGAGATGTTGATAGGGTGCTGGGGTTGGCAGTTGTGTGTACCTTGTTATAAATGCGGATTATTACATGTAATGTGAGGGGTATGAATGGGGGGGTTAGAAAGAGGGCGCTTAGAAGGTTATGCCAAAAGGAAAAGCCATCTCTGCTATGCATACAGGAAACTAAAATGGAGCTAATAAGAGATTGCATTGTATCTCGGATATGGGGCTCTAGGGGATGTGAGTTCAGGTTTCAACCATCTTTGGGTAACGCTGGTGGGCTTTTGCTGGTGTGGGAAGGGAGCAGGGGGTCGTTTAGAGTCGTGGATAGTGATCATCACTTTCTGTGGGTTCAGGGTAGCATTCAGGGGATTGAGGGAGTGATTAATGTGGTAAATATTCATGCGCCGAATGGCAGATCGGAAAGAGCCACTTTTTGGAATCTCATTGTCCAGAAATGTGCGATTGGAAGTGAGGAGCTATGGTGCTTTCTGGGGGTTTTTAACGCTGTGGTTTGTGAAGGGGAAAGATTTGGGAATAGTGAGGATGCTGGGGCCTCTAGGGAATTTAGGGAGTTCATTAATCAAATGGGATTGGTGGATCTACCTATGGGAGGGGGTCAGTTTACATGGTTTGGGAGAGGTGGGAGGGCTGGTAGCAGATTAGATAGAGTACTTCTTTCGCCAAGATGGTTAAGACATGATGGGAACATTATCCAAAGAAGAGGGGACTCGGTGCTTTCCGATCACTATCCTGTCATCTTAGAGGTTAAGGAACTGTCTTGGGGACCCAAGCCATTCAGGTTCTACAATTATTGGATGGATGAGAGGGGATTTGTGGAGTTAGTCAATGTGGCATGGGGTGAGAATCGGAGCGAGGGGAGATCGAACAGGAGACATAATGTTTGTGATAAGCTTCGGCTGGTGAAATCTAGAATCCTCAATTGGGAAGGTTATGGGGCAAATGTCTTAGAGAAACGGATTCAAAATTTGATGGCGGAAATCGGCGAGTTGGAAGTGAGCTTTCCTGGAGACAATGTGTCTGATGAAGCAAGAAAGATCTGGGTGGATAAAAAACGGGAACTTAAATTAGTTTTGTTAGCCGAGGAGAGGAGATGGCATCAAAAATCACGACTTCAATGGATTAAGGAAGGCGATCTCAACACGAGGTTTTTCCACACTATTACTTCTGTTAACAAGCGGCGTAATTACATTGGAGCTATTAAAGTTGATGGTGTCTGGTTGGACGATCCGAAGGAAGTAAAAGATATGGCAGCAAAGCATTTTCAGGAAGTATTCAAGAAACGAGATACTGAAATCTTCTTGGTTGATAATATCGGCTTATGCAGCTTGATGGGAGAAGATAGAAATTGGCTCGAGAGGAGCTTCTCCGAAGAAGAAGTCAAACTGGCATTGTGGAGTTGCGATAGCAACAAGGCCCCCGGCCCGGATGGCTTTAACATGGGGTTTTACGAGAAGTTTTGGGGATTAATTAAAGGGGATATTATGGAATTGTTCAAGAGATTTGAATTGGATGGATCCCTACCAAGGGATGCTGGATGCTCTTTTATTACTTTGATACCAAAGACTGAAGCCCCATCAGAATTTAGTGATTTCAGACCAATCTCACTAGTTGGTAGCTTATACAAAATTGTAACCAAAGTGCTCAGCAGCCGTTTACAAGAGGTGAACGATAAATTGGTGGGGACGGCTCAAATGGCTTTCATTAAGGGTAGGCAAATTCTGGATGGAGTTCTTGTCGCATCCGAAGTGATACATTCGACTAAGATGTCGGGTCGTAGGGGTTTCGTGGTTAAGCTGGACTTTGCTAAGGCCTACGACAATGTAGCTTGGGAGGCTTTATTCAGGGTGTTAGAGACTATGGGTTTTGGAGATTTGTGGATTAATTGGATTAAAGCATGCGTGACTCAGGCCTCGGCAGCGGTTCTTATAAATGGAGCTCCATCGAGATTCTTCAAATTGCAGAAAGGACTGAGGCAAGGGGATCCGTTATCCCCCTACCTGTTTGTTCTATTGGCGGAGGTCGTAAATAGGTTATTCAAGCAAGCGGCGGATTCTGGTATTCTTTTGGGTTTAAAGGTGGGGGAAGAGGGGCCGGTCATCTCCCATCTACAATATGCAGATGATACACTTCTATTTTGTGAAGGAGATTTAAATCAAGTGGTGATCATCAAAAGGATTTTAAGATGCATCTCTCTAACTACTGGCTTAAGGATAAATTTCCATAAAAGTAGTATTTTTGGCATCAACTGTCCAAATGGTATTGTGGAGGAAGCAGCCTGCTATTTTGGATGTGGAGTTGGCGAATGGCCAATGAAGTACTTGGGGGTCCCGATCGGTGGGCGAATAAACGGCACTGATATTTGGAAACCGGTGTTGAACAAGGTGGAGAAGAGATTGGCCGGATGGAAGGGGAGATTGCTATCACAAGCCGGGAGATTATGTTTGATCAAATCGGTACTAAATTGCTTACCTGTCTTTTTTCTGTCCATCTTTAAAGTGCCAAGGTCAGTTGCAGAGCAATTAGAGAAATTGAAGAGACGTTTCTTTTGGAACGAATGGGACGGAAGTAAGAAACTTCATACAGTGTGCTGGGAGCGAATCAGCTCCCATAAGTCAATGGGTGGATTACATTTAAGAGATGTTTACAAATTTAACATGGCCCTTTTACTCAAATGGAGATGGAGGTTTGGTCAGGAAAACAGCCTATGGAGAGAGGTTATAGACGCCAAGTATTACGGGAAATTATCTCCTTTAATACCGGAGGCACGATCTACGCGATCTGTTTGGGGGAATATTAGCCAGGCTTGGGAGGGTCCAGGAATGGAGGAGATCGGTAAATGGTTCAAAATTCTGGTGGGAAACGGGATCCGGACAAGATTTTGGTTAGATAAGTGGGTGGATGGTGGAGGGAGTTTGAAGGAAAGGTTTCCCCGGCTTTATGCTCTTGCTGTGAATAAGGAGGGGACTGTTGCAGATTATGGGGAGTGGAAAGGGTTCGTTTGGGAATGGAATATCAAACTTCGTAGAGCACTATTTGATTGGGAAGTGGGAATATGGAATTTCTTGATATTGACAATCGAAGGACAACCGAACAACATGTATTTGGAAGATCGAGTCTGCTGGATCGGAGAGGGAAGTGGGCGATATATCTCTAAATCTGCCTGGCTTGTTCCAATAGATGGGGCAGTCAGCAAGGTTTGGAGTTTTCTGTGGAAAATCAAATGTCCCATGAAAGTAAAACTCTTGGCGTGGAAAGTACTACAAGGTGCCACTCCAGTACGCGAAAATCTTTTGCGTAGGAATTGCCTTCAGGTACCTAATGTAGCCTGCCCACTGTGTGATAAAGATACTGAGTCAGAAAATCATCTATTCTGCCATTGCGACTTTGTTTGGCCTATTTGGTATCAAGTTGTCGCATGGTTTGATATATCTTGGGGTATACATGGTAAAGCTGATCAGCTCCTGTCCTGGTGGATTGAGTTCAACCCCAAGAGAGGTCTGCGTAAGGTTTGGTGGCTCACAGGCATGGCAGTAACCTGGTCTATTTGGAAATGGAGGAACGAGGCGGTGTTCAAAGGGAGGAGCTTTAATAGTAAGACAGTCGTGGATGAGGTGAGATGGCGTGTAGGGACTTGGTGGATAGCAGAGGAGGGTGGCTCAGCGCTGAATATGTTGTGTCCGGAGATTGCAATCCCCCAGACCTTAAGACGTGAGACAGGTAGAAAACTAAAGTTTCCTCGTATCGGATTAGTGTGGGAGCGCCCGAATCAAGGGTGGTGGAAGATCAACACGGATGGATCCTCGTTGGGCAACCCTGGGCCAGCCGGGATTGGTGGTGTGATAAGGGATGATCGGGGAAATGTGTTATTCATTTTGTCAGACCACATCGGACACACAGATTCGACAGAGGCTGAGCTTCGGGCGATCAATAGAGTCTGCGGTGCTCTATTGCGAGACCAAGGATTTCCGTTGCCACGTCTGGTGTTTGAATGTGACTCATATAATGTAGTCGGTTGGCTTAAAAATCCGTCGTCAGTCCCTTGGAGATTACACCATTTCATGGACACTATTTCGAAAGTTTTCAACTTTGTAGGAGCTGTGAACATCCAACACATTCTCAGAGAACGCAACTCCTTGGCAGACCACTGGGCTAAGTCCGGCGCTTCGGGTAAAGAGAGGATTGAAGCTTGGCTCTAATATCGTGAATATTGACGTGAGAGAGAGTTGTAACTCTTGACAGGCACACAATAATACTATATACTCTCCCAAAAAAAAAAAAAAAAAAAAAAAACAAAAGAGATGTTCTGATGGTGAAGAGGAATGACATGTTTGGTTATGGCAATATGGATGAGTGTTATATATGCTTCAAGGATATAGAAGTCTGGAAGGAGGCGGATGTACTGTTTGGGATGAGTCGAAGGAGGTACAAATATTGATATAGTCCGATTTTTGCTTTTTAATCATTGTGTGTATTGCAGGTGAAAATGCCATAATGCGCTGATTGGTGTCATGGAAGTCTACTCAAGGAGAGGAGAGGTGCTGATGTTGGATTGGGGGTATTGGGAGGGGTCGAGGATGCTGCTGTTATCTGCTGTTCGATGAAATACCAAATATGGATAGTTGGTGTTGCTGTTGTTGTAATGGGATGCCGCTGAAAATATACGGTACAAAGTCGTCTACTTTCGGAGGTTGCTAATGCTGTTTTAGGAGGTTGCTACTTCGGCTGAAAAGGATGATGGTGTGGCTTAATATGTGAACGGTGAAGGCGAAGTCATAAAGCATTGTAACCTCGTGGCCAAGACATGAGACTGGCGATCAACCACCAGGAAGGACTGACGAATCTTGCACTAAATGTTCTAAGCCAACTGCTATTTGAATACGGTGAGAGCTGAGCATGACCACTTTTGATTATGCGCTTTTGTGGTGTTTCAATGCGACTTTCTAGAAATTGCTAATCTAACACATTGAGCTTGCTTGGATTCAATTCAGTGTCTTGGGAATGATAAGGGCAATTGAAAACCATTCTGATTTTCCTTTGGCCAATTCTTTTTTGTCTTGTCCTTGCCCTCATTCTTTCTAAACCATCCCTTCTATATTATCCCTCCTAAATCTTTACTGCCTTTGTCCCTGATAATGTATATTGCTGTCCCATAGTACCTTATATTCACATCTCGGTCCTTGTTTCCATCTGCCTTTTTGCCTGAGCCTTATAAGTCTATTCTGGGGAGCATTTGGTATTGTCAAAAAAAAAAAAAAATTGTACGCTGAATTGAGGTTATGCAACTCCAGGGGGATGGTATGTTGTTTTAAGTGGGAGGGTGGGATGTCTTCAGCTTGAGACTGGGTGGTTTTTAGGATTGGTGATTTAGATTGGTGTTTTTGCAAGAAGTTGGTGTCTGAATTAAGGTTTTTTAAAAGATAAAAGAGAAAAAAAAAAAAAGAAGAAAAAATAAAAAATAGATGTATGAAATATCGATGATTCATAAGGAAGTGTAACTTTTGAAAGTTGTATTGTAAAGGGGTCGACCAAAAGGGCAACATGTTGAGAGTAAGCATTGTGAGTCTTGGGATTAAATTCGATTTTTGTCCACCCAGTTTTTGTAGAATGGTATGGATCTATGTATAGAGCTCCTATATGCTTCCAGCGTTTGAATACAATTGTGATTTTCCATAGATGGTCCCTACCCCCATTTCAGTCTTTTTAACCTCTTCTTTCCTTGAGCCTTGATCTTCTTTTTTCCTACATTTTGCCTTTTGGTCCCAGGCACTGGTATTGACTATTTTAAGCAGGGGATATGTGTTTTTGAAAGCAAGCTTTTGGGATTGTCAATTTGATACACCACTTGAGAGTTTAATCGCCTTTTCAAATTGAGAATGTATGCATGCACATTATCTCGGTATGGTCGGAATGCTGTAGATTTTTTCAAGGATCACTGAGCATTGAAGTATCCTGCATACTGGAGAGTTAGTAGACAAGGTTGAAAGCTGAAAATCTATGCTACTGCTCTTGAGAGGTTGTGCCTATACTGAAAATCTATGCTGCTAATGGCTACTCTAAGGGAGGATTCAGGACATCATTGTATCCAGCTGACTTCGGTTGTGGTATTGGTTGATTGTATTCTGGATTCTGCATCTTCGCTTTCTGTGTCTGTATGTGTTGTCTTTAGCTTTTAGTTCATATACACAGGCTGGCTATGATTTTTGGATTTGGTGCCAGGCCTGATGAGGTATCGTGTGAGTTTGTTGTCGATGGTGGAGGCCAGCTGTAGGTTGATAGTGTCCTTGTACGTTTGCTCCAAAGTTCTATATGAAATACAAATCTTCTCCTCAAAAAAATGGGTGATGAAAAGTAAGCAAAATTACTACACTTTGTTGATTCCCCACATATCCCACATGTGTAAGTCAAACACTTAATGAAGCAAAACAAAGAATCCTACCAACTTTTTGTCCCTTTTATACATAAATGCCAAACCAACAGTGTTTGAGAAACACATGTCAGGAAAAATTTTGGGATGGTTTTGTTTGTAACCCATGTTTCCATGTTTATTACAAACATCAACTTTTCAGTTGAGTTTGTATGGTGTGGTCAACTAGGTTGTAATACCCGAGAATTTTCCAACATAAAATAAAACAATAATTAAATAAATAAACAATAAATACAATAAATACCATAAATAATTAAATCCAGCAAATAAATAAATAAATGAAGATAAGGAAATGAGAAATGCGATTTAACTTAAAAAGGAATTAAAGAAATTTAATTAAATAAAAAAAGAATTGATTAAAGATGAGTAAATTGTACACCGAAACCCGACACCCATGAACTCGAGAATTCGAGTCCAAACGTTCAATTAGACCCGGGTAAAAATTTAGAGAGAAAGTAGAAACCCGAAGATACCCCGGAAATTGGAATATGGGAGCATAGAAGGATAGAAGCCCGAAAGAGAGGAGGAAAGGCACGACGGATCGCACGACCCGCCCGGACCGAAGTACGGGCGAGTTCGGCGCGGTGGCCGCGCGGTCAAAGAGGGACGGGCGCGCCACGACCGCGCTGTCGGACAGATTCGCCCGTGCGAGATTTTCTCGCCCGAATCCGCATTTTCCGACTTCGGTTGAATGCCTTTCGGCTCAAGACTCCTAGGGGCAGACCTTGGGCGTCCCTAGGGCTTGTTCAACTATAAATAAGACCTCTTAAAACCTCCGAATACTTTTCCAAAAACCTACAACTCTCTATACGTCCGAAAACCCTAATTCCGGAGTCGTCGGAGGCACGAGTCCAAGGCAAGACTGATTTGGACAAAAATCAGAGTCTCCTAGACATCGTGGTAAGTTCCGATCCATTCGTCTCTTACGTTTGATTCGAAAACGAATCCTAATCTTCTTATTTTTCTTTCTACGCCCCGAATCGGATCTAGAACGTAGAACCTGACGAACGGAGAGGATAGACGGAGGACTGGAAGCCACGCCTTTGAAATAGATGATCCCAGATATCTACAAATCTGTAAGTTAATACTTACATGGTTTTGGGAGTAATTAAAACACGTAACCTAAAAGCTTAATCGAATCTTGCGAAAATCTGTCATTGAATGTTTTCTACCGGCGCAACAGTTTTGACGAATTTTTCCGAACCTTAAAACGACTTCAAACGGAAAAACTTAAAACACGAAAAACGTTCCTAAGGCTTAGATCTATCTACTGTAAAATTTTCAGAATTTTTAGAGACGATTTGATAGGTGAAAACCAACCAAAACCGAACTGCTTGGAATTGGATCTTGAAATTCTTGACAGAACTTAGGTCCGATCTTGATCATGTTTTTGACATAGGTTCTAGACCGATTAAGATCTTTGGCCGAACATGAAAATTGTATATAAATGTCTTAAGATAATCTCTGTAAAATTTCATTAAATTTGGAGTTGATTTGCTATGATAGATCTTGATAATCTTGAACTGCTGTATACGAATTTCGGACAGAGTTAGGTTATGACGAAAATTGATGATTTTGACCTATTTTGGTAACTCGGATTGAAAAAGTTAAAACACAAAAGTTGTTCATCTCGATGTTTCTGAGTCAGTGGTAAAAGTTCAGAATTTTTGGAATTAAACTCGATTTTTAATGAATTTTAGAGTAAACTGTGGTTGACCGAGTCAAATCTTGAAATATTGTTGAAACAAAGAAACTAGCCTTTAAGGTTTAAACGAGAAGAAGACTCTTTGAAATAATTATATGAAATCTGGAAATTTAGGAAATCCCCTTTACGAACTTGATCGTTAAAATTAGGGGGTGAGTGCTCTGCAGGGTGCCCTCCTAACGATTCACTTCGTGCCTATATGGACGATGGTGACCCCGCGCGAAAAATTTGATATATGTTGCCAAAACGGCATGAGATATATGGCCTACACTCTCGTGAATATCCTTATGGGTTTCTCGAGGCTCCGGAGTGGTACTGGGTATGGCAGATACGGCTGCGGCCGCCGGTTTCCGGCTAAATTGACGAGATTGCGATGCAATCGTGAAATACTTGCTATATTATCTTGGGAGTAATGGGGATAGTTAAATATTTTTAATTGTTGTTCTTTAAATTATTAAATGCTTTATTTAAATTACTTATGGCTTCATTTAAATTATTTATGAATATTATCATGCTTTTATGTAAACATTAAATTAATGGCTTTTAAACCCTACGATCATGCATGTGTTAACTTACTCAGCAAGTTGTGCTGACCAAACCATTTTATTTTCCTTTTTCCTTACAGAGTATGTGGAATGATCATGAGTTCATGCATGGGGGAACTATATTTTTGCAAACTTTATTATTTAAATTCTTGCATTAGACATTAGAATAAACGGGACTGTTTAACCCGTGTTTTGACCATGTTGGTCGTATTTATATTTCCGCTGCAATATTATACTTAATACTTTTTCCGCTGCGCTATGATATTATTATTTTCGAGATTATATTGTATGGGCTGTTTGCAAATGTTTCAAAGCTTTTAAATACTGAAATACCTAGCCTTGCATCTCTTTAGTAAGCCGGAGAAACCGTGTCTTACGAGGGAGGTGTGGCGGTGACATCCCGACCTGGGTGACCAAAAACCGGGGTGTTACAAGTTGGTATCAAAGCCCGGCTATTTTTAAACTATTATTTTTAAACCATTATTATTTTTAAAGTACTATTAATATTTTGACTATTATTTAAATTTTAAAGTATTATTTCCATGGAAAATTTTTATTTTAAAACCCATGGAAAAAAATTATATATATATAAAGTGCATTAAATTATTTTTGGGGGGAATCATCATTTGTATTTGCATATTGCATCTCTTCTATGAACTTAGAATCTTGGCGAATTTGAACTTAGAATCTTGGCGAATTCGAACTTAGAATCTTGGCGAATTTGAACTTAGAATCTTGGCGAAATTGAACTTAGAATCTTGGCGAATATTAACTTAGATCTCTTGCTTGCACTAGATAGCTAGTCAAGATATGATGCAGTTGATGATCAAAATGATGAACGTTCACCTTGATTCCCAACAAACCATAGAGCAAATGAAATACCGTATGGCTCAATTGGAGGCCAATTTGCACCACATGGGCAACTTGAGAGAGGCGGATCACCACTGCATAAACCAACTCGAACGCCAAGTCCAAACCCTCACTACACAAAACCTAATACTGAAGGAACACATCGATGCCCATGGGCAAGACTTGAACACTATCTTTGACGATCTACTACCGCCAAGTTCGGAGGAGGAAGACCCAGAGGAGGATCCCGCTACCCCACCGGAGAACGTCTTGAGACGCTAGAGATTTTATTTTTAGTAGACACAATTTTGCTAGGGAAATATTTCTACCTTTGTACTAAAAATTTCTTTTGAGGAAATAAATGCCCGATTTATTTATAATAAATCAAAAAAAAAAATGGACAGACATGTCCGTACACAGGAAAAAAAAATCGATATAAAATAAAACAAACTAAAATAAAACCCCGAAGCGTACGGCGCTTCTTAGTTCGACCGAGCACCACGTGCTAAATTACAAAACACATATACATTAATAGAAATTGCTTAGACTATATGTTAAATTCACAAGTCCTAATCCGCCCTATTTGTACCAGAATGGCACCCAGAGGAAGAGGAAGAGGAAGAACTCAACCCGCTCCCCAAACCACCACTGAAACACCTACCGAAATACCTCCAAATGTCACGGAACCGGCCCAACCTGTAGAGGAACAACCCCAAGGTGCGCAGGACGCCCCCGCACCGAACAATGTGGGCGATCGTCTTCGGACGATAGAGGAGGTTTTGATTGCGCTGGGGAGCGCGCAAGTTAACCAGGGTCAAGCTGCGGCGGTACCTCCGCCCCAAGCTCGCCCTAACTATCTGGCTATGGTGAATCCCTACCAGCCACCCCACTATGCTGGTGAGGAGGATCCAGCCAAACTGGAGGAATGGATCCGGACCTTCGACAAACTGCTGGGAGCAGTCAAATGTCCGGAAGGAGAAAGAGTGCATGTCGCTTCGTACTACTTGGGAGGCGAAGCAGACGACTGGTGGCAGGCGACTCAAGCTAACCTGACTGAAGATGACGAGCCCTACTCGTGGATGAAGATGATGGAACTACTCAGGGATCAATTCTATCCCTTGAGTACTAAAGCTGCCATGTACGAAGAATTCCTGTCACTGAAGCAAGGAGGCCAAACCGTACAAGAGTACTACACACGATTCAAGGAGCTAGTGAGATTTGCACCGAGACTCGTACCCACGGATGCGGAGAAAGCACAGAAGTTCGAGATGGGACTGAACCTGTCTGTTCGCGAGGTGATCGCGGGGGTACACTACCCCGATTTGCAAGCTGTGTATGACCGCGCTGTGGCAGTAGCGTGTGTGCAGCAACTGAAGAGAAGGGTGAGTGGGGAGTCCAGCAGGGGTCCCCAAGACAAGAGAAACCGGGACTCGAGAAGCGAGAACAACACTGGAAGGAACGAACATCGGAGAGGGTTGAATAGGCCTCAACAAAACAACAATGGGAGAAGGTTTAACCAAGAAGAACCCGTACCACCCTGTCCAAGGTGTGGACAACCCCATCTGACGAGGGGATGCCCTCAACAGGGCGCCTGCTTCCGATGTGGTCGAATGGGTCACATACGTCGGGAGTGCCGAACTAGGCTTGAAAACATAACGAAAAGGGAAGACCTGGTCACGGGGCAAGAACAACCTCAGAACCAAAACGGGCGGAACGGAAATAACCAGGGGTATAGACCCCCTCAAAACCAATTTAGGCCGCCGAATCAGAACAAGAACCAACGACCTCCGCCCCCGCAGAATCAAAACCAACAGCAAAACCAGCAGCAGAATGCGAATCAGCAGGGCAACCAAGAACGCCCTGTGGGGAGGCTCAATGTGGTTAACCAAGCGGACGTGCCTGCGCAAGGAGAAGTGATGGCAGGTACATTTCACGTTTTGAATACACCCCTTAGAGTTTTATTTGATTCTGGAGCTAGTTGCTCGATCATAGCATCAAGGATAGTGCCTGAGTTAGATCTACCTAAGTGCGAGAGAATTAGCTTAGGAATTCAATTGCCTTCTGGAGAAGTAGTATCTTGCTCTAAACGATATAACGGAATTCTTATAGTGATAAAGAACGTAGAATTCTTCGCGAACTTAGTAGAATTTAACTTAAGAGACTTTGACATCATACTGGGGATGGATTGGTTATCCCAGTATGAAGCGGTGATCGAATGCCAAAAACAAAAGATCACCTTGTCAAAAAGTAGGGGAAAGAGAGTTATCTTTTACTCTCAGCCCCCTAAGAAGAGTAACAAAATCGTTAGTGCACTTAAACTAAGTAACTTGATGCGTAAGGGGTATGAACTATATGCGTGCTATGTGCACAACCTTGAGGCGGAAGAGAACAATGTTGATAGCATACCGGTGGTAAGAGAATACCCGGACGTGTTTCCTGAAGACATCCTCGGAATGCCACCTGAGAGAGATCTTGAGTTCACTATAGATCTCATTCTGGGCACAGAGCCTGTCTCAAAAGCTCCGTACCGGATGGCACCACTGGAAATGAAGGAGTTAAAAGACCAACTTGAGGAGCTGTTAGGAAAGGGGTATATAAGGTCGAGTACTTCCCCCTGGGGAGCACCGGTTTTATTCGTTAAGAAGAAAGACGGATGACTACGTCTTTGCATAGATTACCGAGGACTAAACCAAGTGACCATCAAGAACAAATACCCTTTGCCGAGAATTGAGGATCTATTTGATCAACTGAAGGGAGCTTCAGTATTCTCGAAGATCGACTTACGATCTGGGTATCACCAGTTGAGAATTGCCGAGAAAGACATTCCGAAGACGGCGTTTCGAACTCGATATGGTCACTACGAGTTCACGGTGTTATCCTTTGGGTTAACAAATGCTCCGGCAATGTTCATGAACCTCATGAACAATGTATTTCGAGAGCTGTTAGATCAGTGCGTAGTGGTGTTCATCGATGACATCCTGATCTACTCGAAAAACGAGGAGGAGCATGCCCAGCACTTGCACCAAGTGTTAGGGACCTTGCGAAAGAATCAGCTATACGGCAAACTGTCCAAATGCGATTTTTTGTTGAAGGAGGTAGCATTTCTTGGACATATAGTATCCGCTGATGGAGTCTCAGTGGATCCGGCAAAAGTCTCTGCCGTAACTGAGTGGGCAACTCCCAAGAGCCAAACCGAGATAAGGAGTTTCCTTGGCTTAGCTGGATACTATAGATGGTTCGTGAAGGATTTTTCTAAAATCGCACGACCTTTGACCCAGCTACTTAAGAAGGGGGTAAAATACGTGTGGACAGAGGCTTGTGAGAAAGCGTTTCAAGAGCTGAAGAAACGACTCACAACCACACCCGTATTAACACTACCATCAGAGAATGGTGACTTCAAAGTTACAGCGATGCTTCGAAGGAAGGTTTAGGTTGTGTCATGATGCAAGACTCGAGAGTCGTAGCGTATGCATCACGCCAACTAAAACCTCACGAGGAGAATTATCCGACACATGACCTGGAGTTGGCAGCGGTCGTTTTCGCTCTAAAGATATGGAGACATTATCTTTATGGGCGGAAGTGTCGAATGTTCACCGACCACAAGAGCTTGAAATATATATTCACTCAGAAGGAGTTGAATTTGAGACAGCGAAGGTGGTTGGAACTTATTAAAGACTACGATTTAGAGATAGCATACCACGAGGGGAAGGCGAATGTGGTAGCCGATGCCCTAAGTCAGAAAACCCAACACGTGACAAACTCGTTGGTAATTCCGCCGGCATTGTACATGGAGTTAGCAAGATTGGAGTTAGAACTTGTGCATCCTGGCACAGTGAGTGAAACGATCAACGTCATGGTCGTAGAAACTCCAATATTGGACGAGATTAAGCTCGCCCAACCGGGCGATGCGAAACTCGAGAAGATAAGGGGGTATATTGCCGAAGGAAAGGCAATAGGATTTGCTGTCCATGAGGATGGAAGCATTCGTTTCAAAGGGAGATGGTGTGTGCCCCTTAAATGTGCCGAGTTGAAGCGAATGTTGATGGAGGAAGGGCACAACACGCCATATTCAGTGCATCCCGGAAGCGACAAACTTTACAAAGATCTGAAGAAGATCTATTGGTGGCCGGGAATGAAGAAGGAAGTGGCAGACTTCGTGGCGAAATGTCTCACCTGCCAAAAGGTTAAGGCAGTGCGACATAAACCCTTAGGACTGATGCAACCACTAGAGATTCCACGTTGGAAGTGGGATAGCATCTCAATGGATTTTGTCTCGGGATTACCCCGATCACCTAAAGGCATGAACAAAATTTGGGTGATTGTGGATAGGCTAACGAAGACAGCCATATTTATCCCGATGAAGGACACGTGGACTATGGACCAATTGGTCCGAGCCTACATTGATAATGTGGTACGACGACATGGAGTACCACATGACATCATTTCCGATAGACACAGTAGATTTGTCTCTCACTTTTGGACGGAGTTACAAAAGGCTCTCGGTACTCAAATCAAAATGAGCACCGCATTCCACCCGATGACGGATGGTCAAACCGAGAGAACAATCCAAACACTAGAAGACATGCTGAGAGCATGCGTGTTGGAATTTAAGGGAAATTGGGAATCCCATTTACCCTTAATCGAATTCTCTTATAATAATAGCTACCATGCTAGCATTGGCATGGCACCTTTCGAGGCGTTGTATGGACGAAAGTGCCGAAGCCCGTTGAGCTGGGAAGAAAACGATAAGTCGGTGGTAGTGGGACCACAACTTATCGAAGACGTGGCTGATGGGTGATTTTCACTACTCATATTTTACCACAAGCGGATGGTTGTCATCAAGTAATAAAAACCGGTGAATACCGGGTCGAACCCAAGGGAATTCAGAATATTATTTCATTCTGGAGAAAACTTAGTCATTTTAAGTTCATTAATAATATGTTTTATATTTTGAAAAGAGTTTGTTTAATTCTAATGGTGATTAAATTAAAATGATAGCATTAAATTTAAAAATAAAGCAAGTTAAAAATTTAAAATAATAAAAATAAAGATAAGATATATGCTTGTAATGATTTAGAATATGTCATCTTTATATAAAAGCGAAATTGCATAATGATTTAGCATTTCCCAATGTCTAAAAAGATCAATTTCAGCAGAATTAATAATTTTATAAAGATTAAAAATATAACAATTTCCTAATTTTCATAATTTGTAAAAACAGACTTCATGGAAGCAAATTAAATTATCTAACATTCTGCAATCATCAGTCTAGGCATAAATTTGAATCTTTCCCAAGCATACAAATTTTCCTATTGTGATTAAACGACACATTTCATTTCACAAATCAGCGTGTCCATGCCAAAATCTATTTTAATATGATTTATTCCCAAGACCGGTACTAAAATCTAATTTCCACTTTTTATCTCCCGATTTAGCAAAGCAGAAATCATACAGATTAGATTCTAACATTTAAATTATGCAGAATAGTGTAAATAATCTAACAATTATGTAAAATATTGATAAAACATGGTAATATGGATTTTAATACTAAATTTAGAATGTGAACAGATTAATATTATGCCAGATTAAACTTAAACAGATTAATACAGATTGATCGCTCATATCAGATTAGCATATTTCAGAATTTTTGCCAAAACATAATCATCGATCAATTGCAGGCATCCAATACATAATCCTAATTCAAATTCTAACAGTTCTTGCATATTAATCCAGATTAAACATATAAACATCGACATTTATTAAATTACTTCCATAAAACATAGATTCGTACTTCAAAGTAATTCCGAACTCCCGTTCTAGAACACTTCTAACACGAACATCATAGAAATCCATTTACAAACATGAAAACAGTAGGAAATTATGTTTAAAAGCAAATCCTAAACATTACAAGCGAGAAAAAGGAAAACAACACCTAGAATGCGAAGAACACAGTCAGAGAAGACGCTCTGATCACTTCCTCCGGCACGGTTCGGTGTTATCGCCTTCTTCTCCAAAGTTGCAGAGCGTTTCCAGAGAGTTTTTGATGATAAAAATGAGTCTGGAATGAGTCTGCACTGTGAAGAATGAAGAGAAACGGGCTTTAAAACCGTGTTCGGGAGGTTAGAAAACTGCTAAACCGCGAATGTGGCGCATAAAGTGGCGCTCGGAAGAGGTTTTCGGCGCCACCAAGGAGCTGCGGCGCATACGAAGATTTTCCGAATTTCTGAAAGTGACGCATTTTGTGGCGCTCCAAGGTGCTTTTCGGCGCCGCCAAGAAGATGCGGTGCATTCTGGCAATTTCCTAAAATTTACCCTGCGGCGCAAAAAGTGGCGCCTGGAGGTGTTTTTATGCGCCACCAAGCTTATGCGGCGCATCCTGAAGCTTTTTTTCATCCGAAATTTTCCTAAGTGTCGATGTGGCGCATAATGTGGCGCTCGAGCCTGATTTTATGCGCCGCCATGCCTATGTGGCGCATTCTGGAGCTTTTCCAGTGTTGAAAATTCCGAATTTTACATCCTTTGGCCTCCGAACATCTTCTTTCTTCATTTTAATACCTGAAACAACATTGCAATGCATTAGGTTTGCCAAAGTCTTATTAAAAACACATAAAACATGGTAAATTTAACCTAAATAAGCCAAATCCAACCATGATCACTTGAAAAGTAAAAACACATGAAATACACCTAAAAGTGCAATGAATTAAGGTAAAATGCACTCATTTTGGACATATTTACAATTCAAGCTTGTATAAGTGTGGTTTCAGAGGGTGCATCAACATCCTCACACTTAAATATTGCTCGTCCCTTGAGCAATGAAATCAATTAACACATCAACATGCCAATCAAGATAATAAGGATGAAGTCACTATAGTTCTGCCAAATCATAGATTTCAACAACGCAATGAGCTAAAAGGGTTCAAAGTTTAATGTGTTAGAACAATGTAAATTGTCATGCATCAGCTGTCAAAACCAAATATCCAAAGCACTTACAGTACAAAAGGCGGATCAATCACACATAGCAACTCGAAATGGGAGAGTGAATAATGTAAATATGCTTTTCTATTCCCGTCTTCAAACATGCTCAATTAATGACTCGGTTTCACAATTATTCTAGACACTTTAGCTGAGTTGTAGACGGTTGAATTCCAAAAGCTACTCATGTCTAAGAATACGTGCCAGTCATATAGCCAAGAGTTTATAATTATTCTGTTTAATACCCCTTTATTCAGCATTTTCTCTTTTTTTTTTGCAAGATTTAATCTTTTTTTAATAGGGGTTTCACTCTTACTTTATTTATAACTAAGCATTTAAGGAGACATGGAACGAGCATATTCATATATAAATAATGATAACTCTCCACATAACAAGTAAACCAGTCTAATTAATCAAAAAGCTTTCTGCAAGGTAAGTAGAATCGTCACCAAAGTTCGAACAACTAGCATATGACAATTTAACAAACCCTAGGACTTTAATCATGATGCTCATTAAGTTGCAAAATCGGATCTAAGCAGAACGGTTAGACTTATTCAGATTTCTCTTAAGATTGGCTGTGATGTGGTAATTCAAATAATAGCACACTGTGAAAACACAATTTAATCTAACATATTCAATATATCCAACTTAAAGCATTTACCATATTTATTCTAAAGCATAGGGAAATATTAAATCTTACAAATTTATTCCATTCAAATCAGTAAACATAAAACATGAAAAGATCACACCTGGAACGTTTAGGACTCTGAATTTCACTTCATCATCACGGCTGTCATCTTGCTCCTTTGTTGGCATATCCTGCTTTCTAATATGTATATATAACAATTACTCAAGAAAATATGATTGTTAGTGCATATGGGAATTCCAAAGTAATCAGAATCATAAAACACCATCCATAACTCAAATTATAACATTTTAACAACAATTTCCAGCAACTTTAAGAAGTATGGACAGATTTGATCAATAATAAATTTCAGAATTCACCAAAAGCAAAATATCATAAGTTCTATAGCAGAATTTACAGCAAAATGCCAACAGCTATAGCAAAATATACCCTCATTCTTTGTGATAACTCAACCCTGTATGATGTATTAAATAAATGGTTTATACATTGAATAACTAAATGGATCTGTTGATGAAGAATTTCGGGAATGTGATCATAATAGAAACTCCTCCATCCTCACACTTAAACTGACTACCAGTTTAGTTTAAGTGCATAATGAAAATTTTAAAATGTGGGATTAAAACTTTTTAATTTCAAAAATAAGAATATAGCATGCATTTAAAAAGTTAGACTGAATTAGATCATACTTTTTTAAATAGATAAAAATTTTCAGCTTTTTTAATATGATCTATACATCATAATTTATTGATTTTAATGTCTGCATTGTGTAAAATCATAAAGATTCGACACTTCAACAACATTAATCCCGCTTCTTTCATCAATTATTCTGGTTATTTACTTTCCTGTTATCAAATCAACAGCTCACAACATTCCAGTTTAACATGATTCAAGTAAGAGCTATTTCATTAGAATTAAAAACATGCATAAACATAACTTAAACATAAATATAAACTTAACCACATGCTCACCATATTAAATACAAATAGAACACCTAAGTAGTGCATAGCAGAGCAAACCAATATTCATAGCAAAAACATCCAACCAAGTAGCAAGGTATTTCTTATACATTATTTGTGGAACCTGGTTACACGAAAACTTTGGGTTAGTGTTAAATATATGCATTCCTCCCCATCCTCACACTTAAGTTTAAACCAAAAGTTTAACTTAAGTGCAATGCATAAAGCAAACATATATCAACCTAGAATGTGGGATTTAAACAACTAAATGACCAATATATTTTATTTTAAAAGCTATAAGTTCTAAGTCTCTTATAAATTTAAGAAAATCACTTTTTAGAACTTAAAACTTATTATTAAAAAGAACACGTTTTTAAGTTATAAAAACTCCCTTTTTGTTAAAAATTTCAGATTTTAATGCTTAAAGCTCACCAAATTAGCAAACTAGTTCTTATTAATGATTCGAAGTAATGATCAAGAACTTTTAGTTTATTGTTTTAAATAACATAAGTTTGCTTTTTTAGTTAAAAATTCATAGGATGAGTTTTTATAATAAAAATATTTCTTTTTCATAAATTAGAAAAACATGAAGTTTCAAGCTTTAATGTTACCAAAATTTATTAATGTAGATTATAACAACATGCTTAACAATATTCATAGATCAACTTAAAAGATTAAACATGTTATTTTAACACATTTTTATAAGAAAATTTCAAATTGCAAATACTGTAATACCATTTTCCAAAGAGCTGTAATCTGAAATTTTACAAACACTCTATAAATTTTAGCATAGGGCTTGAAAATATGTTCTAACACTCATATTGTTCATTTTAAACAAGGATTTATATACGTAAACCAATTTTAATCCCACATTCTAATAAACCCAAAATCAAAGCAACAATACAAATACCAACAATAATGCATTCCAAATCATAAAATTGGACGGATTATTGAACTAGAATAGCTATACTTACCCCAAATTGAAGCTTTGAAGCACTTTAACATAAAATCCCCAAATTTGAGAAGCTAGGGTTCTTGAGCCTCAATTTCAGCTTCAATTATCGAGTACATTTCAGCTTCTACTTTCACCACATAACATTTACTACTTAATTATTAAATTAGAAATATGGTGATTAACAAAATTAAAAACCTAAACAAATAAGCATAACGTGACATAAAATGAAAATAAAAACATGCATAAACCATAAATATGATAATAAAGACAAACAAAAATAGATTATTATTATTTTTATTTTTATTTTAATTTTTAATTTTTATTTATTTATTTATTTTATTTTTTTTCGGAACTGTGGTGGAAAGGAAATTGAGGATGATGACTGCAGTTGTGAGATTGAATAGAGAGAGGAATGTGAAAAAGAGAACATGAGAGAGATTACTATTTTATTTTATTATTATTATTATTATTATTATTATTATTATTATTATTATTATTATTATTATTATTATTATTATTTTTCTTTTTAAGGTTTAAATTAAATATAGGTTTTAACCCAATTAGAGGATCAAAGATTAATTTTAAGCGAATTGAGGATGAATTGGAATGGATTTTAAGCATAAAAATTTGTAAAAATCCGAGTTTGGCAAAAACCCAGTGGTTCCCATTTTATGCTACATATGGTAATCAAACAAGTGTTTACGCGTCATTGGTGAAAATGACGCCCACAATGCCTTGCTTGTGTTACTTTTGGTGCTTAACTGAGTTTTCGAAAACCATTTATGAAGAGTGGCATCTAAAATTCAGTTTGGTGCAAATGTTGTAGCAAAAACAGGACATGATTTGCTTAATCAAAACATAATATTCCATCCATATTCCTATTCATCTATTAAACAAAATTACCCTAATTAGTTCTAATCATCTCCTATAAATATTTATGAAATTATGTTCATGACCCCTCTCATCAATTTATTTCAGCCTTTTCTCCTATTTTATTTAAATCACCACAAAAAATCTTTCAATTATTGATCACTCTAATTCTTAAGAGTCACTCCAAAATTACATATAATGAAAATCATGCAAGAATCATTTTTATATCTTTTTTTTCTTTTTTTAGTTGTAAGTAAAACATATAAATTAAAATAAAAGAAAATCAAACATATTAAGCAAAAGACATAAATAACTATTGCTAAGCATGCAAAGGCAGTATGCGAATTCCCTTTCCTAATTAGCTTTCAAAGACAAATGCACCATTTTCTAAATTAAAGGTCTAAATGGTGGGTGCACTTCCATGATCCTGTCATTCATGAGTTATAAGGTCAAATTGCACATCTTTATACAACAATTTAAATAAAGGTAATGCAATCATAAGAAAATTATTGATTAACATTCTAATATATCAGCATTCCCTCAAAAAAAACTCATTAAAGTTGTAATGTTGTCAAGAGGTGGAATTTAATCTCAAATTTTCTAGCATCCAATATCAACACTTGATGTAATGCATTTAATTAAAAGTAATCTAATTTATTGAGAAATATGTACCTCAAGTGTGGTGCTAATACCTTTAAATGAAGTGTAGGTGGCTTTTCAATCGAGGCTATCCACTTGAAATCCTCAATTATATATGCTGTATACAACTTGCCGCCATCCTCACGCATGTTCTCTTGCAAATCTTTCTCTTTTTTAGATGAGAAACCCAATATTCTTTCGAATTTCAGGATCACACACTGATTTAGCTCGATGCCCTTGCACGACATAGAATAGCAAAAAGTTATAACAATATTTAAAAAGTATAAATAACATAAATATATTCAAATGAACTTAAAACAACATAATTTTCACAATAATTCCCCGGCAATGGCGCCCAAAACTTGATGGGTGATTTTCACTACTCATATTTTACCACAAGCGGATGGTTGTCATCAAGTAATAAAAACCGGTGAATACCGGGTCGAACCCAAGGGAATTCATAATATTATTTCATTCTGGAGAAAACTTAGTCATTTTAAGTTCATTAATAATATGTTTTATATTTTGAAAAGAGTTTGTTTAATTCTAATGGTGATTAAATTAAAATGATAGCATTAAATTTAAAAATAAAGCAAGTTAAAAATTTAAAAAAATAAAAATAAAGATAATATATATGCTTGTAATGATTTAGAATATGTCATCTTTATATAAAAGCGAAATTGCATAATGATTTAGCATTTCCCAATGTCTACAAAGATCAATTTCAGCAGAATTAATAATTTTATAAAGATTAAAAATATAACAATTTCCTAATTTTCATAATTTGTAAAAACAGACTTCATGGAAGCAAATTAAATTATCTAACATTCTGCAATCATCAGTCTAGGCATAAATTTGAGTCTTTCTCAAGCATACAAATTTTCCTATTGTGATTAAACGACACATTTCATTTCCCAAATCAGCGTGTCCATGCCAAAATCTATTTTAATATGATTTATTCCCAAGACCGGTACTAAAATCTAATTTCCACTTTTTATCTCCCGATTTAGCAAAGCAGAAATCATACAGATTAGATTCTAACATTTAAATTATGCAGAATAGTGTAAATAATCTAACAATTATGGTAAAAAATTGATAAAACATGGTAATATGGATTTTAATACTAAATTTAGAATGTGAACAGATTAATATTATGCCAGATTAAACTTAAACAGATTAATACAGATTGATCGCTCATATCAGATTAGCAGATTTCAGAATTTTTGCCAAAACATAATCATCGATCAATTGCAGGCATCCAATACATAATCCTAATTCAAATTCTAACAGTTCTTGCATATTAATCCAGATTAAACATATAAACATCGACATTTATTAAATTACTTCCATAAAACATAGATTCGTACTTCAAAGTAATTCCGAACTCCCGTTCTAGAACACTTCTAACACGAACAACATAGAAATCCATTTACAAACATGAAAACAGTAGGAAATTATGTTTAAAAGCAAATCCTAAACATTACAAAGCGAGAAAAAGGAAAACAACACCTAGAATGCGAAGAACACAGTCAGAGAATACGCTCTGATCACTTCCTCCGGCACGGTTCGGTGTTATCGCCTTCTTCTCCAAAGTTGCAGAGCGTTTCCAGAGAGTTTCTGATGATAAAAATGAGTCTGGAATGAGTCTGCACTGTGAAGAATGAAGAGAAACGGGCTTTAAAACCGTGTTCGGGAGGTTAGAAAACTGCTAAACCGCGACTGTGGCGCATAAAGTGGCGCTCGGAAGAGGTTTTCGGCGCCACCAAGGAGCTGCGGCGCATACGAAGATTTTCCGAATTTCTGAAAGTGCCGCATTTTGTGGCGCTCCAAGGTGCTTTTCGGCGCCGCCAAGAAGGTGCGGTGCATTCTGACAATTTCCTAAAATTTACCCTGCGGCGCAAAAAGTGGCGCCTGGAGGTGTTTTTATGCGCCACCAAGCTTATGCGGCGCATTCTGAAGCTTTTTTCATCCGAAATTTTCCTAAGTGTCGATGTGGCGCATAATGTGGCGCTCGAGCCTGATTTTATGCGCTGCCATGCCTATGTGGCGCATTCTGGAGCTTTTCCAGTGTTGAAAATTCCGAATTTTACATCCTTTGACCTCCGAACATCTTCTTTCTTCATTTTAATACCTGAAACAACATTGCAATGCATTAGGTTTGCCAAAGTCTTATTAAAAACACATAAAACATGGTAAATTTAACCTAAATAAGCCAAATCCAACCATGATCACTTGAAAAGTAAAAACACATGAAATACACCTAAAAGTGCAATGAATTAAGGTAAAATGCACTCATTTTGGACATATTTTGGTACAATTCAAGCTTGTATAAGTGTGGTTTCACAGGGTGCATCAATGCTCAACAAATCAAAGTGATTCAAGGAAAAATGAAAGCCGCTCAAGACCGTCAAAAGAGTTATGCTGACGTGAGACGACGAGACCTAGAATTTCAAGTGGGAGATAGGGTCATGCTAAAGATATCACCCATGAAGGGGGTGATGCGCTTTGGCAAGCGAGGAAAGTTGAGTCCTCGATACATAGGACCTTACGAGATTCTAGAACGAGTCGGAAACTTAGCCTACCGACTGGCTTTACCGCCACAATTAGATCGAGTTCATAATGTCTTCCATGTCTCACAACTAAAGAAGTATGTGCCGGACCCGACATATGTACTTCAACCGGAGATAATTGAGCTCGATGAGGATTTGACTTATGAAGAAGTCCCAGTGCGTATTCTCGACACTAAGGAACGAGTAACGAGGAACAAAACCATCAAAATGATCAAGGTTCTTTGGTCGAACCGCGAAAGTGAGACGGCAACTTGGGAAGTAGAATCCGGCATGAGAGAACGCTACCCGACATTGTTCCAGACCGATACCGACACAGTTATGGGGACATAACTGCAATCTTAAGGGGGAGAGGATGTCATACCACCTATTTTTCGTGCATTTTTGTAAACTTTTGAACTACGTTATGGCTTGATCCCTTCACAGGGTACGTAGGCAGCTTAGAAGTTTTAATTCTAAGTTCAGTCACAAAATAATAAAACAAACAAAAGACCTTAGCACGAGAAAGGGCGAAACACAACTTCGAGTACGAAGTTGATTCTTAAGGAGGGTAGACTGTAATACCCGAGAATTTTTCAACATAAAATAAAACAATAATTAAATAAATAAACAATAAATACAATAAATACCATAAATAATTAAATCCAGCAAATAAATAAATAAATGAAGATAAGGAAATGAGAAATGCGATTTAACTTAAAAAGGAATTAAAGAAATTTAATTAAATAAAAAAAGAATTGACTAAAGATGAGTAAATTGTACACCAAAACCCGACACCCATGAACTCGAGAATTCGAGTCCAAACGTTCAATTAGACCCGTTTAAAAATTTAGAGAGAAAGTAGAAACCCGAAGATACACCGGAAATCGGAATACGGGAGCATAGAGGGATAGAAGTCCGAAAGAGAGGAGGAAAGGCACGACGGATAGCACGGCCCGCCCAGACCAAAGTCCAGGCGAGTTCGGCGCGGTGGCCGCGCGGTCAAAGAGGGACAAGCGCGTCACGACCGCGCCGTCGGACAGATTCGCCCGTGCGAGATTTTCTCGCCCGAATCCGGATTTTCCGACTTCGGTTGAACACCTTTCGGCTCAAGACTCCTAGGGGCAGACCTTGGGCGTCCCTAGGGCTTGTTCAACTATAAATAAGACCTCTTAAAAGCCCCGAATACTTTTCCAAAACCCTACAACTCTCTATAGGTCCGAAAACCCTAATTCCGGAGTCGTCGGAGGCACGAGTCCAAGGCAAGACTGATTTGGACGAAAATCAGAGTCTCCTAGATGTCGTGGTAAATTCCGATCCATTCGTCTCTTACGTTTGATTCGAAAACGAATCCTAATCTTCTTATTTTTCTTTCTATGCCCCGAATCGGATCTAGAACGTAGAACCCGACGAACGGAGAGGATAGACGGAGGACTGGAAGCCACGCCTTCGAAATAGACGATCCCGGATATCTACAAATCTGTAAGTTAATACTTATATGGTTTTGGGAGTAATTAAAACACGTAACCTAAAAGCTTAATCGAATCTTGCAAAAATCTGTCATTGAATGTTTTCTACCGGCGCAACAGTTTTGACGAATTTTTCCGAACATGAAAACTACTTCAAACGGAAAAACTTAAAACACAAAAAACGTTCCTAAGGTTTAGATCTATCTACTGTAAAATTTTCAGAATTTTTAGAGACGATTTGATAGGTGAAAACCAACCGAAACCGAACTGCTTGGAATTGGATCTTGAAATTCTTGACAGAACTTAGGTCCGATCTTGATCATGTTTTTGACATAGGTTCTAGACCGATTTAGATCTTTGGCTGAACATGAAAGTTGTAAATAAATGTTAAAGATAATCTCTATAAAATTTCATTAAATTTGTAGTTGATTTGCTATGATAGATCTTGATAATCTTGAACTGCTGTATACGAATTTCGGACAGAGTTAGGTTATGACAAAAATTGATGATTTTGACCTATTTCGGTAACTCGGATTGAAAAAGTTAAAACACGAATCTCGATGTTTCTGAGTCAGTGGTAAAATTTCAGAATTTTTGGAATTAAACTCGATTTTTAATGAATTTTAGAGTAAACTGTGGTTGACCGAGTCAAATCTTGAAATATTGTTGAAACGAAGAAACTAGCCTTTAAGGTTTAAACGAGTAGAAGACTCTTTGAAATAATTATATGAAATCTGGAAATTTAGGAAATCCCCTTTACGAACTTGATCGTTAAAATTAGGGGGTGAGTGCTCTGCAGGGTGCTCTCCTAACGATTCACTTCGTGCCTATATGGACGATGGTGACCCCGCTCGAAAAATTTGAGATATGTTGCCAAAACGGCATGAGATATATGGCCTACACTCTCGTGAATATCCTTATGGGTTTCTCGAGGCTCTGGAGTGGTACTGGGTATGGCAGATACGGCTGCGGCCGCCGGTTTCCGGCTAAATTGACGAGATTGCGATGCAATCGTGAAATACTTGCTATATTATCTTGGGAGTAATGGGGATAGTTAAATATTTTTAATTGTTGTTCTTTAAATTATTAAATGCTTTATTTAAATTACTTATGGCTTCATTTAAATTATTTATGAATATTATCATGCTTTTATGTAAACATTAAATTAATGGCTTTTAAACCCTACGATCATGCATGTGTTAACTTACTCAGCAAGTTGTGCTGACCAAACCATTTTATTTTCCTTTTTCCTTACAGAGTATGTGGAATGATCATGAGCTCATGCATGGGGGAACTATATTTTTGCAAACTTTATTATTTAAATTCTTGCATTAGACATTAGAATAAACGGGCCTGTTTAACCCGTGTTTTGACCATGTTGGTCGTATTTATATTTCCGCTGCAATATTATACTTAATACTTTTTCCGCTGCGCTATGATATTATTATTTTCGAGATTATATTGTATGGGCTGTTTGCAAATGTTTCAAAGCTTTTAAATACTGAAATACCTAGCTTTGCATCTCTTTAGTAAGCCGGAGAAACCCTGTCTTACTAGGGAGGTGTGGCGGTGACATCCCGACCTGGGTGACCAAAAACCGGGGTGTTACATAGGTACCCACAAAACTTTTATTAGCAAAATTCACAAATACAGTACATGCAAACAAACACACAGTAAAGTTCAACACAGTTCACAAATGTCAACATTTTTCACAAGAAAATTTTGCCAACAAATCATGCTTCAAGAACTCAACGAAGCAGGTTCATTCAATCAATCATGCTTATTCAATCATCATCATCACACATATCAAAATAGTAGTACAGGGGCAAAATGGAAAAGCTACCCCTGTAATCACCATCATCACAGTTTTCTAAGTGTAATCACAGTCATCAACAAATGAAATGACAACAAAATTTACACAATGGACAAAATAGATTTGAGGGTTTTGAAACCCAAATATTTTTCAAAGATAAACACATCCTAGAACACAGTAAGCTTCAAAACATCAACAATGGAGTTCGAACAAGGAAACAGGGAAAAACCCTAAGCTCTACTAACACTGTTTTAAGCTATTTTGATTATGCCCAACATATTCCGACCACATTCCGACCTTCCCCAACATAAAAACAGTCTACAATCTCTTCCCCACCCCGGATTTCGCAAAAATTCATAAAAAATCAAAACTGGAAACGCGACAATGGGGCGCGGAATCGAAAACAGAGAACTTACCCCATGCTCCCACTTGGATTAGAAGATGAAGACGCCGTTTAAAAAGTTGGGGAGTGATTTGGATGGAGTGAAGTTTTGGGTTCGAGTTCTGGTTTTGCGAGGAAGACGAAGGGTCGCGAGAGGGAAATAGGGGATTTTTGTAAATGTGGAAGTTAAAGTGAGAGGGAAGAGAGGGAAAGGGTATATATATAGGGGAGTAGGACTGGGATCAATTCGGTCTAATGGAGACCGAACCATCAATTCGGTCTAGACCGAATTGATGAAATCCCCAATTGTTTGTGAGGGATTCGGTCTCCAGGCCAATTCGGTATAGACCGAATTGGCTTGTAGACCGAATCTGGAGAAAAACACAAACAACTCACTTCAATTCGGTGTTTAAAATCAATTCGGTCTAGACCGAATTGGAGAGAGTATACTGAATTGGACACTTAGAAGAATAAAGTGTGTTTTTGTGAGGCAATTCGGTCTATTCAGGCAATTCGGTATAGACCGAATTGCCTTGTAGACCAAATTGGTCTCTTGCAATAAATATGAGGCTCAGAATAAAATAATGCCTTTTGTAGATCAATTCGATCTTTCAAAATCAATTCGGTATAGACCGAATTGCTACTTAGCAAAATTAACATCGAATGTGTGCCTTGGGGGATCAATTCGATCTCTTCGATCAATTCGGTCTAAACCGAATTGGCTTGGAGACCGAATTTGGAGAATTTACCAAGGCAATACTTAACAGAATTTTTTAAATTTTCCAGTTTTTAACATTTTCTAAAATTATGCATTTTCTACAAATCCAAAATGCTGAGAATGCTTATTTACACCCAATGATTATTCTAAATATTTATTGCTTGCATAAATTTGGTTGGATTAACACTGCTATTTTGTGGATTTATTCCGGACTTTAAATTTCTCTAATTTTCGAAATTAATTTCTATTAATTGCAATATTAATCCAACCAGGAACCTGGTTTCTGAAGCTTTATTTTTCTTTTTGTTGATTCCATGAATTCCTGCAAGGCAAACATAGGAAGATTATTAGATTTTTCTCCAAATATCAACATCCTCACATTTAGAGTTTTAGTACTCTAAATGTTTAGTTGATGTTTGGATACTTATTGCCCAAGATAATGAATATGCTATGTAATAAATAATTAGTTATATAAATATATATTATTTTATTGAGCATAGGCCGGCTCTGATATCATTTGAACTTCTTTTTCGGGATCGAACTGTCCGAGGTACTTCTTCAATCTCTGTCCGTTCACCACCATCTCTCCCTTGTCAGTTCGAATCCTGATAGCTCCACTTTCAAACACGTGCACCACTTCGTATGGCCCTTCCCATCGGGATCTAAGCTTTCCGGGGAACAGCTTCAACCTAGTATTGAACAATAAGACATTTTGGCCAACATAGAAGTGTTTAGATTTAATACGACGATCATGTAACTTCTGGGTCCGCTCTTTGTAAATCCTTGAGCTTTCATAAGCTTGCGCACGTATTTCCTCAATTTCATTGAGGTCCAACTTGCGTTTGCCCTGAGCAACTCTTGGATAAAAATTAAACGTTTTACGGCCCAGTAAGCTTTATGCTCTAGTTCTACGGGCAAGTGACTGCTTTTCCGAAGACAAGCCTATAAGGGGACATCCCAATGGGAGTCTTAAATACAGTGCGGTATGCCCATAGTGCATCATTGAGCTTACGTGACCAATCTTTACGGGTTATCCCCACAGTGGCCTCGAGTATATGTTTGATTTCGCGGTTTGCTACCTCGACTTGGCCACTAGTTTGGGGGTGATAAGGCGTGCCTATCTTGTGGAGAATCCCAATTTTGCTCATAAGATTTGCAAAAGCTTTGTTAACAAAATGGGTTCCTCCATCAGATATAATTACCCTAGGTACACCAAATCCATTGAAAATGTTATTTTTCAGAAATTTGATGACTTGGTGACCATCATTGGTTGGCAGCGCAACCGCCTCAACCCACTTGGACACGTAGTCAACAGCTACCAAGATGTAATGATTCCCATCAGATGTCGGGAATGGTCCCATGAAGTCAATACCCCATACATCGAAAATCTCAAGAGTGAATTCCTTTTTGAGGCATTTCATCCCTCTTGGAGATATTCCCTAGTCTTTGGCATCTGTCGCAAGCCTTAACAAACGCCCTGCAATCCTTGTAAATGGTAGGCCAATAGAAACCACACTCGAGCACTTTATGAGCTGTTTGAGTGGGGCCATGGTGACCTCCATATTCCGATTCATGGCATTTTTTAGCGATTTGATAAGCCTCGTGCTCAGTTACACATCGTCGAATAATCGAATCTACACAATGCTTGAAGAGATAAGGATCTTCCCAGAAGTAGTTGACTACGTCTCGGTTGAACCTTGCTTTATGGCCCTTGTGCTGGAATGGTGGGGTTATTCCACATGCTAAAAAGTTAGCAATGTCGGAAAACCATGGACAAGCTTGATCATGAAGGTGCAAGGCAAACAGTTGCTCGTCCGGAAAATTTTCATTGACGGCTATCTCATTTTTATCATTTTCTATTCGAGACAAATGGTCAGCAGCACCATTGTCTTTGCCTTTTCTATCTTTTATTATGATATCGAATTCCTGCAGCAGAAGTACCCACCTGATCAATCGAGGTTTGGCATCTTGTTTGCTAAACAAGTATCTCAGTGCAGAGTGATATGTGTACACTATGGTTTTCGTACCAATGAGATACTATCTGAATTTATCAAACGCGAAAACCACAGCATACATCTCTTTTTCCGTGGTGGTGTAGTTGATTTGAGCTTCATTCAGGGCGTGACTTGCGTAATGAATTACACAGTGTTTCCATTCTTTATGTTGCCCAAGAACTGCACCTACGGCGAGATCACTTGCATCGCACATTACCTCGAAAGGCATTGACCAATCGGGTGGTTGCACTATTGGAGCAGAAATCAACATCTTTTTTAGCATGTCAAAGGCTTGAACACACGCTTCATTTATTACGAAGGAATTTTCTTTACAAAGCAAGTTAGTGAGCGGCTTGGCAATTTTAGAAAAATCTTTAATAAACCTCCGGTAAAAACCGGCATGCCCTAAAAAACTCCTAACTGCTTTTATTGAATTGGGTAATGGAAGATTGGAGATGACTGAGACCTTGGCTCTATCGACTTCGATGCCTGCGCGCGAGATGCGGTGACCCAACACAATTCCTTCGGTGATGGCACTTTTCCCAGTTCAAAACTAGGTTAGTGTCCTCGCATCTTTTTAAAATTTTTGCAAGATTAGTCAAACATCCATCAAAAGTATCTCTATATAAAGAGAAGTCATCCATGAAAACTTCAATGCATTTTTCGATAAATTCGGAGAATATAGACATCATGCATCGCTGAAAAGTTGCAGGCGCATTGCAAAGGCCAAATGGCATGCGCATGTACGCAAAAGTTCCATACGAGCAAGTGAAAGTAGTTTTATCATGATCTTCACTAGATATTACAATTTGATTATAGCCCGAATAACCATCCAAAAAATAGTAGTACTCCCTCTCGGCCAACCTCTCGAGCATTTGATCAATGAACGGCAAGGGGAAGTGATCCTTCCACGTAGCGGTATTGAGCTTCCGGTAGTTGATGCAAACTCTCCAACCGGTCACTGGTCTTGTCGCCACTTCTTCTCCTTGTTCGTTAGTAGTTATGCACATCCCCCCACGCTTAGGTACTACCTGCACTGAGCTAACCCATTTGCTGTCAGATATAGGATAGATGATACCAGCATCTAAGAGCTTGATAACTTCTTTCCTTACCACTTCTTGCATGTGGGGGTTCAAATGCCTTTGGGGTTGCCTTGAGGGCTTGTACTCCTCTTCCATTAAAATTCTGTGCATGCAAACAGAGGGGCTTATTCCTTTTATATCAGAAATGGTCCATCCAATTGCATGTACATATTTCTTGAGAATGTCTACCAGAGCTTTTTCTTGTTCTTGTGTCAGCCTAGCTGACAGAGTTACCGGTAACTTTTTAGGTTCAGCGAGAAAAACGTACTTAAGATGATCCGGAAGTATTTTAAGTTCAAGCTCTGGTGGACATTCAACGGAAGGCAGTAATTTGCGAGAAACGGATGGGGCTGAAAGATAGATTTACCTTCAGGACCCTGTGTCAGTATAGGGTCCACTTCATCGTCCATGGTGCTCTCCTCCTCCTCCGGAGTGAATTCAACACCGTCGAATTCTTCAAGGTCCCCAGTTATAGGGTCCTCGAAGTGCATGGCATTGCAGCTTGGCTCGGTACCAGCAGGCATCAGTACCTGCTTTGAAACTTTGTCCGACATCATAGTCATAGAGTCTATGCTCTCATCCTCACTCCTACCCTCTATTACATCAAACTTGGAACAAATTTCCTCAGATGGAAACTTCTGCAGTTTGCCCATGTTGAAGTTCAGCTCTTCTTCTCCGACACGGAGCTTGATTTGGCTTGATCGAGCGTCTATCAGTGCACCACCTGTTGAGAGAAAGGGGCGGCCTAAGATCAGTGGCATTTCGTAGTCCTCCTCAATGTCAAGAATGATGAAGTCGACAGGGAAGAGAGTCCCTCCCGTCTTTACGATCACGTCCTTCAGAATTCCGACTGGGTGGGTAATTGACCTGTCCGCCAGTTGAAGTTTCATTGTAACTGGTTCAATTACTCCCAAGTGAAGACGTTTTGCCATGGCGAGTGGCATAACGTTGATGCTGGATCCTAAATCGCATAACCCTTTCACAACATTGGTTTTCCCAATGTGGACTGGCAGTGTAATACAGCCTGGGTCTTCCTTCTTCTCCGGTAGCACTCTTTGGATTATGGCACTGCATCTGCTGTTTAAAACCACCACTTCATCCTGCTCAAATTTCCTTCTCCCTGAAATCATTTCTTTCAGAAATTTAGCATAGACAGGCATTTCCGAAATCATTTCGACCAGGGGAATAGTGATCTCAACAGCTTTCAATCTTTCTAAAAACTTTTTAAATTTTTCATCTTGTTCCTCATTTTTAAGACGCGCAGGGTATGGCACCCTTGGCATGTACTTATTATTATCTATTTTTGGTGGCAAAGGGAAGGAAGTTGTACCTTCACCCGTACCCTCATCCGCTTCAACTGCAGCTTCAGTCTGCAAAATAGCTTCATCTGATTTGTCCTTCGCCGGTTCAATACTTTCTTCTCCTTCAATCTTTTCCTTTTCCTTCTCAACCTCCACTGAATTCTTTCCCTTTACAGCCTTTTTCTTTCCGGACCCAACATTCCCCTTCAGAGTCTTACCTCCGCGCAATGTGATTGCTTTACATTGCGGGTTGGTCTCAGTACTGCTCGGTAATGTTCCTTTCTCCCTGTTTTGCAGTTCTTTCACCAGCTGAGTGACTTGTGTTTCCACATTCTTAATCGATAACTGCAGTTGCTGGTTTATCTCCCTTTGATTAGAAATAAACTCGGTCATCATGTTCTCCAGACGAGATGGTGGCTTTTGATTGAACTGCTGGTTCTGATCAGGTTGGGCTTGGAAATTTTGGAAGTTTTGGCCTTGATTTTGGTTGGGTCTTTGTTGGATGAGTGGCTGGAAATTCTGATTGTGATTCTGGAATTTCTGTACCCTCTGCAGAACGAACCCTTGATTCTGTGGCCGGAAATTTTGCTGTTGGTTTTGGTGGGCAAACTGGGTAGACTGATTTGGCTGAGATAACAAATGCACATTGAGTGCATTGTTATTTGAGTAAGATAGGTTGGGGTGGCGGTTCTGGTAGTTTCCGGCATAGTTACAGCTTTCGGTAGCTATCTGTTGGCATGTATCAGTTGGATGTGGTCCCTGACACAGCCCGCAAACAGTTTCCGATTGTTGTGGTTGGACTTGGCTTGAAGAAGCTCCTGCCTGTACAGTACCTTTTTCTTTATCCTGACCCAGCTGAATCGCAGCTACCTGTTCCTGTAATTTTTCAAAGTCTGTTTTACCCTCACTTACAGCAAAAACTTTTCTAGAGGAGTCAGCCTTCCTTTCATCAGTGTTCAGCACTGATCTGTTGACAGACATGGTCTCAATCTTTCCCAGGCTTGGTCCATGGGCAAGCGGAGTAAATGCCTTCCTCCAGCAACATCTAGCATCATTCGCCATGAGTGGGTGAGTCCTCCGTAGAATTTTCGCAACTGTTCCCATGGTTGATATCCATGTTGGGGGCATCTCCTCAAAAGGTTGAAGAACCTCTCTTTGGCATCATAGAGTGACTCATCCAGTTTCATTTTGAATTCTCCAATTTTTGCTCGTCCTTTCTCCACTTTTGATTCAGGGAAGTACTTCAACAGAAAACTCCTCACCAGATCTGCCCATGTGCTTCTCTGATTGATAAGCAACGACTTGTACCAATCCCTGGCTCCACTAAACAATGAGAAAGGAAACAACATCAGTCTTATAGCATCAGGGGATACCCCCTGATTTTTTATCGTATCGCAGAGCTCCAAGAAAGTTTGAAGATGATCATGAAGGTCCTCATGATTTGCACCACAAAATTTATTGTTCTGCACCAAATTAATTAGTTCGGGTTTCAGTTCGAAGTTGTGTGCGGCAAATTGTGCTCTCCCGGGCCTGTTCAGATAAGGCTCCACAATAGACTGCATGAAGTCAGCTGCTGCCTGCTGCTGCTGATTTCCTTGTTCTGCTTGATCTTGGTATTGCTGGTGGTAATTGGGATTTTGTTGGAACATGTTGTCTGGCTCTTGAGGATTGTTCTGAAATTGATCTTGATTGAAGGGTTTATTCTGGTATTGCTGGTTTGGTATATTTTGGTTTTGGTTTTGATTATATTGGTTTAGAGGTGGTGGCGGTTGTTGGTGGAATTTCAGGTAATGTTGCTGTTCAAGATTAGGTAGATTCTCCTCCTCGTTAGCATGATTTGGATGTTCTACCATACCTCCATCAGCTCCATTGCCAGGGTTATTTGGTGGTTGATTATGGATGGGTGGTTGGTCTATGGGTAAGATCGGGGGAATGTCTTGGTTTTCCGCCATGTCAGATAAATCACTGCTTGTGGTTTCAGGTGAGGTACGAGTCCGTGCTTCCCGTTCCTTTCGCAGTCTTGCTTGTGCTCTCAGCTGTCGAGCAGTCCTTTCTATTTCTAGATCGAACGGTAGCTCAGGCAATGTATCCTTCCTCCTTTGCATAAGCAGTTTATATCTTAACTTGACAGTACCTGCACAACCCCCAGGTTAGTAATGGTTCAAGAGTATATACAAAAACTATCTATGAGTAAATCAGGAGTGTAATTCTCTTAATAAACGGCACTGCATCCTCCCCGGCAACGGCGCCATAAAACTTTTGACAATTCCCCACACGAGTATTAAGGTTATCACTTTTTATTACTCATGTGGAAACTTTGATTTCAAATGGCGCCATGAAACTCCCCGGCAACGGCGCCATGAAACTTTTGACAATTCCCCACACGAGTATTAAGGTTATCACTTTTTATTACTCATGTGGGAAACTTTGATTTCAAATGGCGCCATGAAAATCTTGGCAATGGCGCCATGAAACTTTTGACAATTTCCACACACGAGTTATTTCTAAAATACCAAGTTTAAATTTATTAAATGAAAAGAGTTATGATTGATGGAAGGGGTTTTAGGATATATTAAGGTTGTCACATTTTTATTACTCGTGTTAAGAAACTATGGCCCGAAAGCGCACGGTGTCAAAAATTGCTGTAATTTATAGTAAGACCGGATCGTTCACTGGAGGATGTGCGATAGAAGCAGGGCCCACGTTGTTTACTAAGATTTTCCACTCGGTTACTCGTTTCAGGTTTTGCATTGGTTTCTACAACTACTTGACATAATTTAAACTAGGTTATGAAAGCAGTAAAATTAGTCTACAAAGCATATTAAAATTATCCTAGAAGCAATTAAATCTATTCTAAAAAAGCGATAAAAATTATGCTAAGAAAGCAGATAAAATTATTCTATGAAAGCGAATTTAAAAAGTGACAGAAGACACAGGAAGGAAACAATAAAGATTGGACAAGATTCAGATGAAACACAATTAAACTTCCATTTTAGTTACACAGATCTTTGGTTGGGATAATCCATCAATCAGCTAATTCTCATGCTTTCTAGACTATGTTCCCTTTAACAGACATGTACTTACAGTCAGAATTTACATGCTCTTAAGACCTCAATTTCTAAGATACCACAGATTAATAACTCCCCCTGCCGAGGTATGTTATTTCTCCATAGTGGATAAGCAACACCTAACACATCATTAGTTGACATGCCAAGTACTCCTATCATCCCCCTTGTCACACCTAAAAGGCTAGATCTAAATCCCGAACTAATCCACAACTCTTAAACCTTACAACCGGCGGCCAACCTCTAATTCTTCCGAGTGACCTCTATAAAAGCATTTAAACGAAAGCGATAAAGAAAATAGTAAAGAAAGCATTTAAAAACTATCACTCGGAAGCCTCAAAAGCTATCTCATTCCGTCAGCATAAAAGAGCTCCTGGTTTCGATGACCAGATGCAGATTTAGAACTTCCCAAATATCAGTAAGCCACGGGGCTTATAATCATCTGGTTAGTTATGAGATAGATACTGAGTGGAGCAGATCTGTGAAGATCTAGTCCAGATGTACTCACTCAAGACTCAATGCTAGGCTTTGGTGGGAGAGGATAGTAATTGAAAGAATACTCAATCCTACCTTAGAAATTAACCAAGGCCTATATGTTGTTCCTCTAGTATTATGTATCACATCTTATCTGAATCCAAGTGGACACTGATTCAATGCAATACCTAATGCAAGATTTCCAACACACAGTAATTTTGAGAAAACAATTGATATTTGAAAATCATTCCCTACACAGGTACTAGACTCTCAATTAAAACACAGATCCTTTCAGTCTAGATGAGACCTAATCGCTAACTCTGCTTCTAGTTCCCCAAAATCAATCCCCAGTTGAATTTGAATTAGTCATAACTATGAAATTATCCCTTACTTAGATCCGGATTTTATAAAGGAATTTTTGTTGTAAATTTAATATGCAGCATCTGATTTAAATCAAGACTTATATGTCCAAGGAGAAGGATCCCCAAAATATTATAGACCACAATATCTACATAATAATATCATGCATACATGTATATGAGAAGTAAAATAAAATACCCCAAAATATATGGTGGGATTAGACAGAATTTGATACACAAAGATGGATTAGCCTTGAGATAAGAATAATTGGCTAAAAGAGTGTTAGAAATAACTGAGGGTATCTGGACTGCAAGCATCTTCTATCCAGTTCCCAATTATTCCAGATGGAATGGTTTGTAGATAGTAAGGAACCCTTAATGACAGTGATCGCTATCATCAAGTGTCCTACTATCCATGAGAGAGTAAAAACCCACATGTTTTCTTATTACAGTACGATTATAATAGTGTTGATCGACACTGTTTAACATTACTTATGGCTCGAAATTCAGGTTGAAATTAAGATAAAGGGAAGAAAATTGTATCTAGTTAGGAATTGGCTGAGTGGCTAATCGTTATCCCCGTGAAGGGACCTTTTTGCCGTAGCTTCCATCAATCACTAACCAGACCATGCAAAATAACGAGTAATAATTAATATAAAGAAGACGAGCTAATCGTTATCCCGGTGAAGGGACCTTTTTGCCAACATTGATCTGTGATATCTCTTATTACCCGTTCATACACACAAGTAATGAGAAAAGGTGAATTTAAAAGAATGTTTTTGGGTATTGTGTAAGTATCAATCACACAATAATATAGACACTAATGGGTTGAGGTGTGTAATGGATAAAATTAAATGCAATGGGCCTAAGCCCAATACATCCATGCAACTTACACAACTCAGGAAGATAAAATATTTTTGGAGTTTTAAAATAGAGAGGGGAGGTCAATTCGGTCTACTGCAATATAAACCGAATTGCCTATGCATGAGAAATGAAGTGTTATCTTACCCAATTAATCATAGTAAGGTTGAGAAATAACATCTTCTAATTCGGTTTGTCAAGCAATTCGGTATAGACCGAATTGGACAAACCGAATTGATGGGGTTATCCCCTTACTCAAATTTGGCTAAGGCATTTGCTTCAAAAGGAGTGTTTAATTCGATTTACCAGGATAATTCGGTGTAGACCGAATTGGCAAACCGAATTATTTTAATAAACTAAGGCATGAAGGGATGATAATGCATACAATGAGGTTTCCAAGTCAATTCGGTCTATGTATGCAATTCGGTATAAACCGAATTGCGTAGATCGAATTGCATGGGAACTTCATGAGGATGTGAACACATAACATTTTTTATCATGCAATTCGGTCTTCATGGGCAATTTGGTTTAGACCGAATTACCTTAGACCGAATTAGATGACATTTTCTTATGAAGGAAAATAAACAAACATTTTGTGTCATACACTTCAGTCTTCATGGGCAATTCGGTATAGACCGAATTGCATGGCATTTTCACATGTGTATTTCTTTATGTTTACAAATATCACTGCGGTTTCTAAGTTGATGTGGTTTATGATAGATGAGATTTACCCCATCACTCATTTCACATCAATGTCATTCCGCAGCCATACTTGTAAATATTTTGTGGTTATCCATAATCATGCATGTTCAGTGGATAAAAGCATGGAGTAAAACCTAAAGCTACAAACAAATAATTCAAAGAGTAAATAACCTAAAACAACTATAATTCTAAGAACATCATGCATAAAAGAATAAGAACACTTAAATTATCTAAGGCAACATAAACAAGAAATCTAATCAAGGAAATTAAAATAAAGCATGTAAACCTATTTCTAAGAAGCCTTAAATTATCTAAACACCTAAGAACACTTATTTGAGCTCTAAGGCATAAGAAGTAAGAACACACCAAAAATTCACTTAACATGCATTTATTAAGAATGAAAGCCAACTAGAAACACATTAAATGTAACCTAGTTGGAACAAACATTCTTTCTACCATATTTATTGCTAAAGAAAGCATTTAAAGAGTGTGAAACACATGAGCCAAAATCCATTTCTGGAAATTTTCTTTGCATTAAACACTTGAAAACAAGTAAATAACCCAAAACCATCATTAGATTGAAGATTGGGTTCATTCTAACTACAAAGCATGTTAAAAATATGGAAAATGGCTACTCTAAGTGGTAGTAACAGCTTTACAAATTAAACTAACATCAAAGCAGCAAAAACTAATCTAAAGTGCATAAAAATAATCTAACTAATCTACCTACCTAACTGAAACTTTTGACAAGTTTCATTAACACGAGTATTTTTATAAAATATATCAGGATTGAATTTATTGAATGAAAAGAGTTATGATTTATGGGAAGGGGTTTAAGGATATATTTCACTTTTATTACTCATGTGGGAAGCTTTGATTTCAAATGGCGCGATGAAAATCCCCGGCCATGAAACTTTTGACAATTTCCCACTATATGAGTATTTTCTGAAAAATATTAATCCCGGTTTTAATTTTATTTAATGAAACCAAATTATGAAGATGGAGTTGGGATTAGGGATATATTTATAGGTTGTCACGTTTTTATTTACTCGTGTTAAGAAAATGTGCCCCCGAAAGCGCACGGAGTCAAAAATTGCAGTATTTATAGTAAGTACTGGATCGTTCACTGGAGGATGTGCGATAGAAGCAGGGCCCACATCGTTTACTAAGATTTTCCACTCGGTTACTCGATTCAAGTTTGTGTTTTAACTATCATCTACTTGATATAATTTAAACTAAGCTATAAAAGCAATAAAATAAAGCAGATAAAATTATTCTAGAAAGCGAATTAAATTTAATCTAAGAAAGCAATAAAATTATTCTAAGAAGGCGATTAAAAGTATTCTAAGAAAGCAGATTTAAAATGAGACAGAAGGGACGGGAAGAAAATAATAAAAATTGGACAAGATTCAGATGAGACACAATTAAACTTCCATTTTAATACACAGATCTTAGTGCGGGATAATCCTTTCAGTTAGCTAGTTCTCATGCTCTCTATACCATGTTCCCTTTAACAGACAGGTACTTACAGTAAGAGTTTACATGCTCTTAAGAAAGCAAATTCTAAGATACCACAGACGCATAACTACCCTTGCAATGCATTGCTGAGGTATATTATTTATCTGTGGTGGACAAGCAACACCTGAAAAATCATTTATTGAGATGCCAAGTACTCCCATCATTCCCCCATGTCACACCCAAAGATTCTAATTAAGCCCCGAACTATCCCTTAACTCTCAGTTCTAGTAGCAGTTAGAAGATCTAATGACACGTTCGAGTGACCTCTACGAAAGCGATAAGAAAGCGATTAAAAGAAAGCAGTAAAGAAAGCATTTAAAATCCTATCACTCGGGAGTTTCAAAAGCTTCGTACTGGTAGTAAAAGAAAGCCCCCAGTCAGGATGACCGGACGTGGATCAAGAATTCTCGGATCTCGGTGAACCGCTCGCAGTGTTCACTTCCTTTCAGGTGGTTATGAGATACAAACTAATGAAACGAACTAATAGCTTAGTTCGTTCCGGATGCACTCACTCAGGACTCAAAAATAGGCTTTGGCAGAAGAGGATAGCAGTTGAAAGAAACACAACCCTATCTTAGAAAATAACCAAGGCCTATGTATTGTTCCTCCAGAATTTTCTAACACACTGTATTTGAATCCAACTGGATCCCATCTCGGTGTGATAGTTAAGACTAAATTTCCAATACACAGCAATTTCGGAAAATAATCGATTTGAAAATCATTCTCTAAACAGGTACTAGACTCTCAATAAGAACACAGACCCTTTTAGTCTAGATGAGACCTAATCGCTGACTCTGCTTCTAATTTCCCAAAATTTAACCCTTGACAGAATATGAGCTAAACATAACTGAGGAATTTATCTCTTACTTAGATCCGGATTTTATAAATGAATTTTTGTTGGAAATTTATTATGAGACATCTCATTAAAAATCAAGACTTCTATGTCCAATGGAAGGATCCCAAAATAATTTGACCACAATAGTAATATTATCATGCATAATTTTATATGAGAAGTGTAAAATTAAATTAACCCAAAATATAAAGTGGGTTTAGACATAATGTGAGACACAGAGATGAAATAGCCGAAGATGAGAAGAATTTATTTTTGGCTAAAAAGATGGCAAAAAGATTGGGTGGACTGCAAACATCTGCTGTCCAATTTCCCTCTCATTTGGGTGGAATGATTTTCAGGCAGTGGAATGTCTTAAATGACGTTTACCGTCGTCATCTTAGACTCCGCTATCTGTGAACTGGATAAAAACCCACATGTTCTATCATTGCAATAATTATTAGACAACATTGGCATATATCATCTAATATTACTACAGCTCCAGATTCTAGATTGAAATTAAAATAAAGAAAGTAAAACTTTATTTGGACAGATGCTGACTGAGTGGCTATTTCATTTCCTGGTAAGAAGACCGTTCGCCTGACCTCGTCAGTCACTATCCAAACCATGCAAAATAACAAATAATAATTAATACATAGACTACGGGCTACTTCATTTCCCGGTAAAGGGACCGTTCGCCAACATTATTCTATGGTATTTTTCACTATTCGTTTCACACAACACAGGTAAAGACAAAATAAATAAAAGAAAAATATTTTTGGGTCATCTTGTATGAGAGACATTGGTTTCTCATGCAAAGGTATGGAAATTAATCCATAATTACTCTTTATGTCTAAATAATCACTCATTCCATAATTAATTAATTAATTACAGTCCGGATTATATAATTAGATCATTAGAGTTCAATTTATGTAGAAAAATCTTTTAATGGAAATTGAACAAAGTTCTTTATATTAAATTAATCATGGGTTGAGATCATTGGATTTTAACCTCAAAATATTAATACAAAGGTTCAATTGATTAAGTGAATAAAATGGAGAAGTGGAAAATTTGGCATAAAGATGCCAACTACGACGCTAGACAGATGTTACGACGTGATCCTAGGATCACTTCGTGAGGCTAGCGTCGTCATGGGTTGGTGAAAGAAGATGTGAAAATTTTGGGTTTAAAGGGTTATGTACGACGCTACACATGATTACGACGCTATCCTAGGATAGCGTCGTAGTGTTGATGTCGTGCATGGAGGTTTAGAAATTGGGGAACTACGACGCTAAGCATGTCCTACGACGTTGACCTAGGTTAGCGTCGTAGGGTTCAGCGTCGTAGTAAGGGAAAGATGGTTTTTGAAAAAAGTAGGGATGCTACGACGCTATACACTAAATTACGACGCTATCCTAGGATATCGTCGTGGGTGTAGCGTCGTAGATAGGTTTTTGCGAAAAAGGAAGTATTTTGGGTACTACGACCCTAGACAAAAACTACGACGCTATACTTGGATAGCGTCGTAAGCTTAGCGTCGTAGTACAAATTTTTGCTTAAGTCCGAAGCAACTACGACGTAAAACCTCACCTACGGCGCTAACCTTGGTTAGCGTCATAGGGCGGTTAGCGTCGTAGCTAGCCCAGAACATAAGTGTTGGTCGGGTAATGCAATCTATGCGATTGCAAACCCTATTTTTCGGATTTTGTGGTCCATTGTTTGGTATTAACCAATTATGTCGTGACACTATGTGTGCCCCGACGTGGTAGATGCCAAAAAGTTCCCAAAATTTCCTCAAATTTTAGATATGCACAAATACAAAAATGTCATCCACTTTTTAGATCTATCTCACTAAAACTAGAAAATAAAAATGAAAAATAAAATAAAATAAAATAAGAAAAATAACTAAAAAGTAATAAAAACAACCACTAAACAAAAATAAAATCTAAACTATACTAATAAAACTATAAAGGGATGAACATCAAGTGTCTGTGCGTTTTATTATATAAGGAAAGCAATAAAACCTAACTAACACAAAATAAAAGTAAAAAGAAAATAAAATAAAAAATTGGTCAAGTGACCCATAATACAAAACCCAAAACAGTAAAGAAACCATTGATTTAAAATCCATACAGATTTTTTTTGGAACCATTTTCTTGTATAACTCATCAAAAGTAATAAAAATCCAAGAATAACCCATTATTTGGGTATTCTCAAATGTTTCTACATTACAAAGCAATAAAATATGGAAATGGCTACTCTAAAGAGGTTCAAACTGTTGTTTTCAAACCAAACTACAACTAAAACTAATAAAAATAAAATTACATGGCAAAAATTAAACTAAACTATCTTGATTTTTTGATTTTTTTGGAGCATCCCAGCAGCATGGCTGCACTGTTCAAAAAATAAGAGCTACTGTTCAAGACAATGGGAACAGTTATTTATAGATGGGTAGTGAAAACCCTAGGCCCATTAGGCCCATTAACTGAGTAGGAGAGGACAGGAGCCGGAGTCCAGGAAGAAGAAACCAAACTTGTTTGTTCCTACGGGACCTCCGGTCCTGGTACTCCTAGAGTCATTTGGCACATGGG
Organism: Hygrophila difformis; assembly: GCA_030278955.1. Classification (NCBI taxonomy): domain Eukaryota; kingdom Viridiplantae; phylum Streptophyta; class Magnoliopsida; order Lamiales; family Acanthaceae; genus Hygrophila; species Hygrophila difformis. Next base: position 4,334,081 of record JAOANR010000005.1, on the reverse strand, counting down.
GAAATTCAACTTGGAGCTTACTACGACGCTACACTGGCGTCGTAGCTCTTTTTTTCAGCGTCGTATAGCGTCGTAATGCTTTTCTATAGTGTCGTAGCAGCTCTCTATAGCGTCGTAGCAGGTTTTTTCTCTTTATGCACAGCGCCGTAGCAGCTTTCCCTTTTTTCCTCTTCTGCGTCGTAATTTCCTTTCTTCTCTCTCCTCTCTCTCCCATTTATTTTTCTCTTTCCTCTCTTCATTTTCTTCTTTCCTCCTTTCTCGTTCCTTGTTCCTTCTTCTTCCATTTCTTTCTCCAGTTTTCTTTGTTGCTGTTGTTTTCTCATTGCTCACGGATGGAGGAGATGAGGGTGGCCGGGAGTCTGTTGAAGGCGATGGAGGATGGAGAGGATGGCGCCGGCGGCTAGACTCTCGCCGGAGGAGCTACTGGTGGTGGGCGGCGGCTGCGACTGGAATGAACGGAGAAGGAGCTGCTGCCGGCGGGGCCTGCGGCTGTTGGACTGAAATGGTGGTGGCTCGAAAATGGTGACGGGAGGCTGCTGGTGGTGAGGGGTGGCAGCGGTGACTGCCGGCAGGGGCTATTTTGAGGGCTCGTCGGAGCTACTGGCCGGAGGAGATGGAGGCGATGGCAGAGGGCTTCGCCGGAGGTGGAGGGCGGAAGCTGCTGGCTGTGGCAGAGGCGATGGAATCGGAGGAGGGTGATAGTGGTGCTGTGAGGTTGGTGGTCGACTTCTTGGCCGGAAAAGGTGAGCGGAAGAGGAGGACGATGATGAAGATGGTGGCGGATCTGAGAGCCTCGGTAGTGGGGGTTATTGCCGGAGGTGGAGGTGGCTGAGGGGTGGAGATGGTGGAGAAGTGGCGGCGGCGCTGTCGGATTTCGAAGGAGATGGTGGTGGTGTGAGTTTGAAGATGGCGGCAGTGGTGGCCGGCTGCTGCTGTTGCTGGTGATGAGTTGTGGTGCGGTGGCGGCGCTGGAAAAGGAGGTCGGAGGTGGTGGCGACGCCGGAAATGGCGAAGGAAGGCAGGAGGCTGTCTGCTCGGAAAAAGTGGGGGAGATGGGGCTGCTGGAGCTGGTGGCCGCCGGCCGGCCGGCGGCGGTGCCGGCGAAGTCGGTGCCGGAGGCGGAAAGGGGGATTAGGGTTAGGGTTAGGTTTTGATAATGTGGGCTTGGGCTTGGAGTTGGTATTGGGCTAATGGTGTAATGGGCTAATTTGGGTATTTTGGACTGAATTTTAATTGGGCCAAATTTAATTGGATTGGAAGTCTTTGGACCAAATTAAATTAAATCACCTGCAATTAATTGAAATTAAAAGTGATTAGTGGACCAATTATTTTTTAATTAAGAAGGAAATAATGTAAGAATAAAAATAGACATAAAAAAGAAAAATAAAAAAATTAAAGTGAAAATATAAATATATACATCAAAATATAAAAATAAGGATATTTACTCCATTTTATTATTTGTTTGTGTTCCGTTTAATGGACCCGTGTTCCACCCAACAGATACCACAAAACCATAATTATCAAATGTGGGATTTTTAATATTTTTATCATGTTTTTGGAATTTTTAACATAAATTTAATAAAAAGGCAATATTTTTGTATTTTTTAATACCAGCTTATTATTTATACAAACTTGCATATATCTGTCAAATTCAACTGCTTTCTTATTTAAATAAGACCGGAATGCGATCAAATGCCCATGTTCAGACACGGAAATAGATTGAAAATAATGGTCAATTTTGGCCATTATCACTAACCCTTAAGGGGTGAAGAACTTGGTACCCCTTGTCCTCTCCAAGTATTAGGGTTGGAACTGTATTCTGTGTTCTGAAATATCTTCAGTGTTGGTGAGAATTGGCTTTTATACTTGTTCTTCAAAACCTTAGGCCATCAGAGCCCATTAGCAATGGCATGCTTTTTCCACATGCTCCTCAGCTTCATCTGGATGTATTTTGAACTTAATTTGGTCTCCACATGCAATTCGGTATAGACCAAATTAGTGGACATCGAATTGCTTGAAGTCTTTCTTTCTTGATCTTTGGCTGGGATGTGGTCTTCAATATCAATTCGGTATAGTGTAGACCGAATTGATTGTGTCGAATTTCTCATGGTCTCCTACTTGGCTTCCTTGTCTTGAATCAATTCGGTCTATGTGGTTAATTCGGTGTAAACCGAATTGCATAAACTGAATTGGGTATCTTGCTTCTCCTCTCAACACTTGGTCTATTGTTCTTCTTTATTCTTTAGTAATTCGGTCTATATGAGCAATTCGGTGTAGACCGAATTGGCTTTCAACACTTAGCCAAAAATTTTATTTTTGTGGGTTTTTCATTCTTTTTCCTATCTTTTTTATTTTTGTGGGCTATTTTATTCTTTTGCCCATCTTCTCATTCCTTTTTCTTTTCTTTTTCCTTTTTTCATGTGTTTGGATTTTTCTAACACAAATGCAATTAAAATTGCATATTTTTGTGTTTTTCATTACCAGCTTATTGTTTTTACAAACTCGCATTAATTTGTCAAATTCAACTATTTTCTTATTAAAATAAGATGGAAATACGATCAAAATGTCCGTCTCAGACACGGAAATGGATTGGAAATAATGGACAATTTTGGTCATTATCAAAGCTGTAAGGGCAGAGGTGATTAAACTACTCGATGCAGGTATTATCTATCCTATTTCTGATAGTTAGTGGGTGAGTCCAGTACAAGTAGTGCCTAAAAAGGGAGGTATGACTGTGATTAGAAATGAAAATGGTGAATTAGTACCTAATAGACCTACTACTGGATGACGTGTTTGCATTGATTATAGGAGATTGAATGATAAAACTAGGAAAGATCATTTCCCACTGCCTTTTATTGATCAAATGTTAGAACGTTTAGCTGGCATGAGTTTTATTGCTTTTTAGATGGTTATTCTGGTTATAATCAAGTTCTAATTGCACCTGAGGGTCAAGATAAGACTACATTTACATGTCCCTATGGTACTTTTGCTTATAGGAGGATGCTATTTGGTTTATGTAATGCACCAGCTACTTTTCAAAGATGCATGATGTCTATATTTTCTGATTTAATTGAGACATGCATTGAAGTATTTATGGATGATTTTTCTATATTTGGTTCTGACTTTGAAAAATATTTAATTAATCTTGAAAAAATGTTGATTAGATGTGAGGAATCAAATTTGGTTCTTAATTGGGAAAAATGTCATTTTATGGTTAATGAAGGCATTGTCTTAGGACATAGAATTTCTAAAAATGGCGTTGAAGTTGATAGGGCTAAGGTAGAAGTGATTGCTAAAATTCCACCTCCTAATAATCTTAAAACTTTGAGGAGTTTTCTGGGACATGCTGGGTTCTATAGAAGATTCATAAAAGATTTTTCTAAAATTGCACTACCTCTGTTTAAATTGTTATGTAAAGATGTTGAATTTGATTGTACTGATGAGTGTGTTGAGGCGTTCAATAGGATCAAAGAAGCACTGGTGACTGCACCCATTATTCAACCGCCAGACTGGAGCTTACCATTTGAAATCATGAGCGATGCAAGTGACTTCGCCGTTGGAGCATTGTTGGGTCAACGAAAGGATAAAAAGCTACATGTTATTTATTATCTAGTCAAGCTTTAAATTCTGCACAACGAAATTATGCTACCACTGAAAAAGAATTATTATCTGTTGTGTATGCATGTGAAAAATTCATACCCAATCTGATTGGCTCTAAGACTGTAGTTTATACTGATCATGCTGATATTAAATATTTATTTACAAAGAAAGATACAAAACCACGGTTAATTCGATGGGTGTTATTGTTGCAGGAGTTTGATTTGGAGATTAAAGATAGAAAGGACGATGAAAATCCTGTAGCCAACCACTTGTCGAGACTCGAACATGAAAAAGGGGAAGAAAAATTAATAAATGATTCATTTCCTGATGAAAATTTATATTTAATAAATAATACTTCCTCTGATCCATGGTTTGCTGATTTTGTAAATTATTTAGCATGTGGTATAATACCTGATCATTTAAAATGGCACAGTCAAAAGCAAAAATTTAAAACGGATGCAAAATATTTTATTGGGATGAGCCTTATTTATTTAGACTTCGTGCAGATCAAATCATAAGGAGATGCATCCCGGATGAGGATTTTGAGAAAGTTTTAAAAGCATGCCACGAAGGACTTGGAGGAGGACATGTTGGACCGAATAGGACAGCTCACAAGGTACTCGAAGGTGGTTTATATTGGCCTAATATTTATCGTCATGCTAGAATTTTTGTGTGAAAATGTGATGTATGCCAAAAGGCTGGTAATATCATTAAAAGATATGAAATGCCTTTAAAATGAATAATGCCTGTTGAGTTGTTTGATTTGTGGGGAATTAATTTTATGGGTCCGTTTCACCATCTAATGGTAAATTATATATTCTAGTTGCTGTAGAATATGTGTCAATGTAATACCCCGAATTTTAATCAACGTCCAAGGGAATAAAAATTTATTCCGATCAATGTCGAAATATATCCGAGAAGAAGAAAATAATTTATCACAATAAATCATTGCTCGGATATGAAACGACGATAGATTTAAATTCAAAATGGAATAAAAGAGGGAAAGGAAGCCCGAAGACATTCCATGAATTGAGTAACAAAATTTGGAATTAAGTTCATGAAGGAAAAGATTTTTAATTCCAAGAACCCGTGAAGTCGGAAGAAATTTAATGATACAAGTTATGGCACGAGAATCAATAGACGACGAATTGGAAGTCGACGAACCCGAAACCGACGGACTTAAGATCTCAAATATGAAATTCATTTGAGTCAAGATAAACTTAAGATAAGAATTTATGATCCAAGAATGACCCGAAAAATCGAGGCCGAAAACGTAGGAGGATAGAAGTCCGAAAGAGAGAAGAAAAGGCCCGACGGATCGCACGGCCCGGCACGGACCGCAGCCCAGCCGGGGCCGGCGCGCACCCCGCGCGGTTTCTTGCAAGAAACCGCGCCACCACCGCGTGGGAGGCCTGACAGCAGCCGTTTGTCGCGATTTGGCGACTTTCTTGCCATATTCCTTGGCCCCAACGCGGGAATCTTGCTTGATCACGGGGGAGGCATATTTTGGACGTCATTAGGTGTCCCTAACACCTCATTTCAGTCATCAACACCCCAAAGTTTCCTCCAAAACTCTCCCAAAACTCTCCCAAAGCCAAACACCCTTCCGGCGGACTTTCCGGCGACTTTCCGGCAACCAAATCCGACCGAGGAAGTGTGTAGATCAAGGATTGCAGGCTTTGGATTGTTGGTAAGATGTTAGTTAAGTTTCCTTATGATTTTAAGATCATAAACATCATCCTAACTTATGAATCTTCGTATTCAAACACAAATCGGAGCCAAGGGAAGAATAAATCGGGTGGAAGAGATTCGTTCGTGACATCCCGTGGATTCCGGACGACCCCGTGACTTCCTAGACATCATCCCCACTGTAAGTTAACCTTACTATGGTTTTGGGTGACTTAAAATGCAACCAAACATAGAGATTCAACTCAAGAAAATTTATAAAAATCTGTCAACAAGAGAAACCCTCAACGCAGCGTTTTCGTATGAATTTTTCGAACCTCTAAAGCTGCTCAAACAATAAAACTCAAAACATGAAAAGTGTTCCTAAGACTTTGATCTAGCCTCTGTAAAAATATTGGAATTTTTTATGTTGTTTTGAAACCTGAAACCCACCCAAAACCGAAGAGCATCAAATCTGGATCTTAGAATCCTTGACAGAATTTTCGTTCGAACTTGACGATGATTTTTACCTTAGATCTAGACCGATCTAGGATTGGAGTTGAACATAAGAATTGTAGATCTATGAGTTTGGAATACTACTGTAAGTTTTTAGAATTTTTCGTTGAGATTTGAGCCTCCGAATCTGAGCCGATCCGATCTGCGTTAGTACCGAAATCAAGAACCTTGACAGATTTCATTATCAAACTTGATGAGCATATTTCTATTACTTCAAGTGTTCAAACCTGAAAACTCAAAACTAAGATTTTGATCCTAAGAGCTTAAGCTATGTTGTGTAAAAATTTCAGAAATTTTCATCAAGTTTTGATACCCCAAATCGTGTCGGACATATTCTGCGTTTTAAGAATTTTCAAAGGATGACAGATTTCATAACCGATCTTGAGGAGCTTATTCCTATCATTTCTAGCCCAAACTAATCTTTGAGTTCTAAACAAAAGTTGCATATAATCATGTCTAGTATATGCATATGAAATTTCAGAATTTTTGGAGTTCATTTGATATGTCAAAAAGTCAAATCTTTGAAAGGTGTCAAACCTGAATCCTGACAGCATACTATTTGAGTCGAAAACTTGATTTTTGACATGCTTCCCATCGTTTTTCCGAAAAACTTAAAACACAAAAGTTGTTCATTGGGATGATTTTGAGATGCTGTACAAATTTCAAAACAATCGCCTAAGAAATGGATTTTTAAACCAAAAAGGCGCAAACTGTGACGCCAAATGATTTTCAAATCAAAGAGATTTTGAAATTTCAAAACAAACGGTCGAGACGTTGAAATACGATATATCTATACTTTTGAAAAATCCCGTTACACCAAATAGAAACATTTTCTTTAAAAGAATTCTTTTGAAACATTGGGGATTTGTGACCAAGTTTGATATTATCAATATGGACCAAACGGCTTGTGGACATAAGAGCCCAAGCGAACGGCTAGTGGACATAAGAGCCCTGGCGAATGGTCGACCAAAAGGCTTGTGGACATAAGAGCCCAAGCGAACGGCTAGTGGACATAAGAGCCCTGGCGAATGGTTATTTCCCTAGGATGTATTGAGTTCTTGCGGGTTAGATTCCCCAAGGGCGATTGTATGTTTTCCTGCGGAAATATTGATTATGAGGATTGCGGTCACAAGAGCCCTGGTGAATGGTGAACTATAAAAGAAACGAAAAATAATGAGAAATGATATTTTTGAAATTGGCTGAGGCCGCCGGATCACCGGCTAAATGATACTTTTGATATTGGCTGCGGCCGCCGGATCACCGGCTAAATGATATATTGTTGAGATGATGGCGTAACGGGAAATATATTAAAAAGCTTAGATTTTATGAAATTGGCTGCGGCCGCCGGATTGCCGGCTAAATTAAATATTGTTGAGATGGTGGCGTATCGGGGAGAATTTTTAAAAGCTCAAATTTTTATTTACTTACTTACGGCATTATTCATGTCTTTAAATCATGCCATTTATTTATTAGTGGATGATTAACTTAAATTGGGCATTACCTACAAGAAATGTTTTATAAATTTTTAATTAAAGGCTTTGAAACCCCTAACCCATGCTATGTGTTAACTTACTCAGCGCGTTTTTGCTGACCCAAACCATATATCTCCTTTTTCTTACAGAGTACGAAGAATATGCATCGTCATATGCATACATGGGAACATTAGGGGAAATCTTTATTTTAAATCCCTGCATTTAATTACGACTTGCATGAACGGGCCTGTTTAACCCGTGTTTTGGCCATGTTGGCCCTATATTTAAATTCCGCTGCACTATATATGTAAATATTATTTTCCGCTGCAACTCTGATGTATTATCTTTAAATTATATATGAATGGGCTGTTTGAATATTTTAAATTCTGAAAAACCATAGCCTTGCATCTCTTTAGTGAGCTCGGAGAAACCGTATCTTGCTAGGGAGGTGTGGCGGTGGCATCCCGGCCTAGGTTACCAAAACCGGGGTGTTACAATGTGGTATCAGAGCCCAGACTATTTTAAAGCTATTTATTTTAAAGAAAATATCTGATACCAATGTGGTATCAGAGCCCGGATTATTTTGAAGCTATTATCTTTTAAAGAGCCCAATTATTATTTTGAAGTTAAAGCCCAAATTTTTAGCCCAAAATTTTTTAGAAGCCCAAGAAATTATCTTGGCCCAATAGCCTTGTTTTTATTTAAAGCCCAAATAATTTATTTCATTCGGCCCAATATAGTGGCCCAAACCTTTTATCCTTATTTTAATCTATCCATGGAATAAATTTATTTTTTAAAACCCATGGATAAATAAATGCATGCATAAATTTTTTTTTTATTGGGGGGACACATATGCATATGCATACATAAATATTTACACTAACCCTTTTTATGTGAATTATCGGTGATAAGAAACACTCCTACCTTAGAACTCGACATGACCTTGAGTCTTGGCTTAGAAGCGCCAACTTAAGACTAACCTTGCCTTAATCATAAATCTTGATCACTTAGAAACTCATCTTCGCGTGCTTCTAGAATGACACCTAGAAGAATACTGAGGAAGTATCAGAGCCCGGATTATTTTGGAGCTATTATATTTTAAAAAGCCCAATTATTATTTTGAAGTTAAAGCCCAAATTTTTAGCCCAAAAATTTTTTTTGAAGCCCAAGAAATTATCTTGGCCCAATAGCCTTGTTTTTATTTAAAGCCCAAATAATTTATTTCTTTCGGCCCAATATAGTGGCCCAAACCTTTTATCCTTATTTTAATCTATCTATGGAATAAATTTATTTTTAAAACCCATGGATAAATAAATGCATGCATAAAATTTTTTTTTATTGGGGGGACACATATGCATATGCATACATAAATATTTACACTAACCCTTTTTATGTGAATTATCGGTAATAAGAAACACTCCTACCTTAGAACTTGACATGATCTTGACTTAGGAGCGCCAACTTAAGACTAACCTTGCCTTAGTCATAAATCTTGATCACTTAGAAACTCATCTTCGCGCGCTTCTAGAATGACACCTAGAAGAATACTGAGGAAGGATCATATGCGATGATACCCGAACATGGTTGTGAATAATGCATAGGCAGTTATGGGGACATAACTGTAATCTTAAGGGGGGGAGGATGTAATACCCCGTAAGAATGCATAAGCATTTAATTCGAAACTCGAATATTTTGTATCCCAAATAAATTCTTTTTGAACTACGTAATGACTTGATCCCTTCACAGGGTACGTAGGCAACTTGGAAATTTCAATTCTGGGTTCAGTCAAACAATAATCAACAATCGAACAATAATTCAATAACACAATATCGCAAATAGTAAACAAAAGGACCATAACTCTTAGCGCGAGAAAAGCCGAAACACAACTTCGAGGACGAAGTTGATTCTTAAGGGGGGTAGACTGTAATACCCCAAATTTTTATCAACGCCCAATGGAATAAAAATTTATTCCGATCAATGCCGAAATATATCCGAGAAGAAGAAAATAATTTATCACAATAAATTATTGCTCGGAAATGAAACGCCGATAGATTTAAATTCAAAATGGAATAAAAGAGGGAAAGGAAGCCCGAAGACATTCCATGAATTGAGTAAAAATAATTGGAGTTAAGTTCATGAAGGAAAAGAATTTTAATTCCAAGAACCCGTGAAGTCGGAAGAAATTTAATGATACAAGTTATTGCACGGGAATCAAAAGACGACGAATTGGAAGCCGACGAACCCGAGACCAACGGACTTAAGATCTCAAACATGAAATCCATTTGAGTCAAGATAAACTTAAGACAAGAATTTATGACCCGAGAATGACCCGAAAAATCGAGACCGAAAACGTAGGAGGATAGAAGTCCGAAAGAGAGGAGGAAAAACACGACGGATCGCACGACCCCGCCCGGACCGAAGTCCAGGCGTACATGGCGCGGTGTCCGCGCGGTTTTCTCCATAATAGCGCGCCAACAGCGCGCCATTGCAGCAGCAGCTGCGTTTTGTCGCGTTTTGGCGACTTTCTCGCCAATTTTCGGGACCCAAGGGGGGAATCTCGATCTATCACGGGTGTGGCATCTTTTGGACGTTATGTATTGAGTCCCATCTCCATTGTCAGCTATTTTCATCAATCATTCACCCCAAAACTCTCCCAAAACTCTCCCAAAGCCAAACACTCTTCCGACGAACTTCCGGCGACTTTCCGACGAGTTTCCGGCAACCAAATCCAACCAAGGAAGTGTGTAGATCAAGGATTGCAGGCTTTGGATTGTTGGTAAGATGTTAATCAAGTTTCCATATGATTTTAAGATCATAAACATCATCCTAACTTACGAATCTTCGTATTCAAACACAAATCGGAGCCAAGGGAAGAATAAATCGGGTGGAGGAGGTTCGTTCGTGACATCCCGTGGATTCCGGACGACCCCGTGACTTCCTAGACATCATCCCCACTGTAAGTTAACCTTACTATGGTTTTGGGTGACTTAAAATGCAACCAAACATAGAGATTCAACTCAAGAAAATTTATAAAAATCTGTCAACAAGAGAAACCCTCAACGCAGCGTTTTCGTATGAATTTTTCGAACCTCTAAAGCTGCTCAAACAATAAAACTCAAAACATGAAAAGTGTTCCTAAGACTTTGATCTAGCCTCTGTAAAAATTTTGGAATTTTTCATGTTGTTTTGAAACCTGAAACCGACCCAAAACCGAAGAGCATCAAATCTGGATCTTAGAATCCTTGACAGAATTTTCGTTCGAACTTGACGATGATTTTTACCTTAGATCTAGACCGATCTAGGATTGGAGTTGAACATAAGAATTGTAGATCTATGAGTTTGGAATACTACTGTAAGTTTTTAGAATTTTTCGTTGAGATTTGAGCCTCCGAATCTGAGCCGATCCGATCTGCGTTAGTACCGAAATCAAGAACCTTGACAGATTTCATTATCAAACTTGATGAGCATATTTCTATTACTTCAAGTGTTCAAACCTGAAAACTCAAAACTAAGATTTTGATCCTAAGAGCTTAAGCTATGTTGTGTAAAAATTTCAGAAATTTTCATCAAGTTTTGATACCCCAAATCGTGTCGGACATATTCTGCGTTTTAAGAATTTTCAAAGGATGACAGATTTCATAACCGATCTTGAGGAGCTTATTCCTATCATTTCTAGCCCAAACTAATCTTTGAGTTATAAACAAAAGTTGCATATAATCATGTCTAGTATATGCTTATGAAATTTCAGAATTTTTGGAGTTCATTTGATATGTAAAAAAGTCAAATCTTTGAAAGGTGTCAAACCTGAATCCTGACAGCATACTATTTGAGTCGAAAACTTGATTTTTGACATGCTTCCCATCGTTTTTCCGAAAAACGTAAAACACAAAAGTTGTTCATTGGGATGATTTCGAGATGCTGTACAAATTTCAAAACAATCGCCTAAGAAATGGATTTTTAAACCAAAAAGGCGCAAACTGTGACGCCAAATGATTTTCAAATCAAAGAGATTTTGAAATTTCAAAACAAACGGTCGAGACGTTGAAATACGATATATCTATACTTTTGAAAAATCCCGTTACACCAAATAGAAACATTTTCTTTAAAAGAATTCTTTTGAAACATTGGGGATTTGTGACCAAGTTTGATATTATCAATATGGACCAAACGGCTTGTGGACATAAGAGCCCAAGCGAACGGCTAGTGGACATAAGAGCCCTGGCGAATGGTCGACCAAACGGCTTGTGGACATAAGAGCCCAAGCGAACGGCTAGTGGACATAAGAGCCCTAGCGAATGGTTATTCCCTAGGATGTATTTGAGTTCTTGCGGGTTAGATTCCCCAAGGGCGATTGTATGTTTTCCTGCGGAAATATTGATTATGAGGATTGCGGTCACAAGAGCCCTGGTGAATGGTGAACTATAAAAGAAACGAAAAATATTTTGAGAAATGATACTATTGATATTGGCTGCGGCCGCCGGATCACCGGCTAAATGATACTTATGAAATTGGCTGAGGCCGCCGGATCACCGGCTAAATGATATATTGTTGAGATGATGGCGTAACGGGAAATATATTAAAAAGCTTAGATTTTATGAAATTGGCTGCGGCCGCCGGATTGCCGGCTAAATTAAATATTGTTGAAATGTTTTTATTAAATTTAATTAAAGGCTTTGAAACCCCTAACCCATGCTATGTGTTAACTTACTCAGCGCGTTTTTGCTCACCCAAACCATATATCTCCTTTTTCTTACAGAGTACGAAGAATATGCATCGTCATATGCATACATGGGAACATTAGGGGAAATCTTTATTTTAAATCCCTGCATTTAATTACGACTTGCATGAACGGGCCTGTTTAACCCGTGGTTTGGCCATGTCGGCCCTATATTACCGGCAATCCGGCGGCCGCAGCCAATTTCATAAAATCTAAGCTTTTTAATATATTTCCCGTTACGCCATCATCTCAACAATATATCATTTAGCCGGTGATCCGGCGGCCGCTGCCAATATCAAAAGTATCATTTAGCCGGTGATCCGGCGGCCTCAGCCAATTTCATAAGTATCATTTAGCCGGTGATCCGGCGGCCGCAGCCAATATCAATAGTATCATTTCTCAAAATATTTTTCGTTTCTTTTATAGTTCACCATTCACCAGGGCTCTTGTGACCGCAATCCTCATAATCAATATTTATAAACAACCATTCGCCAGGGCTCTTATGTCCACTGGCCGTTCGCTTGGGCTCTTATGTCCACAAGCCTTTTGGTCGACCATTCGCCAGGGCTCTTATGTCCACTAGCCGTTCGCTTGGGCTCTTATGTCCACAAGCCGTCTGGCCCATATTGATAATATCAAACTTGGTCACAAATCCCCAATGTTTCAAAAGAATTCTTTTAAGAAAATGTTTCTATTTGGTGTAACGGGATTTTCAAAAGTATAGATATATCGTAATTCCAACGTCTCGACCGTTTGTTTTGAAATTTCAAAATCTCTTTGATTTAAAAATCACAGTTTGCGCCTTTTTGGTTTAAAAATCCATTTCTTAGGCGATTGATCTGAAATTTGTACAGCATCTCAAAATCATCCCAACGAACAACTTTCGTGTTTTAAGTTTTTCGGAAAAACGATGGGAAGCATGTCGAAAATCAAGTTTTCTACAGAAACAAAAAGCTGTCAGGATTCAGGTTTGACAACGTTAAAAGATTTGACTTTTTATCATATCAAATGGACTCCAAAAATTCTGAAATTTCATATGCATATACTAGACATGATTATATGCAACGTTTGTTTAGAGCTCAAAGATTAGTTTGGGATAGAAATGATAGGAATAAGCTCCTCAAGATCGGTTATGAAATCTGTCATCCTTTGAAAATTCTTAAAACGCAGAATATGTCCGACACATTTTGGGGTATCAAAACTTGATGAAAATTTTTGAAATTTTTACACAACATAGCTTAAGCTCTTAGGATCAAAATCTTAGTTTTGAGTTTTCAGGTTTGAACACTTGAAGTAATAGAAATATGCTCGTCAAGTTTGATAATGAAATCTGTCAAGGTTCTTGATTTCGGTACTAACGCAGATCGGATCGGCTCAGATTCGGAGGCTCAAATCTCAACGAAAAATTCTAAAAACTTACAGTAGTATTCCAAACTCATAGATCTACAATTCTTATGTTCAACTCCAATCCTAGATCGGTCTAGATCTAAGGTAAAAATCATCGTCAAGTTCGAACGAAAATTCTGTCAAGGATTCTAAGATCCAGATTTGATGCTCTTCGGTTTTGGGTCGGTTTCAGGTTTCAAAACAACATGAAACATTCCAAAATTTTTACAGAGGCTAGATCAAAGTCTTAGGAACACTTTTCATGTTTTGAGTTTTATTGTTTGAGCAGCTTCAGAGGTTCGAAAAATTCATACGAAAACGCTGCGTTGAGGGTTTCTCTTGTTGACAGATTTTTATAAATTTTCTTGAGTTGAATCTCTATGTTTGGTTGCATTTTAAGTCACCCAAAACCATAGTAAGGTTAACTTACAGTGGGGATGATGTCTAGGAAGTCACGGGGTCGTCCGGAATCCACGGGATGTCACGAACGAATCTCTTCCACCCGATTTATTCTTCCCTTGGCTCCGATTTGTGTTTGAATACAAAGATTCATAAGTTAGGATGATGTTTATGATCTTAAAATCATAAGGAAACTTAACTAACATCTTACCAACAATCCAAAGCCTGCAATCCTTGATCTACACACTTCCTCGGTCGGATTTGGTTGCCGGAAAGTCGCCGGAAAGTCCGCCGGAAGGGTGTTTGGCTTTGGGAGAGTTTTGGGAGAGTTTTGGAGGAAACTTTGGGGTGTTGATGACTGAAATGAGGTGTTAGGGACACCTAATGACGTCCAAAATATGCCTCCCCCGTGATCAAGCAAGATTCCCGCGTTGGGGCCAAGGAATATGGCAAGAAAGTCGCCAAATCGCGACAAACGGCTGCTGTCAGGTCCGACTGTGGGCTGTTTTGAGAAATTGGTGGGAAGACACGGTTTCTCCGAGCTCAGTAAAGAGATGCAAGGCTATGGTTTTTCAGAATTTAAAACATTCAAACAGCCCATTCATAAGTAATTTAAAAATAATACATCAAAGTTGCAGCGGAATTTAAATATAGGGCCGACATGGCCAAACCACGGGTTAAACAGGTCCGTTCATGCAAGTCGTAATTAAATGCAGGGATTTAAAATAAAGATTTCCCCTAATGTTCCCATGTATGCATATGACGATGCATATTCTTCGTACTCTGTAAGAAAAAGGAGATATATGGTTTGGGTCAGCAAAAACGCGCTGAGTAAGTTAACCTTACTATGGTTTTGGGAGACTTAAAATGCAACCAAACATAGAGATTCAACTCAAGAAAATTTATAAAAAGCTGTCAACAAGAGAAACCCTCAACGCAGCGTTTTCGTATGAATTTTTCAAACCTCTAAAGCTGCTCAAACAAGAAAACTCAAAACATGAAAAGTGTTTCTAAGACTTTGATTTAGCTTCTGTAAAAATTTTAGAATTTTTCATGATGATTTGAAACCTGAAACCAACCCAAAACCGAAGAGTATTAAATCTGGATCTTACAACTTGGACAGATTTCACTCTCAATCTTGTTAGCCATTTTGACCTTGGATCTAGGCCGATCTAGGATTGAAGTTGAACATAAGAGTTGTAGATCTATGAGTTTGGAATATTGCTGTAAGTTTTTAGAATTTTTCGTTGAGATTTGAGCCTCCGAACCTGAGCCGATCCGATCTGCGTTAGTACCGAAATCAAGAACCTTGACAGAGTTCATAATCAAACTCGACGAGCAAAACTCGTACTTCGAGTGTTCAAACCTGAAAACTCAAAACTAAGATTTTGATCCAAAGATCTTAAGCTATATTGTGTAAAAATTTCAAAGATTTTCATCGAGTTTTGATACCCCAAATCATGTCGGACATATTCTGCGTTTTTAGGAATTGTCAAAGGATGACAGATTTCATAACCGATCTTGAGGAGCTTATTCCTATCATTTCTAGTCCGAACTAATCTTCATGATCTAAACAAAAGTTGTTGGAAATCATGTCTAGTATGTCTCTGAAAAATTTCAGAATTTTTGAAGTCCATTTGATATGATAAAAAGTCGAATCTTTTAACGTTGTCAAACCTGAATCCTGACAGCTTTTTGTTTCTGAAGAAAACTTGATTTTTGACATGCTTCCCATCGTTTTTCCGAAAAACTTAAAACACGAAAGTTGTTCGTTGGGATGTTTTTGAGATACTGTGAAAATTTCAAATCAATCGCCTAAGAAATGGATTTTTAAACCAAAAAGGCGTAAACTGTGACGCCATGTGATTTTTAAATCGAAGAGATTTTGAAATTCGAAACAAACGGTCGAGACGTTGAATTACGATATATATATACTTTTGAAAAATCCCGTTACACCAAATAAAAACATTTTCTGTAAAAGAATTCTTTTGAAACATTGGGGACTTGTGACCAAGTTTGATATTATCAATATGATTCATGCGGGTTTGATTCCCTATGATATATTTGAGTTCTTGCGGGTTAGATTCCCCAAGGGCGATCGTATGTTTTCCTACGGGTTTGATTCCCTAGGATGTATTGAGTTCTTGCGGGTTAGATTCCCCAAGGGCGATTGTATGATTTCCTGCGGAAATATTGATTATGAGGATTGCGGTCACAAGAGCCCTGGTGAATGGTGAACTATAAAAGAAACGAAAAATATTTTGAGAAATGATACTTTTGAAATTGGCTGAGGCCGCCGGATCACCGGCTAAATGATACTTATGAAATTGGCTGAGGCCGCCGGATCTCCGGCTAAATGATATATTGTTGAGATGATGGCGTAACGGGAAATATATTAAAAAGCTTAGATTTTATGAAATTGGCTGCGGCCGCCGGATTGCCGGCTAAATTAAATATTGTTGAAATGTTTTTATTAAATTTACTTAAAGGCTTTGAAACCCCTAACCCATGCTATGTGTTAACTTACTCAGCGCGTTTTTGCTGACCCAAACCATATATCTCCTTTTTCTTACAGAGTACGAAGAATATGCATCGTCATATGCATACATGGGAACATTAGGGGAAATCTATATTTTAAATCCCTCCATTTAATTACGACTTGCATGAACGGGCCTGTTTAACCCGTGTTTTTGCCATGTTGGCCCTATATTTAAATTCCGCTTCAACTTTGATGTATTATCTTTAAATTATATATGAATGGGCTGTTTGAATATTTTTAAATTCTGAAAATGTAACACCCCGGATTTGATTTCCCAGGCCAGGGCATTACCGCCACACTTTTCTAAACAAGACCCGACCCAAGTCGAGCTCATCTAGAAAAATGCTAAGGCTAAGTTGTATCAATTTTTCAAAAACAATTTAAAAACTATTCAATCATGCCCGAATTAAAATCAGAGTATCTCATGCATCACAGTAATAATCAGTGCGGAAGCTAAAACAAATAAAAATGGGGCCAACAGACGGCCAAAAACCAAAGTCCAAAGTCCAGTATCAAGTCCAAAGTGCAGAAATTTAAAATAATCATAAAATGCGACAAGTCTTTATTTTTGGAGAATCCCATCCCAATGCGCCAACACTTACTCTGCGAAAAAAAATAGGAAATAACAATTTTATCAGTACAAACGGTACTGAGTAAGTTAACGGATAGCATAGCAAATTTTAAAGATTTAGAAGAGGTAATAAAATGTTAGGAATTTAATCTAACGAACAAGTAAAAATAAGTTACGGGGATTTCTTTCTATACTTTACCACACCATTGTTCATTTTGATCGAGGACATCCAAAACATTACCCGCTTGGGCGCTTATGTCCACAAGCTGCCGGTATCGACGATCCAGGGCCTTAGCCGTTTTGGGATCAATTACCCGCTTGGGCACTTATGTCCACAAGCCGACGGTATCCACAATGTGAGAGCAGCGGACCCTATACAGACACACTCCGGAGCCCTAGGTAACCCCTACGGATAAAACCTAGGAGTATAGACTCATACAATCACGCAACATAATAATATTTCCTTGGCGCCGTTTTGGCCACCAAAAAGAGGGGGCGGCCCAACGAGCCCACGCCAAGTGCACTTACCCTCCAAATTGAACATCTAACTCGATCAAAACTCACAAAGTTTCAAAAGTCACATTTTAATCATTACAACATATATTTACATTTCCAGAATTCATAGGATTCATCAAAGAGTAGCAATCGTCTCAAAAACTACCGAAACGTACGAAACCAAATTTCACCGGTAAGACTACACTGTGGCAGTTTCCAAAATCGTATAAGGAAATGTAGTAAAACTTTGTGAAAAATTCTGAAAATTTTACAGGTGCTAGGCGACATCAAAATAAACATTTTTCTCAGAAATAGGCCTTAGCAATTTCGGACTCTAAGTCACTCAAAAAAAATCATTTCAGAAACTTGTTTTCAAAAGGGTGCAAAGACCACTGTTCATCCGACCACAGCTTACTTAAAAATCCATAACAATTCGAAGGTTGTTCCAAAAATTCTGAAATTTAACAGGAGTAAACTAGACACATAGATGAACAATTTTCATGAAGAAGTCGACCATCAAAAACGACCATAGCTAGGAGAAATATGAACTACAAAACTGAACATGCTAGGAATTTGAATCTGTCACCACACATAGCAGAAAATACCAGATCCATTTTCGTCGACCAAATCAATTCCAAAAATTATGAAAATTTACAGACATCATCTTTAAAGTATTAGGAACATTTTTCATTTAGACAAGTTCTTCCAAAAATGAACAGATCTTGACGAAAAACGCTGAACAAATAAACTACTCGGATAGAAACCCTAGTTGACAGATTTGGCACAAGATGAAGATTGAACTCTAACTCAACAAATACTCAACCAAACACTCTAAAAATTGATATGCACATCATTAACTTACTTCTCAAGAGTATAGTGTCGAAAGCCTCTTTGGTTATACTCCCAAGTTCGTCCGGAACAGCCTCTCACCTCCAAGATCTACCGAATGAATCCTAATTTGAGGTGTTTGGAGAAAAACTTGATGTTAGGGCCTAGAATCCGAAATCTAAAACCAAGGAATCGAAGAGGAAACCTTCCTTACCACCCACCTACGTCTGAGAAATGCCAAAATCTCGTCCAAGAGGTCGCCTTCTCCGTCGAAAATGATCCAAGAATGCTTGCAACTTAGTGTTTTTGGAAGTTTGGAAGTGGGAGGGAGTTTTGGTGTTGATGGAGTGGATCTAGGGGTTGGGTATGTGGTAATATCAGTCCACAATACCCTCCACACTCCCCTAGATCAGACCCCAAAATCATGGGTGAAAAAAAATGGAGATGTTGGCCGATTCCCGACAAAAGCGCGGCTGCTACAGTAGCCCCGCGTGCTACAGTAGCCGCGTGCTACAGTAGCAGCGTGCTACAGTAATATTTTTTTTTTTTTTATATATATTAAGATTCCTTCTCTACAAAAATAAAAATCATAATGTGGGAATTATCCGTGATTGTTGGGACAATTCGATAAACTCGTTTCGAGTTGTTATCTTCCGATAAATAATAAATTCCGCTCTCTCGGAATTATTTCGGTTTTAATAATTTAAATCCAATTCTTTATTTTTGGATTTAAATTTTCGATGGCGATTTCTCGGGTATTACAGTCTACTCTCCTTAGAAATCAACTTCGTCCTCGAAGTTGGGTCGCACTTCGGAAAAATAATAATTGACGCAGAAATTGGTGAGGCTTGCAATTTAAGATTCTTACCTCAGCTCGCGACGACTTTGCGCGGGGTGTCACATCCTCGCGACGACTTTGCGCGGGGTGTCACATCCTCTCCCCCTTAGGACTGCAGTTATGCCCCCATAACTGCTCCTGAGTCGCTTCGGAAAAGGTTGGGATATCTCTGCTTCATATCCGTTTCCAATTCCCACGTTGCTTCCTCGGTGCCATGATTTGACCATAGGATCTTCACCATCCTCACAGTCTTGTTTCTTGTGACCCTTTCCTTGACATCAAGCACCTCGATCGGATACTCTTCGTATGTCAAGTCATCATCTAGCTCAATCACGTCGGGTTGCAACACGTGAGTTGGGTCATGCACATATTTCTTCAGTTGAGAAACATGGAATACGTTGTGCACTCGCGACAACTCTGGTGGAAGTGCCAAACGATAAGCCAAGGTACCTACACGATCCAAAATCTCGTACGGACCAATGTAGCGAGGACTTAGTTTCCCTCGTTTACCGAATCGCATCACCCCCTTCATGGGCGATACTTTCAGCATAACCTTGTCTCCCACCTCAAATTCCAACTCTTGCCGTCTAGTGTCGGCGTAGCTCTTCTGCCTATCTTGCGCGGCTTTCATTTTCTGTTGAACCACCTTGATCTTGTTATTCATATCCTCAATGAGCTGCGGTCCAACAACTACCGAATCATCCTTCGTCCAGCACAACGGACTACGACACTTCCGTCCGTAAAGCGCTTCGAACGGTGCGATGCCTATGCTAGCGTGGTAACTGTTGTTGTACGAGAATTCAATCAACGGTAAGTGGTCTTCCCAACTTCCCTTGAATTCGAGTACACACGCTCTTAGCATGTCCTCGAGCGTCTGAATCGTGCGCTCAGTTTGACCGTCCGTCATTGGATGAAAAGCTGTGCTCATCTTGATTTGGGTTCCTAAGGCTTCTTGTAGTTTAGTCCAGAAGTTGGAGACGAATCTACTATCCCTGTCTGAGATAATATCATGCGGTACTCCGTGCCTTCGGACCACATTCTCGATGTATGCCTTAGCTAGTTGATCCATCGACCAATTTTCCTTCATTGGTATGAAAATGGCGGTCTTCGTTAACCGGTCAACTATTACCCAAATCTTATTCATTCCTCGGGGAGATCTTGGCAACCCCGAAACAAAATCCATGGAGATGCTGTCCCACTTCCAGCTTGGGATCTCCAGTGGCTTTACCAATCCTAGCGGTTTTTGTCTCACTGCCTTCACCTTCTGGCAGGTTATACACTTAGCCACAAAGTCGGCAACATCCTTCTTCATCCGCGGCCACCAATAGATTTTCTTTAAGTCTTTGTACAACTTATCCCCACCAGGGTGGACTGAATAAGGTGTACTGTGGCCTTCTTCCATGAGCTTTCTCTTCAATTCCTCGCACTTATGAGGAACGCACCATCTTCCTTTAAAACGAACACTTCCGTCTTCATGGATCGTGAATCCTACCGCCTTTCCTTCACTTATTTTTCCTTTGATCCTCTGGAGATTCTCGTCGTCCGGTTGGGCTTCTCGAATCTCGTCAAATACGGTAGATTCAACTGTTATGGCGTTCACTGTCTCCACCACGGTTCCATAATGGACTAGTTCAGTATCTAACTTAGCTAGGTCCATATACAGTCCCGAAGGTAGAATGAGCGTGTTTGTCGTGTGCCTCGTCTTGCGACTCAACGCATCTGCTACGACGTTCGCCTTGCCTTCATGGTAGGCTATATCCAGATCGTAATCTTTGATCAGCTCGAGCCATCTCCTCTGCCTCATATTCAACTCTTTCTGAGTAAATATATACTTGAGGCTTTTGTGATCTGTAAACATCCGACAAGTTCGTCCATATAGATAGTGTCGCCAGATCTTAAGAGCGAACACTACCGCTGCTAGTTCCAGATCATGTGTCGGGTAGTTTACCTCGTGCGTCTTGAGTTGCCTTGATGCATAAGCAATCACTCTATGGTTTTGCATTAGCACGCAACCGAGACCTTCCTTCGAGGCGTCGCTATACACCTCGTAATCCTCAGTCTCGGATGGCAACGCTAAAACCGGTGCTGATGTGAGTCTCCCCTTAAGCTCACGGAATGACTGTTCACACTCAGCTGTCCAATCAAACTTCAATCCTTTCTTCAGCAGTTGGGTCATCGGTCTCGCAATTTTAGAAAAGTCCTTCACGAATCTTCGGTAGTATCCGGCTAGACCTAGGAAACTTCTTACCTCGGTCTGGTTTGTTGGTGCCGGCCAATCAGACACTGCCGATATCTTTGCCGGGTCGACTGATACTCCTTTAGCCGATACTATATGACCCAGAAAAGCGACTTCATTCTTCCAAAACTCGCACTTAGACAGCTTCGCGTAGAGTTGATTCTTCCTCAAAAGTCCGAGTACTTGGTGTAAATGACTACTATGCTCTTCTTCATTCTTCGAGTAAACTAGGATGTCGTCGATGAATACGACTACGCATGTGTCTAGTAACTCTCGGAAAACGCTATTCATGAGGTTCATGAATACTGCGGGAGCATTAGTCAGACCGAAAGACATTACGGTAAATTCGTAGTGTCCATATCTTGTTCGGAATGCTGTCTTGGGTATATCGTTTTCGGCGATACGCAATTGGTGGTATCCCGACCTTAGATCAACTTTTGAAAATACCGACGCTCCTTTCAGTTGATCGAAGAGATCTTCGATCCTAGGTAGCGGGTACTTGTTCTTAATCGTCACTTGATTAAGACCTCGGTAGTCGATGCACAATCGGAGTCCGCCGTCCTTCTTTTTCACGAACAGGACTGGAGCTCCCCATGGTGATGTGCTCGGCCGAATATACCCTTTTGATAACAACTCCTCGAGTTGTTCTTTCAGCTCCTTCATCTCAGCAGGCGCCATGCGATATGGTGCCTTCGACACCGGTTCGATTCCGGGTACGAGATCGATCGTGAACTCCACCTCTCGCTCAGGAGGCATTCCTGGGATATCCTCCGGGAAGACATCTGGGTATTCGTTCACGACGGGGATATTATCGATCTTGTTCTCCTCGCCTTCCAGATTATGCACGTAGCACGCGTACAGTTGGTATCCCTTCTGCATGAGATTGCAGAACTTCAATGCATTTACTATCTTGGCACCCTTCTTCTGAGGCTGCATATAGTAAATGACCTTCTTTCCGCGACTCTTCACCAGCGAGATCTTCTGCTTCTGGCATTCGATAACAGCCTTGTACCTCGTCAACCAGTCCATTCCCAAAATGATATCGAAATCCTTAAGGTCAAATTCTATGAGATTCGCAAAGAATTCAGTGTTCTTGATTACTATCGGGATCCCGTCATATCGTTTGGAACACGATACTATCTTACCCGATGGTAATTGGATTCCTAAGTTAATGTTATTCGGAGCTGGTAGATCTAACGCAGATATAGTTCTCGTGGAAATCAAAGAGCAACTCGCTCCTGAGTCAAATAAGACCTTGACAGGTACGCTTAAAGCAGTAAACGTACCTTCGATCACATCGCCTTGAGCAGCTAAGTCAGCTTGGTTTATCACGTTCAGGCGTCCTACTGGCCTCTCTTGATTCCCATGCTGGTTTGGATTCTGAGGTGGCCTCTGTGCCTGCGGGAATCTCTGCCCTTGGTTGCCTTGCTGGTTTGGCCCGGCTGGCCTGTCGCCCTGAGGACGTTTTATCAGATCCAACCTCTTTTCAATGCGGTCCTCCCTCGTCCGGCATTCCTTCTTCATGTGACCTTCTCGGCCACACCGGTAGCAATGCCCCGGTCTTGGGCATTCACGCACCAAGTGCGGAAGGTTGCATTCCCGGCATCTGGGTATGAAGGCGCCCTGGTTATCCGGCCTCCAACCTCCTAGGCCTCCTCGGTTGAGTTCTCTGTTGTCCGGCTTCCTATGACCATCATTCCTTCCTTGGTCATTCCCCCTTCTGAAGTGATTTCCAGAGTTGTTGTTCCGGTTCCTCTTATCGAAATTGTTTGGGCCCTTGCTAGTATCTCCATGATCTTTGCGCTTCAGCTGTTGTACTCGTGCAATTGCCACTGCACGATCGTAAACAGCTTGCAGAGTAGTGTGATGTCCGCCAACCAAGATCTCTCTGATGCTGAGATTCAGCCCCATCTCGAATTTCTGGGCTTTATCAGCATCGGTTGGTACCAGCCTTGGAGCAAATCGGACGAGCTCTTTAAACTTCGCATAGTTTTCTTGAACTGTCTGGGTGCCTTGTCGGAGATTAATAAATTCCTCATACTTAGCAGTTTTTGTACTGAGGGGATAGAACCTTTCCCTCATCATCTCCTTAAACTCTTCCCAGAAGTAGGCATGTTCACCATCAGCCAGTCCTTCTTGGTGGTTTTGCCACCATTCGTCAGCTTCTCCCCTCAAGTAGTACACAGCCACACCAACCTTCTCATTCGCGGGACACCTGATGGCAGTAAGCAGTTTGTCAAAAGTTCTCAGCCAATCCTCCAGCTTCGCGGGATCCTCTTGTCCCTCGTAATGAGGCGGCTGGTAAGGGTTCACCATCGCCAGATAATTTATCCGAGCTGCTGGGGGTGGTACTGCTGCTTGAGCTCGGTTGACTTCAGCGTTTCCTAGAGCAACGAGGACTTGCTCAACTGTCCTCAACCTCTCATCAAGTGCGTTGGGAACAGGGTTAGCTTGAACTCCCGGATTCGGCGGGTTCGCATCGGCTGGGGCATTAACGTTCTCATTCACTGGGATCTCAACTCTAGGTCTCCCTCTGGGCGGCATCCTGATGATCAAGCACGCAGAGGTTAGATTCGCGGTTAGACGAAAGTTAATAGGCGGGTTAGAATACGGTTAGAACTCAATCTCATAGGTTCTAAGTGCTAAAGACCACTGAAATGGGCAAGAAAGGAAAGAGAAATACTAAATACGAAATTCCACTAGATAAATTGCTTTAACAGCGAGGGTTACGTCATGATATACTTACTAAGTTATCACTACGTAAAATGTGATAACTATATAGTAACAAAATGTGAATATACGAATACGCAATAATAAGAAAACTAGCAAAAGCAACCGACGGAGTCCACGCAAACCCTAAAGCAAATAGTCCGGAGAGTAGCCGAGCATCCTACGGTCGGCTTCTACCTCCTCGTCGGTATCAAGAGGCAGTGGAGGGTTCTCCACAACCTCCTCGGGGTCCTCTTCCTCCACGTTGACGAACTCATCGGGGTCAAACTCCTCCTCCTCCTCCGTCTCTGGCTCGGGGTTAAGCTGGTTTTGCAGCCCAACAATGACCTCCTCCAACGCGAAGATGCGTCCCTGCAACATATGCACGTGGTGTCGGCAATCCTCGAACTCGGCTGCAAGAGCATCATGGCGAGCAGCCATCTGGGTACTCCTAATGGTCATATCCTCCA
The DNA here is from genome assembly GCA_030278955.1 of Hygrophila difformis. Taxonomy (NCBI): domain Eukaryota; kingdom Viridiplantae; phylum Streptophyta; class Magnoliopsida; order Lamiales; family Acanthaceae; genus Hygrophila; species Hygrophila difformis. The sequence continues at coordinate 4,309,640 of JAOANR010000005.1, read as the reverse complement.
TCCTCTCCTCTAAAGCCACAATCCTATTTCTATCGTTCGCGGCATCCCTAGAGATATGGCGAAGTTCGTGCGTGATATCCGACATGGAGCACAATAAACGCATGATGGAATCTTGTAACCTCGGGTCGGCCATCTAATCATGCAAATTTTACATTAAGGGATATGTCACAAAAAAAAATAATTTTGTTAATGCACATGCTCCCCCCCCAAGAATAATACTAAGTTTTTTTTTTTTTTTTTTAAGACTTGTCGAATTTGTAAGATATACTTTCCCATGGGTTTTAAAAATAAAATTCCCCTTTTCCATGGAAATAATACTTAAAATGCTTAAAAATAATATTGAATAATTTGGGCCTCTATAGTGGGCCGAAAAATAGTAGCTTTAAAATAACCGGGCTTTGATACCACTTTGTAACACCCCGGATTTGATTTCCCAGGCCAGGGCATTACCGCCACACTTTTCTAAACAAGACCCGACCCAAGTCGAGCTCATCTAGAAAAATGCTAAGGCTAAGTTGTATCAATTTTTCAAAAACAATTTAAAAACTATTCAATCATGCCCGAATTAAAATCAGAGTATCTCATGCATCACAGTAATAATCAGTGCGGAAGCTAAAACAAATAAAAATGGGGCCAACAGACGGCCAAAAACCAAAGTCCAAAGTTCAGTATCAAGTCCAAAGTGCAGAAATTTAAAATAATCATAAAATGCGACAAGTCTTTATTTTTGGAGAATCCCATCCCAATGCGCCAACACTTACTCTGCGAAAAAAAATAGGAAATAACAATTTTATCAGTACAAACGGTACTGAGTAAGTTAACGGATAGCATAGCAAATTTTAAAGATTTAGAAGAGGTAATAAAATGTTAGGAATTTAATCTAACGAACAAGTAAAAATAAGTTACGGGGATTTCTTTCTATACTTTACCACACCATTGTTCATTTTGATCGAGGACATCCAAAACATTACCCGCTTGGGCGCTTATGTCCACAAGCTGCCGGTATCGACGATCCAGGGCCTTAGCCGTTTTGGGATCAATTACCCGCTTGGGCACTTATGTCCACAAGCCGACGGTATCCACAATGTGAGAGCAGCGGACCCTATACAGACACACTCCGGAGCCCTAGGTAACCCCTACGGATAAAACCTAGGAGTATAGACTCATACAATCACGCAACATAATAATATTTCCTTGGCGCCGTTTTGGCCACCAAAAAGAGGGGGCGGCCCAACGAGCCCACGCCAAGTGCACTTACCCTCCAAATTGAACATCTAACTCGATCAAAACTCACAAAGTTTCAAAAGTCACATTTTAATCATTACAACATATATCTACATTTCCAGAATTCATAGGATTCATCAAAGAGTAGCAATCGTCTCAAAAACTACCGAAACGTACGAAACCAAATTTCACCGGTAAGACTACACTGTGGCAGTTTCCAAAATCGTATAAGGAAATGTAGTAAAACTTTGTGAAAAATTCTGAAAATTTTACAGGTGCTAGGCGACATCAAAATAAACATTTTTCTCAGAAATAGGCCTTAGCAATTTCGGACTCTAAGTCACTCAAAAAAAATCATTTCAGAAACTTGTTTTCAAAAGGGTGCAAAGACCAGTGTTCATCCGACCACAGCTTACTTAAAAATCCATAACAATTCGAAGGTTGTTCCAAAAATTCTGAAATTTAACAGGAGTAAACTAGACACATAGATGAACAATTTTCATGAAGAAGTCGACCATCAAAAACGACCATAGCTAGGAGAAATATGAACTACAAAACTGAACATGCTAGGAATTTGAATCTGTCACCACACATAGCAGAAAATACCAGATCCGTTTTCGTCGACCAAATCAATTCCAAAAATTATGAAAATTTACAGACATCATCTTTAAAGTATTAGGAACATTTTTCATTTAGACAAGTTCTACCAAAAATGAACAGATCTTGACGAAAAATGCTGAACAAATAAACTACTCGGATAGAAACCCTAGTTGACAGATTTGGCACAAGATGAAGATTGAACTCTAACTCAACAAATACTCAACCAAACACTCTAAAAATTGATATGCACATCATTAACTTACTTCTCAAGAGTATAGTGTCGAAAGCCTCTTTGGTTATACTCCCAATTTCGTCCGGAACAGCCTCTCACCTCCAAGATCTACCGAATGAATCCTAATTTGAGGTGTTTGGAGAAAAACTTGATGTTAGGGCCTAGAATCCGAAATCTAAAACCAAGGAATCGAAGAGGAAACCTTCCTTACCACCCACCTACGTCTGAGAAATGCCAAAATCTCGTCCAAGAGGTCGCCTTCTCCGTCGAAAATGATCCAAGAATGCTTGCAACTTAGTGTTTTTGGAAGTTTGGAAGTGGGAGGGAGTTTTGGTGTTGATGGAGTGGATCTAGGGGTTGGGTATGTGGTAATATCAGTCCACAATACCCTCCACACTCCCCTAGATCAGACCCCAAAATCATGGGTGAAAAAAAATGGAGATGTTGGCCGATTCCCGACAAAAGCGCGGCTGCTACAGTAGCCCCGCGTGCTACAGTAGCCGCGTGCTATAGTAGCCGCGTGCTACAGTAATTTTTTTTTTTTTTTTTTATATATATTAAGATTCCTTCTCTACAAAAATAAAAATCATAATGTGGGAATTATCCGTGATTGTTGGGACAATTCGATAAACTCGTTTCGAGTTGTTATCTTCCGATAAATAATAAATTCCGCTCTCTCGGAATTATTTCGGTTTTAATAATTTAAATCCAATTCTTTATTTTTGGATTTAAATTTTCGATGGCGATTTCTCGGGTATTACAGTAAAACCATAGCCTTGCATCTCTTTAGTGAGCTCGGAGAAACCGTGTCTTGCTAGGGATGATGTCTAGGAAGTCACGGGGTCGTCCGGAATCCACGGGATGTCACGAACGAATCTCTTCCACCCGATTTATTCTTCCCTTGGCTCCGATTTGTGTTTGAATACGAAGATTCGTAAGTTAGGATGATGTTTATGATCTTAAAATCATAAGGAAACTTGATTAACATCTTACCAACAATCCAAAGCCTGCAATCCTTGATCTACACACTTCCTCGGTCGGATTTGGTTGCCGGAAAGTCGCCGGAAAGTCCGCCGGAAGGGTGTTTGGCTTTGGGAGAGTTTTGGGGTAAATGATACTTATGAAATTGGCTATGGTTTTGAATGATTTTAAGGAAGTGGGAGAATAAGTGGGTTCAAACCCAAAAGATAATAAGAGTCAAGTGCTCAAATGGGTGCAATGTGGTCAAGACAAGTGGTGTAACCCTTTTAACCCACATTCCGACCCGACCCGAGACCCATGACCCGACCCGGTTCCATTTTTGACTCTTAAAAATCAGATTTTTGGGCATTGGAAACCCATTTCACTCCTCTCTTCCCCTCTTTCCCGTCACTCTTCTTTGGTGAGTTAGGGTTGGTGTCAAAACCCTTCCAATCTCCATTTTCTTGCTCAAATCGGTTGGGGAATCTTTTGTACTAGCTAAGATCGGCTTGAATCGAAGCTTGGAATCAACGAATCGAAGGTTGATTATTGTTGGAAGACTTCAGGCAAGGGATTATATTGCTTAAATTACGTGTTTGGGGGGGTATTTGGGGGTCGGATTCCGGCGAAATCGCCGGAAAACCGATTGGAAAATCGGAGAAGACGATGAACAGTAACTGCTACAGTAACTGCTACAGTACTGCTACAGTAACTGTACAGTAATTACCGCGGTAACTCGCGTAGTTACCGCAGTAATTCGCAACAGTAATTACCGCAGTAATTCGCAACAGTAATTACCACGGTAATTTGAACAGTAACCACCACAGTAACTTGTACAGTAGTTACCGCAGTAACTCGCTACAGTAGTTACCGCAGTAACTCGCTACAGTAATCGCTACAGTAATTGCTACAGTAATCGCTACAGTACTGGGCTGCGTATGTCACGCGTTTTACGCGCGCGTGTGCGCCGTGAGCGCAGAAAGGCCCTGTTTGGCCCCCTTTTTGTGCGATTTTGATCCTATAATGATGTTTTCTTTGCACCAATTATTGTTATGACTTCCCCAAATATTATTGGTAAACCGTGGGTTAATCAATTGGCCCGTGTGGGTTGTTGAATTGCTTAGGGAAACTGTTGAATTATTATATCACTAATGCCTTAGCCTTGGGGCTATCTCATATGTATTGAATTCCTTATATGTTGAGAAGCATGCGAACCTAGTGTGTAGGTGCTTGAATATCACTGTATTGTCATATGCATGTTATTGCATTGGAATTGACGGTTATTAACCCGATGGGTTGTTATGATATTTATGATAGATCGGGCAACCTTCACAGGTGTTGTTGAGTCCCGATGGCCCTGCGGGGTGTATTATTGACTGTTATATCTGTTACCCTTTTGGGGTGGTTATTATAATGCATGATATTGCATTATGAGATTACGAACATATTGGAAATATCCGATCGGGCATCCTTTACCGGTGTTGTTGAGTCCCGATGACCCTGCAGGGTGGATTATTGGTTGTTATTCCTGTTGGCCCTTTTGGGCTGGTTATTATAATGCATGGTATTGCATTATGGATGGATGGACATATTGGAAATGTCCGATCGGGCAGCCTTTACCGGTGTTGTTGAGTCCCGATGACCCTGCGGGGTGGATTATTGGTTATTATTCATGTTGGCCCTTTTGGGCTGGTTATTATAATGCATGGTATTGCATTATGGATGGATGGACATACTGGAAATGTCCGATCGGGCAGCCTTTACCGGTGTTGTTGAGTCCCGATGGCCCTGCGGGGTGATTATTAGGCTGTGATGCCTGTGATTTGGCTGCGATGCCTGTGATTTGGCTGTTATGCCTGTGATTGGGCTGTGATGCCTGTGGTCCCTGCGGGGATGGTGTATGTTACCCTGTAACGGGTTGGAGTTGATGATATCCTCACCCGTGGGTTCATACCGCCCGGGTTTAGGTTGCCGGCTAGGCATATTCATTTGCATTTGCATATAGGGTAGATAGGTGTATGTTAGGCCATGCATCACGTGCATAAATTGTATGTCTGTGGTTGAAGCACCGGTATGGGACGGTGTGATGATTTATTTATGTCAATTGTATGATCGTGGTTGAAGCACCGGTATGGGACGGTGTGGTGTTTATCTGCTTTATTTATATTCTGCTTTGTTATTTATTATTATTATTATTATTATTATTATTATTATTATTATTATTATTATTATTATTATTATTATTATTATTATTATTATTATTGTTGTTATTATTATTAAGGTGCTGTTTTCCCTTACTCCCCGGCACGTAGCCTTGCTCAGTACGTTGTACTGACCCCCTTTGCTTTTGTCTGTTTTATAGATCCTGCTGGAGGCGACTTAAAATCTCAAACATGAAACTCATTTGAGTCGAGATAAACTTAAGATAAGAATTTATGATCCAAGAATGACCCGAAAAATCGAGCCCGAAAACGTAGGAGGATAGAAGTCCGAAAGAGAGGAGGAAAAGCACGACGGATCGCACGACCCCGCCCGGACCGAAGTCCAGGCGAGTGTGGCGCGCACTTGGCGCTGGGTTTGGCTAAAAACCGCGCCAACCCCGCGCCGTCCTGACAGCAGCGACGTTTTGTCGCGTTTTGGCGACTTTCTCGCCAATGTTCGGGGCCCAAGGTTGGGAATCTGATCTATCACGGGGGAGGCATCTTTTTGGACGTTATGTAATCAATCCCATCCCCATTGTCAGCCATTTTCATCAATCAAACTCTCCCAAAACTCTCCCAAAGCCAAACACTCTTCCGGCGACTTTCCGACGAGTTTCCGGCAACCAAATCCAACCAATGAAGTGTGTAGATCAAGGATTGCAAGCTTTGGATTGTTGGTAAGATGTTAATCAAGTTTCCATATGGTTTTAAGATCATAACCATCATCCTAACTTACGAATCTTCGTATTCAAACACAAATCGGAGCCAAAGGAAGAATAGATCGGGTGGAAGAGATTCGTTCGTGACATCCCGTGGATTCCGGACGACCCCGTGACTTCCTAGACATCATCCCCACTGTAAGTTAACCTTACTATGGTTTTGGGTGACTTAAAATGCAACCAAACATAGAGATTTAAAAACTCTAAAATCTGTCAACAAGAGAAACCCTCAACGCAGCGTTTTCGTATGAATTTTTCGAACCTCCAAAGCTGCTCAAACAAAAAAACTCAAAACATGAAAAGTGTTCCTAAGACTTAGATCTAGCTTCTGTAAAAATTTTAGAATTTTTCATGTTGTTTTGAAACCTGAAACCAACCCAAAACCGAACAGTATTAAATCTGGATCTTACAACTTGGACAGATTTCACTCTCAATCTTATTAGCCATTTTGACCTTGGATCTAGGCCGATCTAGGATTGGAGTTGAACATAAGAATTGTAGATCTATGAGTTTATAACATTACTGCAAGTTTTTAGAATTTTTCGTTGAGATTTGAACCTCCGAACTCGAGCCGATCCGATCTGCGTTAGAACCGATGTCAAGAACCTTGACAGATTTCTTAACCGAACTTGATGAGCATATTTCTATTACTTCGAGTGTTCAAACCTGAAAACTCAAAACTAAGATTTTGATCCAAAGATCTTAAGCTATATTGTGTAAAAATTTCAGAAACTTTCATCAAGTTTTGATACCCCAAATCGTGTCGGACATATTCTGCGTTTTTAAGAATCTTCAAAGGATGACAGTTTTCATAGCCGATCTTGATGAGCTTATTCCTATCATTTATAGTCCGAACCAATCTTTGTGATCTAAACAAAAGTTGTTGGAAATCATGTCTAGTATATGCATATGAAATTTCAGAATTTTTGGAGTCCATTTGATATGATAAAAAGTCAAATCTTTTAACGTTGTCAAACCTGAATCCTGACAGCTTTTTGTTTCTGTAGAAGACTTGATTTTTGACATGCTTCCCATCGTTTTTCCGAAAAACTTAAAACACGAAAGTTGTTCGTTGGGATGTTTTTGAGATACTGTGAAAATTTCAAATCAATCGCCTAAGAAATGGATTTTTAAACCAAAAAGGCGTAAACTGTGACGCCAAATGATTTTTAAATCGAAGAGATTTTGAAATTCAAAACAAACGGTCGAGACGTTGAATTACGATATATCTATACTTTTGAAAAATCCCGTTACACCAAATAAAAACATTTTCTTTAAAAGAATTCTTTTGAAACATTGCGGAAGTTATGACCAAGTTTGATATTATCAATATGACCAGACGGCTTGTGGACATAAGAGCCCAAGCGAACGGCTAGTGGACATAAGAGCCCTAGCGAATGGTCGACCAAACGGCTTGTGGACATAAGAGCCCAAGCGAACGGCTAGTGGACATAAGAGCCCTAGCGAATGGTTATTCCCTAGGATGTATTTGAGTTCTTGCGGGTTAGATTCCCCAAGGGCGATTGTATGTTTTCCTGCGGAAATATTGATTATGAGGATTGCGGTCACAAGAGCCCTGGTGAATGGTGAACTATAAAAGAAACGAAAAATATTTTGAGAAATGATACTATTGATATTGGCTGCGGCCGCCGGATCACTGGCTAAATGATACTTATGAAATTGGCTGAGGCCGCCGGATAACCGGCTAAATGATATATTGTTGAGATGATGGCGTAACGGGAAATATATTAAAAAGCTTAGATTTTATGAAATTGGCTGCGGCCGCCGGATTGCCGGCTAAATTAAATATTGTTGAAATGTTTTTATTAAATTTAATTAAAGGCTTTGAAACCCCTAACCCATGCTATGTGTTAACTTACTCAGCGCGTTTTTGCTGACCCAAACCATATATCTCCTTTTTCTTACAGAGTACGAAGAATATGCATCGTCATATGCATACATGGGAACATTAGGGGAAATCTTTATTTTAAATCCCTGCATTTAATTACGACTTGCATGAACGGGCCTGTTTAACCCGTGGTTTGGCCATGTCGGCCCTATATTTAAATTCCGCTGCAACTTTGATGTATTATTTTTAAATTACTTATGAATGGGCTGTTTGAATGTTTTAAATTCTGAAAAACCATAGCCTTGCATCTCTTTAGTGAGCTCGGAGAAACCGTGTCTTGCTAGGGAGGTGTGGCGGTGGCATCCCGGCCTGGGTTACCAAAACCGGGGAAACTATAAAAGAACCCTGGTGAATGGTGAACTATAAAAGAAACGAAAAATAATGAGAAATGATATTTTTGAAATTGGCTGAGGCCGCCGGATCACCGGCTAAATGATACTTTTGATATTGGCTGCGGCCGCCGGATCACCGGCTAAATGATATATTGTTGAGATGATGGCGTAACGGGAAATATATTAAAAAGCTTAGATTTTATGAAATTGGCTGCGGCCGCCGGATTGCCGGCTAAATTAAATATTGTTGAGATGGTGGCGTATCGGGGAGAATTTTTAAAAGCTCAAATTTTTATTTACTTACTTACGGCATTATTCATGTCTTTAAATCATGCCATTTATTTATTAGTGGATGATTAACTTAAATTGGGCATTACCTACAAGAAATGTTTTATAAATTTTTAATTAAAGACTTTGAAACCCCTAACACATGCTATGTGTTAACTTACTCAGCGCGTTTTTGCTGACTCAAACCATATATCTCCTTTTTCTTACAGAGTACGAAGAATATGCATCGTCATATGCATACATGGGAACATTAGGGGAAATCTTTATTTTAAATCCCTGCATTTAATTACGACTTGCATGAACGGGCCTGTTTAACCCGTGTTTTGGCCATGTTGGCCCTATATTTAAATTCCGCTGCACTATATATGTAAATATTATTTTCCGCTGCAACTCTGATGTATTATCTTTAAATTATATATGAATGGGCTGTTTGAATATTTTAAATTCTGAAAAACCATAGCCTTGCATCTCTTTAGTGAGCTCGGAGAAATTTAATACCCCGAATTTTAATCAACGTTCAAGGGAATAAAAATTTATTCCGATCAATGTCGAAATATATCCGAGAAGAAGAAAATAATTTATCACAATAAATCATTGCTCGGATATGAAAGGACGATAGATTTAAATTCAAAATGGAATAAAAGAGGGAAAGGAAGCCCGAAGACATTCCATGAATTGAGTAACAAAATTTGGAATTAAGTTCATGAAGGAAAAGATTTTTAATTCCAAGAACCCGTGAAGTCGGAAGAAATTTAATGATACAAGTTATGGCACGAGAATCAATAGACGACGAATTGGAAGTCGACGAACCCGAAACCGACGGACTTAAGATCTCAAATATGAAATTCATTTGAGTCAAGATAAACTTAAGATAAGAATTTATGATCCAAGAATGACCCGAAAAATCGAGGCCGAAAACGTAGGAGGATAGAAGTCCGAAAGAGAGAAGAAAAGGCCCGACGGATCGCACGGCCCGGCACGGACCGCAGCCCAGCCGGGGCCGGCGCGCACCCCGCGCGGTTTCTTGCAAGAAACCGCGCCACCACCGCGTGGGAGGCCTGACAGCAGCCGTTTGTCGCGATTTGGCGACTTTCTTGCCATATTCCTTGGCCCCAACGCGGGAATCTTGCTTGATCACGGGGGAGGCATATTTTGGACGTCATTAGGTGTCCCTAACACCTCATTTCAGTCATCAACACCCCAAAGTTTCCTCCAAAACTCTCCCAAAACTCTCCCAAAGCCAAACACCCTTCCGGCGGACTTTCCGGCGACTTTCCGGCAACCAAATCCGACCGAGGAAGTGTGTAGATCAAGGATTGCAGGCTTTGGATTGTTGGTAAGATGTTAGTTAAGTTTCCTTATGATTTTAAGATCATAAACATCAACCTAACTTATGAATCTTCGTATTCAAACACAAATCGGAGACAAGGGAAGAATAAATCGGGTGGAAGAGATTCGTTCGTGACATCCCGTGGATTCCGGACGACCCCGTGACTTCCTAGACATCATCCCCACTGTAAGTTAACCTTACTATGGTTTTGGGTGACTTAAAATGCAACCAAACATAGAGATTTAAAAACTCTAAAATCTGTCAACAAGAGAAACCCTCAACGCAGCGTTTTCGTATGAATTTTTCGAACCTCCAAAGCTGCTCAAACAAAAAAACTCAAAACATGAAAAGTGTTCCTAAGACTTAGATCTAGCTTCTGTAAAAATTTTAGAATTTTTCATGTTGTTTTGAAACCTGAAACTAACCCAAAACCGAACAGTATTAAATCTGGATCTTACAACTTGGACAGATTTCACTCTCAATCTTATTAGCCATTTTGACCTTGGATCTAGGCCGATCTAGGATTGGAGTTGAACATAAGAATTGTAGATCTATGAGTTTATAACATTACTGCAAGTTTTTAGAATTTTTCGTTGAGATTTGAACCTCCGAACTCGAGCCGATCCGATCTGCGTTAGAACCGATGTCAAGAACCTTGACAGATTTCTTAACCGAACTTGATGAGCATATTTCTATTACTTCGAGTGTTCAAACCTGAAAACTCAAAACTAAGATTTTGATCCAAAGATCTTAAGCTATATTGTGTAAAAATTTCAGAAATTTTCATCAAGTTTTGATACCCCAAATCTTGTCGGACATATTCTGCGTTTTAAGAATTTTCAAAGGATGACAGATTTCATAACCGATCTTGAGGAGCTTATTCCTATCATTTCTAGCCCAAACTAATCTTTGAGTTCTAAACAAAAGTTGCATATAATCATGTCTAGTATATGCATATGAAATTTCAGAATTTTTGGAGTTCATTTGATATGTCAAAAAGTCAAATCTTTGAAAGGTGTCAAACCTGGATCCTGACAGCATACTATTTGAGTCGAAAACTTGATTTTTGACATGCTTCCCATCGTTTTTCCGAAAAACTTAAAACACAAAAGTTGTTCATTGGGATGATTTTGAGATGCTGTACAAATTTCAAAACAATCGCCTAAGAAATGGATTTTTAAACCAAAAAGGCGCAAACTGTGACGCCAAATGATTTTCAAATCAAAGAGATTTTGAAATTTCAAAACAAACGGTCGAGACGTTGAAATACGATATATCTATACTTTTGAAAAATCTCGTTACACCAAATAGAAACATTTTCTTTAAAAGAATTCTTTTGAAACATTGGGGATTTGTGACCAAGTTTGATATTATCAATATGGACCAAACGGCTTGTGGACATAAGAGCCCAAGCGAACGGCTAGTGGACATAAGAGCCCTGGCGAATGGTCGACCAAAAGGCTTGTGGACATAAGAGCCCAAGCGAACGGCTAGTGGACATAAGAGCCCTGGCGAATGGTTATTTCCCTAGGATGTATTGAGTTCTTGCGGGTTAGATTCCCCAAGGGCGATTGTATGTTTTCCTGCGGAAATATTGATTATGACGATTGCGGTCACAAGAGCCCTGGTGAATGGTGAACTATAAAAGAAACGAAAAATATTTTGAGAAATGATACTATTGATATTGGCTGCGGCCGCCGGATCACCGGCTAAATGATACTTATGAAATTGGCTGAGGCCGCCGGATCACCGGCTAAATGATACTTTTGAAATTGGCTGAGGCCGCCGGATCTCCGGCTAAATGATATATTGTTGAGATGATGGCGTAACGGGAAATATATTAAAAAGCTTAGATTTTATGAAATTGGCTGCGGCCGCCGGATTGCCGGCTAAATTAAATATTGTTGAAATGTTTTTATTAAATTTACTTAAAGGCTTTGAAACCCCTAACCCATGCTATGTGTTAACTTACTCAACGCGTTTTTGCTGACCCAAACCATATATCTCCTTTTTCTTACAGAGTACGAAGAATATGCATCGTCATATGCATACATGGGAACATTAGGGGAAATCTTTATTTTAAATCCCTGCCTTCAATTGCGACTTGCATGAACGGGCCTGTTTAACCCGTGTTTTGGCCATGTTGGCCCTATATTTAAATTCCGCTGCAACTTTGATGTATTATCTTTAAATTATATATGAATGGGCTGTTTGAATATTTTTAAATTATAAGCGCATGAATCATATTGATAATATCCCAAGTAAACAAAAGAACCCTAACTCTTCGCGCGAGAAAAGCCGAAGCACAACTTCGAGGACGAAGTTGATTCTTAAGGGGGGGAGGATGTAATACCCCGAATTTTAATCAACGTCCAAGGGAATAAAAATTTATTCCGATCAATGTCGAAATATATCCGAGAAGAAGAAAATAATTTATCACAATAAATCATTGCTCGGATATGAAACGACGATAGATTTAAATTCAAAATGGAATAAAAGAGGGAAAGGAAGCCCGAAGACATTCCATGAATTGAGTAACAAAATTTGGAATTAAGTTCATGAAGGAAAAGATTTTTAATTCCAAGAACCCGTGAAGTCGGAAGAAATTTAATGATACAAGTTATGGCACGAGAATCAATAGACGACGAATTGGAAGTCGACGAACCCGAAACCGACGGACTTAAGATCTCAAATATGAAATTCATTTGAGTCAAGATAAACTTAAGATAAGAATTTATGATCCAAGAATGACCCGAAAAATCGAGGCCGAAAATGTAGGAGGATAGAAGTCCGAAAGAGAGAAGAAAAGGCCCGACGGATCGCACGGCCCGGCACGGACCGCAGCCCAGCCGGGGCCGGCGCGCACCCCGCGCGGTTTCTTGCAAGAAACCGCGCCACCACCGCGTGGGAGGCCTGACAGCAGCCGTTTGTCGCGATTTGGCGACTTTCTTGCCATATTCCTTGGCCCCAACGCGGGAATCTTGCTTGATCACGGGGGAGGCATATTTTGGACGTCATTAGGTGTCCCTAACACCTCATTTCAGTCATCAACACCCCAAAGTTTCCTCCAAAACTCTCCCAAAACTCTCCCAAAGCCAAACACCCTTCCGGCGGACTTTCCGGCGACTTTCCGGCAACCAAATCCGACCGAGGAAGTGTGTAGATCAAGGATTGCAGGCTTTGGATTGTTGGTAAGATGTTAGTTAAGTTTCCTTATGATTTTAAGATCATAAACATCAACCTAACTTATGAATCTTCGTATTCAAACACAAATCGGAGACAAGGGAAGAATAAATCGGGTGGAAGAGATTCGTTCGTGACATCCCGTGGATTCCGGACGACCCCGTGACTTCCTAGACATCATCCCCACTGTAAGTTAACCTTACTATGGTTTTGGGTGACTTAAAATGCAACCAAACATAGAGATTTAAAAACTCTAAAATCTGTCAACAAGAGAAACCCTCAACGCAGCGTTTTCGTATGAATTTTTCGAACCTCCAAAGCTGCTCAAACAAAAAAACTCAAAACATGAAAAGTGTTCCTAAGACTTAGATCTAGCTTCTGTAAAAATTTTAGAATTTTTCATGTTGTTTTGAAACCTGAAACTAACCCAAAACCGAACAGTATTAAATCTGGATCTTACAACTTGGACAGATTTCACTCTCAATCTTATTAGCCATTTTGACCTTGGATCTAGGCCGATCTAGGATTGGAGTTGAACATAAGAATTGTAGATCTATGAGTTTATAACATTACTGCAAGTTTTTAGAATTTTTCGTTGAGATTTGAACCTCCGAACTCGAGCCGATCCGATCTGCGTTAGAACCGATGTCAAGAACCTTGACAGATTTCTTAACCGAACTTGATGAGCATATTTCTATTACTTCGAGTGTTCAAACCTGAAAACTCAAAACTAAGATTTTGATCCAAAGATCTTAAGCTATATTGTGTAAAAATTTCAGAAATTTTCATCAAGTTTTGATACCCCAAATCTTGTCGGACATATTCTGCGTTTTAAGAATTTTCAAAGGATGACAGATTTCATAACCGATCTTGAGGAGCTTATTCCTATCATTTCTAGCCCAAACTAATCTTTGAGTTCTAAACAAAAGTTGCATATAATCATGTCTAGTATATGCATATGAAATTTCAGAATTTTTGGAGTTCATTTGATATGTCAAAAAGTCAAATCTTTGAAAGGTGTCAAACCTGGATCCTGACAGCATACTATTTGAGTCGAAAACTTGATTTTTGACATGCTTCCCATCGTTTTTCCGAAAAACTTAAAACACAAAAGTTGTTCATTGGGATGATTTTGAGATGCTGTACAAATTTCAAAACAATCGCCTAAGAAATGGATTTTTAAACCAAAAAGGCGCAAACTGTGACGCCAAATGATTTTCAAATCAAAGAGATTTTGAAATTTCAAAACAAACGGTCGAGACGTTGAAATACGATATATCTATACTTTTGAAAAATCTCGTTACACCAAATAGAAACATTTTCTTTAAAAGAATTCTTTTGAAACATTGGGGATTTGTGACCAAGTTTGATATTATCAATATGGACCAAACGGCTTGTGGACATAAGAGCCCAAGCGAACGGCTAGTGGACATAAGAGCCCTGGCGAATGGTCGACCAAAAGGCTTGTGGACATAAGAGCCCAAGCGAACGGCTAGTGGACATAAGAGCCCTGGCGAATGGTTATTTCCCTAGGATGTATTGAGTTCTTGCGGGTTAGATTCCCCAAGGGCGATTGTATGTTTTCCTGCGGAAATATTGATTATGACGATTGCGGTCACAAGAGCCCTGGTGAATGGTGAACTATAAAAGAAACGAAAAATATTTTGAGAAATGATACTATTGATATTGGCTGCGGCCGCCGGATCACCGGCTAAATGATACTTATGAAATTGGCTGAGGCCGCCGGATCACCGGCTAAATGATACTTTTGAAATTGGCTGAGGCCGCCGGATCTCCGGCTAAATGATATATTGTTGAGATGATGGCGTAACGGGAAATATATTAAAAAGCTTAGATTTTATGAAATTGGCTGCGGCCGCCGGATTGCCGGCTAAATTAAATATTGTTGAAATGTTTTTATTAAATTTACTTAAAGGCTTTGAAACCCCTAACCCATGCTATGTGTTAACTTACTCAACGCGTTTTTGCTGACCCAAACCATATATCTCCTTTTTCTTACAGAGTACGAAGAATATGCATCGTCATATGCATACATGGGAACATTAGGGGAAATCTTTATTTTAAATCCCTGCCTTCAATTGCGACTTGCATGAACGGGCCTGTTTAACCCGTGTTTTGGCCATGTTGGCCCTATATTTAAATTCCGCTGCAACTTTGATGTATTATCTTTAAATTATATATGAATGGGCTGTTTGAATATTTTTAAATTATAAGCGCATGAATCATATTGATAATATCCCAAGTAAACAAAAGAACCCTAACTCTTCGCGCGAGAAAAGCCGAAGCACAACTTCGAGGACGAAGTTGATTCTTAAGGGGGGGAGGATGTAATACCCCGAATTTTAATCAACGTCCAAGGGAATAAAAATTTATTCCGATCAATGTCGAAATATATCCGAGAAGAAGAAAATAATTTATCACAATAAATCATTGCTCGGATATGAAACGACGATAGATTTAAATTCAAAATGGAATAAAAGAGGGAAAGGAAGCCCGAAGACATTCCATGAATTGAGTAACAAAATTTGGAATTAAGTTCATGAAGGAAAAGATTTTTAATTCCAAGAACCCGTGAAGTCGGAAGAAATTTAATGATACAAGTTATGGCACGAGAATCAATAGACGACGAATTGGAAGTCGACGAACCCGAAACCGACGGACTTAAGATCTCAAATATGAAATTCATTTGAGTCAAGATAAACTTAAGATAAGAATTTATGATCCAAGAATGACCCGAAAAATCGAGGCCGAAAACGTAGGAGGATAGAAGTCCGAAAGAGAGAAGAAAAGGCCCGACGGATCGCACGGCCCGGCACGGACCGCAGCCCAGCCGGGGCCGGCGCGCACCCCGCGCGGTTTCTTGCAAGAAACCGCGCCACCACCGCGTGGGAGGCCTGACAGCAGCCGTTTGTCGCGATTTGGCGACTTTCTTGCCATATTCCTTGGCCCCAACGCGGGAATCTTGCTTGATCACGGGGGAGGCATATTTTGGACGTCATTAGGTGTCCCTAACACCTCATTTCAGTCATCAACACCCCAAAGTTTCCTCCAAAACTCTCCCAAAACTCTCCCAAAGCCAAACACCCTTCCGGCGGACTTTCCGGCGACTTTCCGGCAACCAAATCCGACCGAGGAAGTGTGTAGATCAAGGATTGCAGGCTTTGGATTGTTGGTAAGATGTTAGTTAAGTTTCCTTATGATTTTAAGATCATAAACATCATCCTAACTTATGAATCTTCGTATTCAAACACAAATCGGAGCCAATGGAAGAATAAATCGGGTGGAAGAGATTCGTTCGTGACATCCCGTGGATTCCGGACGACCCCGTGACTTCCTAGACATCATCCCCACTGTAAGTTAACCTTACTATGGTTTTGGGTGACTTAAAATGCAACCAAACATAGAGATTCAACTCAAGAAAATTTATAAAAATCTGTCAACAAGAGAAACCCTCAACGCAGCGTTTTTGTATGAATTTTTCGAACCTCTAAAGCTGCTCAAACAATAAAACTCAAAACATGAAAAGTGTTCCTAAGACTTTGATCTAGCCTCTGTAAAAATTTTGGAATTTTTCATGTTGTTTTGAAACCTGAAACCGACCCAAAACCGAAGTGCATCAAATCTGGATCTTAGAATCCTTGACAGAATTTTCGTTCGAACTTGACGATGATTTTTACCTTAGATCTAGACCGATCAAGGATTGGAGTTGAACATAAGAATTGTAGATCTATGAGTTTGGAATACTACTGTAAGTTTTTAGAATTTTTCGTTGAGATTTGAGCCTCCGAATCTGAGCCGATCCGATCTGCGTTAGTACCGAAATCAAGAACCTTGACAGATTTCATTATCAAACTTGATGAGCATATTTCTATTACTTCAAGTGTTCAAACCTGAAAACTCAAAACTAAGATTTTGATCCTAAGAGCTTAAGCTATGTTGTGTAAAAATTTCAGAAATTTTCATCAAGTTTTGATACCCCAAATCGTGTCGGACATATTCTGCGTTTTAAGAATTTTCAAAGGATGACAGATTTCATAACCGATCTTGAGGAGCTTATTCCTATCATTTCTAGCCCAAACTAATCTTTGAGTTCTAAACAAAAGTTGCATATAATCATGTCTAGTATATGCATATGAAATTTCAGAATTTTTGGAGTTCATTTGATATGTCAAAAAGTCAAATCTTTGAAAGGTGTCAAACCTGAATCCTGACAGCATACTATTTGAGTCGAAAACTTGATTTTTGACATGCTTCCCATCGTTTTTCCGGAAAACTTAAAACACAAAAGTTGTTCATTGGGATGATTTTGAGATGCTGTACAAATTTCAAAACAATCGCCTAAGAAATGGATTTTTAAACCAAAAAGGCGCAAACTGTGACGCCAAATGATTTTCAAATCAAAGAGATTTTGAAATTTCAAAACAAACGGTCGAGACGTTGAAATACGATATATCTATACTTTTGAAAAATCCCGTTACACCAAATAGAAACATTTTCTTTAAAAGAATTCTTTTGAAACATTGGGGATTTGTGACCAAGTTTGATATTATCAATATGGACCAAACGGCTTGTGGACATAAGAGCCCAAGCGAACGGCTAGTGGACATAAGAGCCCTGGCGAATGGTCGACCAAAAGGCTTGTGGACATAAGAGCCCAAGCGAACGGCTAGTGGACATAAGAGCCCTGGCGAATGGTTATTTCCCTAGGATGTATTGAGTTCTTGCGGGTTAGATTCCCCAAGGGCGATTGTATGTTTTCCTGCGGAAATATTGATTATGAGGATTGCGGTCACAAGAGCCCTGGTGAATGGTGAACTATAAAAGAAACGAAAAATAATGAGAAATGATATTTTTGAAATTGGCTGAGGCCGCCGGATCACCGGCTAAATGATACTTTTGATATTGGCTGCGGCCGCCGGATCACCGGCTAAATGATATATTGTTGAGATGATGGCGTAACGGGAAATATATTAAAAAGCTTAGATTTTATGAAATTGGCTGCGGCCGCCGGATTGCCGGCTAAATTAAATATTGTTGAGATGGTGGCGTATCGGGGAGAATTTTTAAAAGCTCAAATTTTTATTTACTTACTTACGGCATTATTCATGTCTTTAAATCATGCCATTTATTTATTAGTGGATGATTAACTTAAATTGGGCATTACCTACAAGAAATGTTTTATAAATTTTTAATTAAAGGCTTTGAAACCCCTAACCCATGCTATGTGTTAACTTACTCAGCGCGTTTTTGCTGACCCAAACCATATATCTCCTTTTTCTTACAGAGTATGAAGAATATGCATCGTCATATGCATACATGGGAACATTAGGGGAAATTTTTATTTTAAATCCCTGCATTTAATTACGACTTGCATGAACGGGCCTGTTTAACCCGTGTTTTGGCCATGTTGGCCCTATATTTAAATTCCGCTGCACTATATATGTAAATATTATTTTCCGCTGCAACTCTGATGTATTATCTTTAAATTATATATGAATGGGCTGTTTGAATATTTTAAATTCTGAAAAACCATAGCCTTGCATCTCTTTAGTGAGCTCGGAGAAACCGTGTCTTGCTAGGGAGGTGTGGCGGTGGCATCCCGGCCTGGGTTACCAAAACCGGGGTGTTACAGTCAAAATGGGTAGAAGCTGAAGAATATGCTTTAAATGACTCTAAACAAGTGATTAAGTTTCTGAAAAAAGCACATTTTTACCCGTTTTGGTGTGCCTAAAGCGATCATTAGTGACGGTGGATTTCACTTTGTCAATAGGACTGTTAATCAATTGCTATCTAGATTTTATGTTCATCATAGGATAACAACACCCTATCATCCCTAAGCCAATGGTCAAGTAGAAGTCACTAACCGCGAGATTAAAAAGACATTGGAAGCAACCGTAGAAAAATCTAGAAAAGATTGGGCTTTTAAGTTAGATGAAGCACTATGGGCTTATAGGACAACATTTAAGACACCTATAGGTATGACCCCTTTCAAATTAGTTTATGGTAAAAGTTGTCACTTACCTTTCAAACTTGAGTTTAATCTTTATGGGCTATGAAAAAATTAAACTTTGAATTTAAAGAAGTTCAAGAGAAAAGAAAGGTTGATCTTAATGAATTAGAAGAAATTAGACGTCATGCATATGACAATGCTCTATTTTACAAGGAAATGACAAAACTTTATCATGACAAGTTACTCCGGCCTAAGGTGTTTGAAGCTGGTCAATTAGTGCTATTATATAACTCTAGATTTAAGGTGTTTCCTGGTAAATTGAAAAGAAAATGGTCAGGGCCGTTTAAGATTGTGAAAGTGTTAGATAATGGTGCAGTTGTGTTAAAAGCTGAAGATGAAAGAGAATTCACTGTAAATGGTCAAAGACTTAAACATTATTTTGGAGATGAAGTTAAATTCATCGAACAAATTAATTTTAAGCCTTTGATTGTTTAAATTTGCTTATTAAAATGAATGCATTGCATTTTATTTAAATTATAGGCTTATATTTAATCAATTAGGATTATTAATTTTTTTTAAATTAAAAATGAATGAAAAATAAAAATTTATTAGATTCTAGTGTTTGCGTTGTTTATGTTCTCTATTTTGAGTGTGCTTATATCTTTAAATTCAGGTTTAAATTATCTTGGCATGTTATTACTTATGTTATATGTTAGTTTAAGTGATGCCTTAGTTTGATTATGTTGCTTTAAATTTTATGTTATGCTAATTGCATGTTTGTTTTAATAATTTAAATAAGGTATGTTCAATAAATTTGAATAATATTCATATGATGTGATATGAAATAGACATGAATAATAGCAGATGTAGTAATAAGATGAAACGAAACAAAGTAGCAAAATATTGAGAAATAATATAAGTGAGTGTGCTTGGTAATTGTGCTTAGTGTGCAAGTGGACTCCGTGAAAGTATTGAAGAGGGAAACCTATATGGAATGATTGTGTTTAATTAAGGAGAAGAATGATCCGGGGGAGTTAGTGAGGTTGTATATGCTAAGTTTTGACCTGCTAATCTTAGGAAGTGAATTGACCATCATTCTGGCTGGATTTGAGCTGGAAATTCGAGTCATCAAAACTCAGTTCAGGCGCCACACCTTGTGTGCAGGTGTCACACCTTGTGTGCGGCGCCCAAATGAGCCTGTGAGCGCCACTCTGGCGCCATGTGGACTCGAGAATTGCAGATCAGGCGCCACAACGACCTAGTGGCACCCAAATCGACGTCCAAGCGCCACAATTCGCGCCACCTCCGAACCTGAAAATTGCTCAAGGTCAGACTTGGCGCCATACACACTGTGTGGTGCCTAAATGTGCCTTCCAACGCCACTAACCGCGACACTCTCGGACTTAGAAAATTCCAGAAACAAATCGGGCACCGCATAAACTATGCGGCGCCAAAATTGGCCTTCAAGTGCCAATGTGGCGCTCGACCCGGCGAGTCTGGGTGCCAGACCCGGTTTGGATCGGGGTTTTAACCCCAATTTCCTTCTTTCTTCTCATCAATCGACCGAGCATCCTCTCTTCCTCCTTCTTCACTGCCCGAGCGCCATTCCTTCCGCCACCACGCGCCACTCCGGTAAAATTCTTTTAAATCTTGATTCTATACATCAAATCTATTCCACATTATTCAATTCTCATTCCTAAACCCTCCTCCTTGTTTTATCCGATCAATCTAGAGTTCTTCAACCCTAGTTTTTCAAATTTTGGGGATTCCTCTTGAAAGTGCTTCAACCCTAATTCAATTATTGTTACATTCTAGTGATTTGGAATGTATTATTTGTGGTATTTGTGTTGTTGCTTGAATTTTGGATTTTCTTAGAATGTGTGATTAAAATTGATTTTAATGTCTAAATTCTAGTTTGAATATGAACAAAATGTTGTAGAACATGGTTTTAATGAGTATTGTGAAGATTTCGGATTATGTTTCAAAGGTTGTAAAATTACAGTACTCTCAAGATTCAATATTTTAGTAATTAAAATCTGAAATTTGTAAAAGAATTTGATTAAAATGGCATTTTTAATCTTTTAAATTGATAAGAACATTATTAAACATGCTATTTTAATCCTATTAAAAAAGATTTTGGTTACATAGAAGCTTGAAAATCCATGTTCTTCATAATATGAGTAAAAATGAGCATATTCATTATAAAACTCTTTTATACAACATTTTTAACTAAAAAGAGTGAACTTTTCATTTACAATAAATTGAAATAATTTCAAACATTAATTTAAATCATCAACAATGAATTAGTTTGCTATTTTAGTTAAATTAGTATTAAATCTGAAAATTTCCATAAAAAGAGAGTTTTTATTGAAAATTATTATTTTAAATAAGTTTTAAGTCTTGTAATAAAATTCATCATAAATCTAAATGAGGTTTAAAACTTAACACTTTTACAAGACAACATTTTGGTCAATTGAGTCACTTAAATCCCACATTCTAGGTTGATGTATATGTTTGCTTTAAACTTAACACTTAAGTTAAATCATTGGTTTAAACTTAAGTGTGAGTTTAACTTAAGTGTGAGGATGAAAGGCAATGCATATATTTGATACTAACCAAGAGTTTTTGTACAACCAGGTACTGAAATAATGTATAATCCTTCACATCTCCCTAAGAAATTGGGTTATAGGTATATCCCAATGCCCGATGAGAGAATGAGGATTTATGATCCAAAGTCACCCAATAGCATACCTACTCCAATTCCTAATGAACATATTATTGAACATCGCAGACTACACACCAAAAATCCAAGCCAGATGGATCATCCCCAGGGTTCAGGAGGTGGTTTGAAATCCAAGGGACTTCTCTCCTATTTTAGGAAGAGTAAGTCTAAGAGTATTTCCTTTGGACACACTGCACCTGCTGATGAGCAGCAGGAGGTCACCCGGCCTGTTCAGCCTGAGACATCTGAGTATTCACAGGCCCCCTCTAGAGCTGCTAGGGGAAAGGCAGTTGCTACCAGCTCCATTACCTCTAGGCCTAGGAGAGGTAGATCCGCTTCACTATCTATTCAGGAGCCTGTTCCTGAGGCTAGGGGTGAGGAGGAGGATGAGTTTGAGGTTGAGGTACAGCAGGAGGAGCAAGAGGTACGGGGGAGACCGAAATGTTATGACCCCAGGACTTTCGTCCCTGATTTGAAATATATCAGGGAGGGGATCTTCGATACTACTGTATTCAGGAGCGCCCGAGCCTATGATTTGTACAAGAGGTTCCACAAGAAGAGGATCATTCCGGATAGAGGATTCTCAGATAAAGACTGGCAGAACCCCCTGCTATGAGAGGCTATTCAGTCTAGGGGTTGGGAGAGATTTGTGCAGCATATGGGAGGCATGTTTTCTTGGGAGTTGACTAGGCTATTTTTAGCCAATGCAGAGGAGGAGGATTCTTGGATATTCGGAGTCACTATGCCTTTCACTCCTCAGAGGATCAACCAGCTTTATGGGGTTGTTGATGTGCCCTATGGTCGAGATTTTTGGGAGCCTGTGCTGAGGGCTGATGATAGAGAGGAAAACAAGCAGATGATTTTACTGTCCATGTTTGAGGAACAGCAGGATGTCATCTATTACAAAGATGACATAAGTAGAGTGGATGGACCAGAGATGGATGCCCCATTGTACCAGCTCATCATGCTCTATAGGTCCAAGATGAGTCATTCTACTCACACATCCGGACCATCTGTTGTGGACTTGTACGTATCCTATTGCATCAAGCCTGGAAGTCCAGTCAATATTGGAGAGCTGAGACAGGTGGCTGGGGCTTCGAAGCTCTCGTCATTGATGTTTCCTAGCTTGATTTGGCTTCTCTGTGCCAATTCAGGGGTTAACATGGATCAGTTTGAAAGAGATTGGGACATGAGACCCTTGATCCCCTTTGGGAAAAACTTCAAGATGCCAGGCACGAGATGCCAGTCGATGTTACTTCCCAGACAGCTACCTAGACAGTAACCACCACAAGCTCCATCACATGGTAGCCAGGAGCATTCTGCAGCTCCTTCTCAGTCTACCCAAGGTACTCGATGTGGTAGAGGTAGAGGGAGAGACAGGGCCCAGTCCATCAGTCACAGCAGTCTCAGCAGCCTGCAGAGCCAGAATGGGCTAGAAATTTGCTAAACACTATGCACGAGCAGTCCAGAATGGCAGCTCAGAGGCATCATTTCGTGACTGATCAGATGGCCAAGATGGCACGAGCCCGAGCCTATCATGTCGTCCGAATAGAGTATTTTATGTCCCATAGCCTAGGACAGAGGTATGTTGCTCCTCAGACACCTTCTGAGAGTGACGACGATGATGATTATGTGGGATCAGGGGATGAGGCTGGATTCGGTGATGATGATGAGGATGATGATGCTGCGGGGGAAGAATCTAAGGAGATTTGAGACAACGACGATGAGGATGAGGATTCTTATTGATTGACTTGTTCTAGATAGGCTTAGAGCATGATAGATAATATAGCAAGCCTATGGACATGTTTATGATGTTTAGTTGTTATTTTGCTACATTCTGGTTTGTCTCATTTTGGATTGTATTTGCAAAAACTCGATTGCTACTATTCTGCTAGTTGAACATTGTTTTCATCTTGTTTTAGTTGTTTTGATGATTATGAAGTATTAAGTGTTTTGTTTATCTTTTGATGTTGCTAGTCGTTTAAAAATTCAATAAAATAGCTCTTGCCTAAATCGTGCTAGATTGGGTTGTTTTGAAGTGCTGAATAGATCAATGAAGTATATATAGAATTGATTGAAAGATGTAAGAATTAGAATTGGTATTGTTGGATGATATGGAGATATTGAATATCATGTGGCATGACTTAGGAAAAACAGGGTCTGCCCGAATGTGTCCAGGATGCACCACACATACTGTGTGGCGCCTAAATCGTGTCTTCAGCGCCACATTGGCGCCTGAACACTTAGAAAAAATTCCAAGTTTTTCCAGTAGGCGCCGCATCAGCCGTGCGGCGCCCAAATCTCACTTCCAGCGCCACATTGATGCCGCATATTCCAATTTCTTCAATTTCTTCCTAGGATGCGCCACACACACTGTGTGGCGCCGAAATCAGCTTCGAAGCGCCACATTGGCGCCTCTGATGTGAATTTTTCAGAAAATCCACGAATGTAAATTGCCAAATCATATCCAATCGATTTTTAAAGTCCAAAACAGCTATAAACTAACTCTAAATCATATATTTACTGTATATTTGGACTTAGATTCAAATAATTCTTCCATATCCCAACAAAATCAAATTGACCACCTCTTTAAAAGAGACGATCGGTCGGTCTGCTTCCTTCCAATTTCATTCGATCGGCCTGCATTCTTCCACCATAATCTGAATTTGCTTCCTAATATCAAGTTTCATCCTCCAAATTTCTGTAAGAATTAAATAATCATGAGGCTTAGGAAAAGACCAACACAAGGAAAGAATGGAAACAACACTGAAAAGAAACAGAAATCGACGGAGCCTAATCCATCACAACCACTTGTTATTAGAGAGCCTGATCCAGAGCCTACCGCTGTCAATAATGAAAATCTATTAGTGAATGACATGTTGGCTGCTAATTCTGTGGAGGAAGAAGAAGTTTCATTCTATTCCGCTCAACAGGAGGAGACTCAACCGGAACAGAATATAACTGAATCTCAAGAGGCAATTTCTCCAGAGGAGACCAAACGATCACGTTGTGCTCAAACATAGAAAATGAGTCATAATAGGAAAGATGACACACCTCCCTTGAAAGAACTAACTAGAGAGATCTTCAATCCAACAGTGTTCATAAATCAGAAAGCATATTCATATTATCAAGATATGTCTACCGCATGGATTATTCAAGACAAAAGGTTTACTAAAGAGGACATAAATCGTGTTTTGGTTCATGATGCTATAAGGACTCGAGGATGGATGAAATTTGCTGAACATCCAGATGAAATATATTCATGGGAGCTTACTAGGCAATTTCTGGCCAATGCTCGGTTTGGACCCTTTACTTCATGGATTCGGGGAGTGCCTGTGCCATATGATCCTGACACAATCAACCGGCTCTACGATACCGTTGATGTTTCATGTCCTGCTACAAAGCAAAAGAATTTCTATGAGCATGTTTATTCTGAAGAAGGAGGATTGGAGCTAGAGAAGAAGATACTTAGGGAGATGTTTGAAAGGCAAAAGGAAGTTGCTTACATTAAGAATTCGGATGATGAGCGAATCACTGCTACATTGATGGACGCTCCACTTTACCAGTTCTATTTGCTCAACAAGCATAAGATTTATCCTACTTCACACACTGCCCAACCCAATGCAGAGGAGTTGTATTTTGTGTATTGTGTGAAGAAAGGATTGCCTATTGATGTTGGTGAGTTGATAGCAAATGAGCTGGATTGTATGGGATCTGATGCAACGAGGTCTACACTTGGGTTTCCTGCACTTATTTGGAAACTCTGTGAAAGAGCGGGGGTAAATTTGGAGGCCTATGATCGTGACTTGGCAAGGAAACCTCCTATTTCTTTCAAGAGATTCTTCCATACTCCTGGTGTGCGATGTGCAGAGCTAGCTTATCCAACTTCACCTCGTAGGGCAGGCACTCATCATACAGATATACCTAGTACATCTGGTACTAGTGTAGATCATGTAGTGGCGGCATTAAATAGGATGACATATGAGATTCATCAACTTCGGGCCGAGATAAAGAGGAAGGAGGATAGTACACAGACAAAACTTGCATGACTTTCTTCCAGACTTGAACATTTCATGTTTGAGAAGTTAGGTGATCAATATGTTCCCCCTGACGATCCGAGCTCTAAAGATGGCAATAATGATACTAGGGAAGCTGAAGCAGCTGATTCGGATGAATCTTTGGAGTTCTAGATGTTTAGATAGCTAGGAGTGATTTCTTTTGCTAAGTTAGATTAAAGAATCATGATTAAATCTATTTTGCTAGTATTTTGTTTAATTTTAGTTGGCATTTTTATGTTGCTTTTGCTTCGAACTTGTGGTATTTTGCTTTTGATGAATCTATAAATTTAATGTTTTATTAAATCTGTCCATATTTAGTAAATTGATGAAAATTGCTATTTAATAGTAAAAATTTGAATTTTAATATTATAATTCTAAATTCAAATATTAAAAATCTGAATTATGGATGGTATTTAATTGTTTTACTTAATTCGAAATTCACCGTGTGCACTAACAATTATCTCTTATTTGAGAGAATGCCATATAAATATATTAAGAAGCAGGATATGCCAACAAGGAAGCAAAAGGAAAACCTTGGTGTTGAAATGAAATTATAAAGCTCTAAATATTTCAGGTGTGATCTTTTCATGTTTTATGTTTATCAATCTGCACAAGATAATTTGGTAAGAGTTTCGTTATATTTTAATATTTTATTATGCTTTGAATAAATGTGGTGAATGCATCATGATTAGGTATGTTAATTATGTTTGATTTAAATTGTGTTTTCACAGTGGTGCTATTATTTAGATTATCACATCATTGCCAATTTTGAAAAAATCAAAATAAGTCTAAGTGTTCTGCTTAGATCCGATTTTACAACTTAATGAGCATTATGTTTCTTAGTTTTAAGTCCTAGACTTTGTTAAATTGTCATGCTAGTTGTTCGAACCTTGGTGACAATTCTATTTACCTTGCAGAAAAACTTTTTGATTAATTATACTAGTTTACTTGTTATGTGGAGAGTTATCATTATTTATATATGAATATGCTCGTTCCAAGTCTTCTTAGATGCTTATTTACAATAAAGTCAGAGTAAAACCCCTATGAAAAAAAAGAAGAAAAAAATAGAATCGGCAAAATTAAAATCTTGCAAAAAGAAAAGAAAAGTTAAAAATGCAAGATCCAAAAAAAAAAATCTGAAATAAAGGGGCATTAAATAGAATATTTATAAACTCTTGGCTATATGACTGGCACATATTCTTAGACATGAGTAGCTTTTGGAATTCAACCGTCTACAACTCAGCCAAAGTGTCTGGAATAATTGTGAAACCGAGTCATTAATTGACCATATTTGAAGACGAGAATATATAGAGAAGCATATTTACATTATTCACTCTCCCATTTCGAGTTGCTATGTGTGATTAATTTGTTTTATGTATTGTAAGTGCTTTGGATATCTGGTTTTGACAGTTGATGCATGACAATTTACCTTGTTCTAGCACATTAAACTTTTGAACCCTTTTAGCTCATTGTGTTGTTGAAATCTATGATTTGGTAGAACTATAGTGACTTTATCTTTATTATCTTGATTGGCATGTTGATATGTTAATTGATTTTATTGCTCAATGGACGAGCAATATTTAAGTGTGGGGATGTTGATGCACCCTCGGAAACCACATTTAAATGAGCCTAAATTTCACTAAAATATGTCTAAAAATGCATGCATGTTACCCTAATTTAATGTTTTTAGGTTATATTTTATGTGATTTATGTTTCTTAGTTATCATGGATAAATTGAGCTTATTAGAGTTGAATTTACCATGTTTTATGCACTTTAATAAGACTTTGGCAAATCTAATACATTGCAATGATGTTTCAGGCATTTAAATGAAGAAAGGAAGATGTTCAGAGGATGAAGATTGTCAAATTCGGATTTTATGATACTGGAATGTGTCCAGGATGCGCCACATCAACATGGCGGTGCCCAAAGAAGCCTCGGAGCGCCACTCATGCGCCAGTTCAACACTTGGAAAAATTTCGGATGCAAGAAACTCCCAGGATGCGCCACATGTACGATACGGCGCCGAAGTGGCGCCCAATCTGGAAAATCACCAGGATGGGCCGAGTCTCCTTTGCGGCGCCGGAAACCCCTTCTGAGCGCCACCTGGCGCGCCACAGTCGCGATTGGGCAGTTTTTCAACCTCCCGAACTCGATTTTTATCACCGTTCTTCACCATTCCTCATCATTGAGACACATATTTTCGATAGAAACGCTCAGTAAACACTGCATAATGGGAGAAGAATGTCAGAAACACAAAATCATACCGGAGGATTCATTCCAGAACGTTGTTCCGAGCGTGTTCTTTTTATTATAGGTATTGCCTTTCTTTTTCTTGCTTTGTGATGTTTCGAATTTGCCTCTAAATGTAATTTTCGATTATGTTTCGTATTTGCAGATGGATTTCTGTGTTGTTCGTGTTAGAAGTGTTCTAGAACGGGAGTTCAGAAACACTTTGAAGTACGAATTCATCTTTTATGGAAGCAATAATATAATCTGTATTTATATTAAATCTGAATTCATGCCTAAATGTGTTAGAATATGAATTATGTTTGCTGTGTGAGAAATGTGATTGATCGATATATCTTGTATCTTAATCTGGTGTATTAGTTGATAATCTGTCTAATTTGTTAAACTAAATTAACCGATGTTTTTAATCTGTGATTGCACCATGTTTAGGAAGAATGTTGTATGATCGATCAATCTGGCTTGAAATCTGCTTTAATTTACATTCTGGCATGATATTTAAAATCCACATTTTCTATATTTTTATTAATTGGCTATTTTTATTAAATTGCTCTACACTATTCTGCATATTAAAATGTTAGAATCTAATTTCTGTAGTTTCTGCTTTGTTAAATCGAGAGATAAAAAGTAGAATCTAAATTTTAGTACCGGTCTTGGGAATAAATTACATTTAAAATGGATTCTAGCATGCACACACTGATTTGGGAAATGAAATGTGTCATTTAATCGCTATAGGAAAATTTGTATGGTCGGGAAAGACTCAAATTTAGTCCTAGAATGATGATTGCAGAATGTTAGACAATTTAATTAGCTCCCATGAAGTCCGTTTAAGCATAATACGAAATTTGGAAAATTATTATATTTTTAATCTTTATAAAATAATTAAATTTGAAGGAATTGATCTTTTTAGACATTGGAAAATGCTAAATCAATATGCAATTTCATTTTTATATAAAGATGGCAATATTTAAAATATCACAAACATTTTCCATTTATATTTTTATTAATTAAAAATTTTAATTTGCTTTATTTTAAATTTAAGGGCACTATTTTAATTTAATCAACTTTAGAATTATTGAAACTCTTTTAAAATGTATAAAATATATTTAATAAACTTAAAAACAATTAAAATATTCTCCAGAATGAAATTATATTCTGAAATTCCCTTTGGTTCGACTCGGTTATTCACCGATTTTATTACTTGATGACAACCATCCGCTTGTGGTAAAATATGAGTAGTGAAAATCATTCATCACCGATTCATGGCGAACCCGGGAAAAGAGCATTGGCTCGCTGTGAAGCGAATTTTTCGCTACTTGAGAGGTACATCTGATGTTGGTCTTATTTATGGAGGCTACTTGCAGTGTTCGGTGGTTGGGTATTCTAATTATGATTATGCTGGAGATGTGGATAGCAGGAGATCAATGACCGGTTATGTTTTCACTCTTGGAGGTTCTATTGTTAGTTGAAAAGCAACCTTGCAGGCTCCAGTGACACTGTCTACAACGGAGGCAGAATACATGGCGTTGACAGATGCTGCCAAAGATGGAATTTGGTTAAAAGTACTGGTTGGTGATCTTGGTCTACATCAAGATCAAGCATTTGTATTTTGTGATAACCTTAGTGCAATATGTTTGGCTAAGGATCGTGTTCATCATGAAAGAACCAAACACATTGACGTGAGATATCATTTTTTAGATCAGAATCGAGGATCAAAGTGCAGAAGATTGCTACGGGAGATAATCCTGCAGATATGTTCACTAAGCCTGTACCTCTTTGCAAGTTTCGACATTGTTTGGACTTGCTAAATGTGTTGAGTTGTTGATTGCCTCTTCGAGGCATTTTGTTTTCCCATGATGGAAAATTTGGAGGCAAAAGAAGAGTTGGAATACCATTTGGCACACTTGTGTGCATGGTTTGGGTACATTTATTTTCGGGGAAGTTTGAGATCAAAGTGGAACCTGGCCATCATTCACTATGCTAGGTCGCACCAAGGTGGAGATTTGTTAGGTGGTGCGGTGCATTAATGATGTAGTTGGGGGTTGAATGCATTTACGCAGCCTTTTTCCTCAAAGCCACCCCTGCGAACTTTTCCCCTATAAATACACAGCTTCTAGCAGTGGAAGAGACACACCAAAAACGAAGCAAGTAGCAGCAAAGCAGCTTTGAGAGAAAAGCTTTCTCTGCTTCTTCAATTTAGTGGGCCGATTTGAGAGAAAGGCTTTTCTGGGGAGTCTACAATTTTTGAGTGGGTTTTGTGGGTTCGGAAATTATTGTACAAACCCTTTTGTAATATTTCCCCTCATAGTAAAATTTGTTTCTCCTCTTGACTATTAATGTAGGTCGATTTGACCGAACCACGTAAATTCTCTGTGTTTGTTTATTTTGCTGCATTTGGCTAATTTGGGTACACTTCCACAACAGCCACTGCTAAGAATGTTCTTAATTGATTGAATAAGATGGCTGAAATGAAGCGTATTGATTTGGGTAATTTTTGTGTCATTTTAGTAAAATGAGGTTTTGATTCATTTACTCTATATTTTCTAGGTTTACGAGATAGTATCTTTGTGAGAATATAATGTGTGCTTGGATTGTTTTGGTTCGTTTTTTGATAGAAAAACAAAGAGATTGGAGCGTTGTCCATCAGGTGTCTAGACAAATGAGAGCTAGGCATTTGTTCTGTCTAGGACAAGGGGAGTCTAGAGTAGTCCAGTAATAAAAAAAGATGCAAGTGATTGTATTGAATGCTGATCCAACGAGTCTTAGAATTGTTAGAGAATACCAATATTGGTATCGGATTGGAAAATCCGGAAGGGGTTAGTGTTCAGGTGGCTGCACATGCAGCCACCATGTGTGTGTTGTGGGAGTTATGTTGTGTGATGTATGGAATGGTGTATTTTGTGTGTTGGGAGAAATGTGTTGTGTGATGCCAAAAATGTGATGCTCAGAGATGTGTTTTGTGATGCGAGATGCGTTTTTTGTGATATCTGCACCTAAAGGCTCTTGAAGTGGTTGTACTGTAACCGGATTGAGAAAATCCGAAATGAATCAACAAATTAAATCCCATGTATTCTTGTTTTGATTCCATTTTTCATTCTGCTTGTAATTGTTAATTGTTGGCTGATTATTTGAATAACACATTAAGGCCATCTCCAACCATACCCTCTGCTTTTGCAGGAGCTATAGTACAAATCTCTAATTTTGCAGGATAGCTACAGTAATTTCATTTCCAACCCAACCCTCTATTTTTGCAGGATTAAGATATATTCCATACATATTATATTTTATATCACTTTTTAAAATTTATAAAAAATACCAGTACTCTTTCATACAAAATATTAACAACATTTTTATTTTTATTATAAATTAAATAACACACACAGAAAATAAAAATAAAAAATAAAAATACAGGGATGAACAGTGTTCCGTCTGTATTTCCCAAGCTAATTTCTCAGAAAGCCCAATTTAGGAGGGTACCTCCCCATTTTTGCAGGGTGGGTTGGAGCCCTCACCCTGCAAAATTTGCAATTTGCAGGGTGGGTTGAAGATAACCGAACAACTGTCCAAAGGAACGGGTGAGTGTCAAGGACATCACTAGTATGGGATTATTATGAACAAGAGTCCTAATGTTTTGCTAATTATTATGTTTTCATATCAATCATGTCGTTTAATCCTCTTTTTCTTTTCCTTTTTTTCATTCATCTTTTTTTTTTAAAAAAAAAATTATTTTTATGAAATCCTATACACTTAAACCAATTTGGTTGGAAAGAGAGGTGTGGATTAATAGATGCAAAAGTGGAGCGGTGACCTTAAGAACAAGGCAAAAAGCATATTTTTATCTGTGATTTTATTTTCCTTTAGGACAGCATCTTTGTGCCCCAAATTTTGTTGGTGTTAGTCTGTCATCATGTGAATGTGTCGCTCCAATATACGCGAATTATTTCATGTATCATGTGTACTCTAAAACCCTCGAGAAGAATGCGAAATTACAGTTGTATAGTATAACTTTTCAAGTTTAAAAAGACAATGAAATAGAGAAATAAGATTGTTAAATTAACTAATACTACTTCGTACTTGTTAGAGTTATTATAGTTCTAAAACACATAATTACACTAGTCTACTGTTAATTTGAATACACTATGATATTGGGACCATTTGGAGATAGCATATTCAAGAAGCGGATTGTCTTATCCTTTGCGGATTCTTTCTTTACCAAACGGTCCAATTTTTAAATTACATTAATACTAAAGTTTAAAGATGGTAAACTACTACTCCCTCCGTCCCATTTGAGATTTCACATTTTTTTTTGGTACGGTATTTTAGGTAGAATGAGTTATTGTGTTAAAGTGTAGTAAATAGTTGATGTGATGTTTGTTTGAAGGAGTAAAAATTTTATAAATAAAAAAATGTGACAATTGAAATGGGACGGACCAAAATATAAAATGGAACATTTGAAATGGGAGGGGATGGAGTATCTTATTGTATGAATTTTAGTCTCCGGATATTAATGGACTAGTGGCGAACTGTGCGATGCACAGCGTAATGAGGACGTACAACTGCCCATGGAGAAAAAAAAAGAATAATTATAGGTAAGTGTACGTAAGTTCCCATCTACAACAATCTTTTTCTATAGGATTCACCAATAACATATATCTCATTCCTATTCCTGTACTTTTCTTCATGACCACCAACATTACCATTATCATCATCCTTCATGCAAGAAAGAACTAACTGAGGCCAAACAATAAAGCATACATGAATATTATAACAGAAACTGCACTTCGGAACACTTCAACTTCTTTCCTGCACATCTGTTTCTTGCACGTTAGTTCAGAATCTTTGACAACCAAAAAAAGTCAAGCTTGTATGGAGCACTAACCAAACGATCACCATTTAGAACTTCGCCAAGAGCTTCAGTTTTATCTTTCACCTCACCTGCAAGCACAAGTCATCTGAGCAAAAGAAAAAGATTGCAAAAGGAAGAAACAGAAATTAGGATTTGAATTACCTTTAACGCAGAATAGAAGATCAAATTACCTGTACGTTTCACTGGAAGGAGTATATACATCAGCACTTAAGCATTAAAATAAAGAAAACAAAAATCTTACAAAGCTATAATTAAAAACAAAAATACAATCACCACATAGATACCCCACTGCAGAATATGGCACCACAACAGGTTATGAGGTTACGATAATCGTTTTCAGGCTATAACCATAACAGGTTCTAACAATTACTTTCAGATTAACTTGTGTGCACCATTCACTATATATCAATGCATTTCATGTGTTGATGTGCCTTTAGATATTAATTTCTACAGCGAATCCCTCACATTGAAAATAGTTGCATATAAAAGTATAGAGGTGATCATTAAGCATTCATATTATAATTAAATATAACACGAGGAAACAAAAAAACTGAATAACATAGTGGGCATTAACGTTATAAAAACAAGTTAGCTTCATTTTGCAAGGCACTTTCTAAGTTGTAATCTGATGAACCATTCTGAAAAGTAGCAGTCGTTGGTGGAGGTTGAAGAGCAGGCTCTTCTGCTGGAGGTTCAGCTCCTTTCTCCACCGATCCCTTGAGTTTCTCATCATAATAAAATTTATTTTTTTTCACCCAATTTTGCCCAGAAAGATAGTGCAATCACAAACAAATGAGCATTTGAATGAATTCAAATAGTAGGGTATCTGGGGCAATCTCGGAAATTATTAGAAACTACCTGGCGACGGTAATTAAGTACAAAACCAAAAGTTTTCTGGAATAGCTTAGAACCCAAACCCATACCACCAAAGCCAGAGGCAGTGCCTGCTGCAGCTGATTTGTCTTGTCCCTCACTGGAATTTCCTTGCTTCAATGACTCAGACCGGCTCTACATGCAATAACAATGACTTTATTATGTCTATTGTAGGAAACTCATAGCATAACTCCAATCAAAAAATGCGAATAAGTTTCCTGATGCAATGAATGAAGCATTTGAGTATGGGCAAACCTGCATTGGACTTCTTCCAAAATCTGGGTCCGAAGCACTTCTTGCATGTTTGACTGTTCTGTTGTTATCAAATTCACTGATGGGCTCCATGGACAGAGAAGGCACTAATGAAGACATAGCCATGGTCGATTGGCTAGCTGATACGCGATGTCCAGGGGACGGATGGTGATCCTTGCTACCATGAAAAGTACCACATGTTGTTGGTACTGATGTTGGCAGAAATGGGGAAGATGTCTGAGGCTCCAAAGATAAACTTGTACAAGGTTCAAAACTTAAGGTAAAAACTATGGAGAAATAGAAAAGTTTGCCCTTAACAGCATTCTATCATAACCTAACATAATAACATAATACAATTACAAATATGTAGGGAACATTTGTCTTTTTATACGCTGTCTGAATTGCATGTGCAATTGTATGCTCCGCATGACGCTCAATATAATGGAGATTCTGAAAGCATTTCTCATGCGCCTATCAAAGAAGATACATAAAAATACAAATGCATCATGGACGCAAGAAATTTCAAATAATTAAATGGCTAAATAGTGAGCTCAGAAATAATTTGCAGCATTTAAGTGCTTTAACTGAATACTCTCTTTCTTAGAAATCCATGCATATTCAAACACATATTAACATGCACCCAATTACAAAATACCAGAAGCAAATATATGTAGAACTTTTTTATTCACCTTGCAACCAGAGAATCCATATTGACTGGTTTAACAATTTTAATGAGATTAACTGATGGAATTCGCTGTCCACCTTAGGTAAACCTTAAACCGAAATAGCACCAACAGGTTACCTTTTGAAGGGTAACTGGAATTGAAGGACCCTTTGCTTTAGCAAAACCAACAACACCATTATAGTTTCCACAAGCTCGTAGTGTACTTCACAACTTGTCCACCCTATTCCCATTTATTATTAATATTTGTGAAAAGATCATCACAGGAAAGTAAGCAACAAGACTATCTTACCTTTGTGACCTTACAGGTTCTGTTGACTTCAATAAGCTTAACATCAAAACCCTGCCACCATTGAGCGGAAACTAAGTTCAAATTTTAATGTCAGTATTGGCAGGTAGGAGTTTCATTGGGGACTACAGTTCCCACAAAAATAGAAATTCAGCGATGAGATTTTACGAAAAATATAAAGCATATAAAAATACAATGCAAATGATGCGATGTGATTAAAATGTCAAGCCTTAGTTTAGACCACCAAAAACCACTAACAATGTATCAGGCTCCAATAATGCATAGTCAAGAAAAGAAAGTAAAATGGCAGCCTCAATCAAAACGTATATTTGGCACAACGCAACTGAGGTTGCTGGTTCAAATAATTTAGACCAACAAAACACCGCTAACAAGTTATCAGGCTCCTACGATGCATGGTCCAAGAAAAAGAAGGCAGCGCCTAAATCATAACTTATATTTGACACAACACATTAGTTTTCAAGTGCTAATTCACATAATTCAGACCAACAAAACAACACTAACATGCTGTCAGGCTCAAATTATGCATGGTCCAAGGAAAAGAATTAATTTGGCAATTGGTAGAGCATGGGTTTCTTGTATCTTTTGAGTTGGCAAAGAAAATAATTTTTTTATATTAATTGAGCTACATGGTGTTTTTATTCAGATTGACTAATAATTGATGGAATCCATGAGTTTGATAGCATGTCATACATCTTTTTGGAAGAGATTGGCGAACTGTTGCAAATGAAAATAAACTCATAGAGCATGCTCTTCACCTTGAACATACACATTGCATCGTAGCAACAGATCCTTGAGTGACAGCTTGTACATGGTTTCTCTTGACATCTGAGAAGTCAGCTTCACATACGTCTTGTCCATGCCTGTAATAAATGAAAAAATTTAGAATATAAAGCATGAGAGGGCATTTTCATTTTATCTAGAGAATGAAAAATAGGATCAATTATTTCAACCATGTACTACCATAGACATTAGGTAAAGTGTTTCACACCCCGAGTTTAAGTCAAATAATCTTATCAGTAATCTAACATATTAGTAATCGCACGACCTAATGAGTATGAGACAATAACTCATTCGTTTAGCTAACATGATAACTATAAACTCATTCATTTAGAACCTAGCTACAACAGGCAAAGTCTATCGGCTATAAGAGGAAGTAATTATGACACTTGCACAGAGTCGCAGTAATAAGGTATCAATGTGCTTGATCTCTTGGTGGTGGTTCTATATGAGGTACGTTAATTTTGTGAGGAAATTGGGAGGAGCTGTTCTACCAATAAGGAACCACACATTTTCGATAACATTCCCTTGCCCAGGTGCTGATTGTATATATTGCTATCTTCAGCATTTGAGGGAAAATGTTACCATAGTAAAGTGGCATTAATAAAAGGACAGTAGTATCAAACAAACCAGAAAACTGTTTAACTGATCCAATGCCATGATCAAAGTGAAATGCAAATGAGATCAGCAAAAAAATCAAATCGAATCAAATCACTATTATGGCACCAATAGGATCGATCCACAGAAGAATCGAACTGCTAAAACAGCAGTGGCTAATCCAACTGAGTTCGTGATGACATCAAAAAAATGATCCTGGGCATAGGCTCTGACAATTTCATTCTTAAATCTGCGGCAATAAATCATCAGCACAAATTTCACGACCGTTACAGATACCATGATTCCTATCATCCAGATCTCCTGCACTTTGTTCATCTCAGGTCCAGAGTGTTCGCAAAGAAGAGTCATAGTGTTAAAGCAAGCCCTTGGCTCATTTAGATGAAAACACTTGGAACAAAATATTATGTATTTTACTTCCATAAGATGTAAGAGACAAATTACCTTTTCGATTAGTTGACGAACAGACTCCAGAATTGTTGCTTGGGTCTTGACTATATATTGTTGCCACATGTTCAATCAGTGAACTTGTTGCCAAAGCAGCCAATTTACAACAGCCCCATATGTCAGTTGAAATCTCCACTGGAACACTAATCAATACACACAGAGATTTCAGGGACAGAGGATCTAGCCATATTTTGGTCAATTATTCCCCATTTCAATTAGAGTTAGCACCTTCTTTTAGAAGGGCACCAAACATTAATAGTGGTTACCAGCAGAATAGAAAGAAGGCCTTGTGCTAAATTCGTAAAATAACTAAATATAGACTTTATGGAGATCAGAAGTAACATCAGCTATTAAGCATGCAAAAAGATAAATAAATAAAACTTGTGAGGATCAATATAAGTAGACTGCCAAACAGACACACACAAGATATAAGGTTTTGTTTTTCCAGGAATTAGAACATTTGGAATAATATAAAGACACTCAAGTACTTAACAAAACACAGACATAACTGAGGATGCATTTCTTGTACATCAACATATTTTTTAACCTCATGGGCTACTTCCTACTTGCTCGGGTTTCTGGCTTGATTAGTTGACATTATGCCTTCCTATTTTCAGATTCGGATGAGCTGTAGTATCATTTTTGGTACTCAAATAATTAGTAATGTGTTATTCCAGTCCAACTATGTACCCTGACCCGCTTAAGTGCTTTTGTCTTGAAAAAGACCACACTCCTATGACTTTCCCCAAGAAAGTAAAACAGGAATTACAGAAAAATAAATTATGGTACCTGAGAATAGCAGTCCATAGCAGTTTTGAAATCTTTGTCCCGGAATGCCAAATCACCTCTTTTCCTTGCATCCAGCATATCTCTCATTTGTTGAGTCCATTCTGGGAAGGATAACTATTTTGCATCCACATCAGTTCCACAGGATAGGTATAGAACAATAAAAGTCGAGATAAATTCAAAGCAGCAAGTTCAGCTACAACACTTACCTCGTTGGATCCTTCATCATCTTTGTAATGTTGCATCACCAAAAACTGATGAATAGCATAGCAGTGAGGTCCATGCGTGAGCATGCATCACCCATTGGAGAGAGTGGATGTGGAGGCGTCGAGGGAGCCTCTTCATGCTTCGGAATTCCCAGCATAACATAAGAAGGGACCTGCAGTAATTAGGAATATATTTTGTCATATTCATAGCAGTATTCAGGCAACAAAAACAAGAGAAACTACACAATATCAGTCAGCATTTCACCAGCCTATATTCAACTGCGTAATAAACTTAAGCACCATCCGAAAGTCTGGGGTAAGCCAGGAATATATTATAAGGTCACTTATAGATTAAAGAAAGAAATGATCACAATATATACCACTCTCGAAAGTGTGAAAATCATGTATTTCCTCCGTATTTGAATCAAAGAAACTATGAAATGGGTACACTACAAACTCCGATCTACTGAGAGCAGCATCAATTGAAGAAATTCTATTAGGGTTAGGGTTAGGGTTAGGGTATGTTGCATCTTTTCATAGACACAGGTTCACATGTATATATGCACACACAAAAGAAGAAGAAAAAGGAATATAGTAGTAGTGTATATATAGTGCAGGGCAGGCAGGAGAAATTCATTATTAGGTTATAGAGAAGAAGCTTATATAAAGAATGGAGGATTCATGAGAGATTAATAATGAGAATATTGAAAAGGAGGTGTGAGTGTGTGTATGTTGATGAAGAATTTCAGAAATGGAGAAAAGCAAATAAGGGTTTTCTAAATAGTAAATAGTAAATAGTATTCATTGACACAATTGACCAGGTAAAAAGAAAATGTATAGCATATAACAACATTCGTGTAAAGACATTTGGGCGACAAACACACCTCACTTACAGAACAAATTCCCACAGACACAGGCTAACTATATGACTCAATTCTAATTATTTCTACGAGTTTCTGCAATGAGATTATCTATCCAAGTCAGGGTGAACCTTGTAAAAATAATTAGAATTGAGTCATATAGTTATTCATCAGGGGTCAGTTAAATTCCAACCTGGCAACTGTTTGTCAACAAAGAACACATCCAAATTAACGGTATACCTGCGACGAAATTGTATGTTAGAACTTGATATGACTATATAGTGAAATTTTACCAAAGAAAATTCAAAAGTGCAGCTTAAGTAGATATTTTACCATGCCACGATGACATCAACAGTGTAGTGCTTGCGAGATGCAACAATCAGCAAGCTTTGAATCACGACCAGTAGCCAAGCACAGGACTTCATAAACCTGCCACATCCCGAGCAAAGCCACTTTTGAATCATCCATGAGGCCCATAAATGGGAAAACAGTACAGTGATAGCTTACCTTTTAATGCCGTATTTATGGAATGTGCGAACAAAGACCAGTGAGAATATCATGTGAGACGGAAATATCAAATCATCACAGCCATAAATGGGTCCTCTAGGAACCGCACAACCGTAGATTTTTAGCTGAATGAATAATTTGTTTGGACATTGTAAGTTTCACGACACCAAATGGAAGACAAATAAGGTGATTTTCACTTACAGTTAATTAACAGAACTTCCAAAATTCGATCAGGTCATGGAAGCCTAGCAAGCTTTGAACCTTACACCATTCAGAACAAAGTTTCAACATAGCAAGGTCTACACATAGAAACTATGAAGATGATCTCTTAGAAAAAGTAAAGATCCAATGTGGTACAATATGAAACCATATATTTTACCTCTCGACAATGGTAATTTGGGCCAGGCAACAAAGGTAGAAAAGAAAGTGATGATCCGAAGAAATTGACCAGCCTGCATCAAGTACACAGAGAAAATGAACAACGACAAATAATCAAAAAAGAAATCAAAATACATCAGTATTTTCTAGTACTTCATTTCATCTTATTGTTGAAAAGTAAATGATTTTTAAAGTGCTAACACATTGAAACTTTGTTATACAAAGAATGAAACAAGGAACTTTACGTACAACTAAGAATCCTAAAACCGTACACCATATCAGTGTAAGTCTTCTTAGTCTTCACTACGAAAGGATGGAAAGTTCACTGCAGGCAGCATCAAGCGGCACGAAATTAAATTAAGACAAAAAAAAGAAATGAGGTAAAATACATGTCTCTAGTAGAGTAAAAACTCACCAAGACCCCAACGACCCTTGAGGTTCGAGAACAAGCCTAAATCCGAGGCAGCGGCGATAGCGCAGGGCTTCTTGCCTTCCCGGCGGCGACGTGACTGCGGCTCTATTGTAGCAAATGCGACGTAGAGGGGGCGAAGATCCAATAATTTTTACAGAGCTTTGGACGGACAGACAATCCAAAAAATTTGAGAATTAGGGTTGAGGCCTGGACGAGAGAATAGAAAAGGAAATAAGGTAGTGAGGCCGGCGACGGTGACTGGCCAAGGTCGGGGCGGCGCTGGTGCGTGGCGGTGGCGGCGATTTTGGTGTCGTCCTAATGGAATCTCCCCACCCTCTGCACCCCTCAGTTGAGTTCCTTCTCTACTCTCCCTCAGCGGCACGCACGGTGTACTCACGATTGAATCGGTAGGAGTGGACCACCGCCGACAAGCTCGGCCCCTTGGCGGAATCAATCACCGACTACGCGGGGCAGAGGGGTTGAACCTGGAAGGCGTTGAGAATTTGGGAATGAGGGATTGAATCTGGAAAAGATGAGAAATGAGAAAAAGGGAATGAATGTGTAACATGCGGGAATCGATCCAGATCAATAATTCACTCACCCTTTGATCCAATGGCTACAATTTCAATTGGATTTGGGATCCAACGGTTGAGAATCAAAATTGGAGGTTGGAAGATTTTGGCTCTCCCTCTTATATAGTACTCCATAATAGATATGTCTAACGGGTGGTTTGGATGTTTTAACAGCAAATAAAAGAAAAGAAGTGGTAGGATTTGAAAGGAATATGTTAGCATAGTTTTGTTGTGAGATTTTCCGTTCAAATTTGAGCGGAAAAGGAAAGAAAATTTGAAATGATCTGAATTGGAAAAGTTCAGCAGGCGTTGGTGTGCTGATCCGATTGGTGTTTCATGATGATGAGGTGTGTTATGTGTATTTAATAATGTCTAGGTTGTATAAAAATACTCAGCACATACAAAACACTTCTTTAGCCGTCAACATGAGTTGGTTAAGCTCCCAAATCAAATCTCTTGATTTTATAGAAAACATATAATAGTAAAATTAGTACTTTCTTTTTCTTTCATTTATTTTCTTTTACATCCTCACAACATTGTTAAAATTATATTACTATTATTTCTCTATTCATTTTCCATCCGTACTTTCCCTTCTTTGTCTTTTCCATTACTAATATCCAAACAACCCATGAGCCTTTTTGAGTTTAAAACTAGTATAGTGTTTTTTTTTTAATTTATTTTTTTGCTTACAAGCTAGAGAAAAAAGAAAAAGAAAAGAAAAAGAAAAACAGAAAGCGAAAGAGAAATTAGCGACAGTGAATCAAGATTTAGGTGCATCTGCCACCAAAAGAGGCCTCACAGAATTCGGTGAAAATGTCCAAGTGAAGAAC
This sequence comes from Hygrophila difformis, assembly GCA_030278955.1. Lineage (NCBI taxonomy): Eukaryota > Viridiplantae > Streptophyta > Magnoliopsida > Lamiales > Acanthaceae > Hygrophila > Hygrophila difformis. Next base: position 4,268,292 of record JAOANR010000005.1, on the reverse strand, counting down.
AACTCATCATCCATTTCTATTTTTGCAAGTCTATCAGCGATTGCATTACCCTCACCAAGGATATGCTCAAATATGCAAGAATGGAAGCTCCCACTCAATCTCACTAATCTTGAATATTGGTAAAAGCTAAATCGGTATATCATTTTTAAAGTAATTTTTTTTTCATTTCATAAATTTTGAATTTGAGATAAGTGATTAGAGTTAAATTTTATTTAACCAATTTTTATTAATATTTGTGAATTATAGCTATTCTACCACTCAATTATCTATAGTAATTCATAATAATAGAATTGTACTCCACAATATGCATCATTGAAATACAAAATCATCTACCATTAAATCAATTCACGTCATTCTCCAAGCTCATCATGTTAAACTGCTCTTATGATGTGAGTTCCTTTCCAAAATTTTGTGCATTATCAAAGGCACAAGATTGGAAAATTCATTGCTTTTTTGGAGGAATGGTTTTAGCGACTTACTACTTGTTAGAATAAAGATTTTAATTTAAATTTTTAAAATTGAAAACAATGAAGTTATGAGCTTCGAGTACCATCCTTAAATACTTGAAAAAGCAAATTTAAAGGAAACAAATTCAATCTCAAATCAGCGGCAGAAAAGGCCAAATTTATTGGTTCAAATGAGTCACAGAAAAGCACGAGAAAATGTTGCTTAGTAGTTTGTTTGAGATCTGTTGTTAGTATATGATACAGAAACCCTATGTATGCCATTAATGGACAATGAAGTTGGTACATGCACATACACTTACCTGTAATTGATTCAGTCTGTCCATGTGTACAAATTACAATACAAATCTACATACATACAGAAACCCTGAATCATGTGAGACACTGCCATGTCCAAACAAAACATAAGGCTTTCATTAATTCACATCATGTACCATTCATTGCCTTTGTTTTCAATTTATTGCACCTGTAAAGTACTAAAGTCGGCACATATAAAAATGCAACAAAAGTACATTCATACATCAATTTAATAAAATATTCTTTTAAAAAATAAAATAAAATTATACTCCGGTCCCATTTCATGTGTTCTGTTTGACTTTTTAACACTGTTTATCGTTCAACCTTGATTCAATATTATTATAAATATATATTCGGGGAAAAAAAAAATCAAGTTCCATCTTGTTAGATTCGTTAAATTGTATAGTTTTCCATTACACATTTTACATAGATTTCCAATATTCGGAAAGTACATTAGATGTGTGAAGAAGTCAAACCTGACATCTTAATTCGTACGTACAGAGGGAGTAACATAACAACTTAAATTTTCAATTGGAACTTACCGTTCCTTGTTCTTAACATCGTATGAGAGCCATGTCTACCCGAATTAGGTATGTTGGCGATTATGGATGTGAGATTCAATTTCAAGATCGCGCGAATGTGGTGGTTCGCAAATGGAAAGCCAAAAAATGCAGAATATTTATAACATCCCACATTGATTGGAGATGAAAATGAAGCATGTCTTATAAAAGTGTGGACACATATCCCTTGCAGACGCATTTTAAAGCCGTGCGGGGAGTTAGCCCAAAGCAGACAATATCTACAAGTAGGTGTGACTGGAACGTTACAACATTTATTTGAGAAAATGAGAGGCAAAAAAAATTATTCGTTCCGGAGTAATAATGTTATGAACAAACCACTCGATAAATGAGTACAATCCTTAAAACAACGAAAACTCAAGCTATTGGCACCGGAGATCTCTTGCTCCAGCAGATCTGGAAGTGAAGAAATCTTCTCATAGTTATATATCGGATTCAGGCATGAGGATGTCTTTTTAGTGCTTTGAATATGCGGCGAGGACATCGAAGTAATTAGGGAAGGTTTTGCGGGTGCAGCCGGGGTCATTGATCGTTACAGGAACGTCAGAACACGCAGCAAGAGAAAACGCCATGGCCATTCTGTGGTCGTCGTACGTGTCAATGGATGTCACGGTTAGCTTCTCCGGTGGAGTAATTATGCAGTAGTCAGGGCCTTCTTCGACGGTTGCTCCCAACTGAAATTTCATGGTTTTAATGAGCAGGTGATATTATACGACATAGAGCAGGTAAAATGGTGTGGTGCAGTGACGAACCTTTCTAAGTTCGGTGCATATGGCAATCATACGCTCGGTTTCTTTAACCCTCCAGCTGGCGACTGCAAAATGTAAGGGAAAGCGATGAATTTGTTACATCAACGGGAAGGTGCAATAGAAAGGCAAAATTACGCGAATTCTACCATACCATCACGAATGGCAGTGGGTCCATCAGCGAAAAGTGCCACGACAGCAAGGGTCATGGCGACATCCGGCATTTTGTTCATGTTGACATCAACCGCGCGTAGATGTTTTTTTCCAGGTATACGAGGAGGCCCCTTAACAGTTACGCTGTTCTCAGTCCAGGATACTTCAGCACCCATTTTTTCAAGAACTTCCGCGAATTTAACATCACCCTTTTCAAAGAGGAAATGGAAAGAAAATGACATCAGAAGATTGCCATCGAAACCCCAAGAACAATTATTATATTCAGTCGATGCATACAAGTGACAGTCGTATAATTCTCATGGAAAATTAATGTAGCAATACATACCTGCAAACTGCTGGTCCCACATCCTTCAACCGTAATGGTTCCTCCGGTAACAGCTGCACCGGCCAAGAAGTAGCTGGCGCTTGAGGCATCGCCTTCAACAAAAGCATTACCAGGAGACCTTAAGAAAAACAAAAGCAATAGAATAAAACAAATCGTCATCCCTTGATGTAAAGTTAATCGAAACTTCTATATTAACATTGTCAGGAGAAACTTACTTGTACTTCTGACCTCCTTTAATCAAGAACCTGTCCCAGCTGTCAGTGTGATCTACATAGACACCAAAGCGTTCCATCAACTTAAGTGTCATCTCCACATAAGGAACAGAGATCAATTTATCGATGATTTCAATTTCAACGTCTCCAAGAGCTAAGGGGGCAGCCATTAGCAGAGCTGTAAGGTATTGGCTGCTAACTGATCCAGAGAGCTTCACCTGCAAATGTTGAAATACCAACAGAGAAAGAAATAAACAATGTATCATCATTTAAGAATTGAACGGTACATTAATTCCAGATTATACCGAAAGTAAGGTAGATAATGTAGGTAAAATCGAGAAAAATGAAAATTTAACTCTCTTTGGTCGACAAGAAGTGAAAGATTTAAAATAAAAACAGGTATGAACTGGAGACCAACCTTCCCACCAGGAAGGCCTCCCTTTCCAACCACACGAACTGGTGGACAATTTGTGCCCAGGAAACAGTCTACATCGGCACCAAGCTGTTTAAGTCCAGCGACCAAATCACCAATCGGTCTCTCCCTCATGCGAGGAACACCATCAAGTACATATCTAAGGGCCACCACAATGACAAAAGGGCCGGATTAAATAATCAGACCACAATATGAATGAACAGCACTGTAATCACTACTGAGTAAACGGTCAAATACACACTCACAAACACAAATAGTATTAATTCGTAAACAGCCTAGAGTACCTTCCATTTCCACCGGCAGCAACAACTGCAGCAGTCAACGGGCGCATAGCAGTTCCTGCATTCCCCAAGAACAGTTGAATCTCATCTTTGGTTTCTTTAGTAGCTGGAAATTGACCTCCACAGCCTCCCACAACTGCCTTTTGGTTAGCTTTGTCCTCTTCCACATGCAGGCCAAGGGTTTTCAAGGCCTCAAGCATATAATGAATATCGTCGCTGCTTAGTAAGTTTTCCACAACAGTTGTTCCCTGGAAAAGCAAGAATATAATTATAAGTACATGGGTATGATTCAAGTCCCTAGGGATCAACATACTCTGTAGTCTGTATTCATGATAAATAATTAAAAAAAAATGCGATGGACACGTGGATAAACTAATCATTTCTGTAGGGCACCAACAATATTCAAGGATTTGCAAGCATCTTCTTCCATTAATAAAGTTACAAAGTCTTTTCTCATCTTGCAATACAGTACAAAGAACTACAAATTTGAGGGCACACGAGAGAAATCGTCATCACACTTCAACACAGAGTACATATCAACTTAAATGAACAAAATTCAAATTCTTTGACCGAATACTTGCGCCAATGGAGCTGAACATCATTTAAATGTGGAAGTGTTTTATCAGTTACGGGAGACCACTGAAAGTCTGAAACATTTGAGCAAACTGCCAGAACTTCTGTCATTAACACTCATTACTAAATTGATATTTTAATTGCTTTATTTTGAAACATGTTCAGAGCAATCAACAAGCCCATTTCTGAGGAATCTAGAGTGCAATGTTTCAGTAAAAATTGATCACATGGGAATGTCCTGAAATGAAAATAAAGACTACATTTTCTTGATCATTTTTGGTTGCTCAATCTGCATCTTAAACAGAATAAAACAAGCCAAGGTTTTGCAGTCTCAATTTCTACAAAAGATCAAACCAATCTTCATACACATTTCGCAATACAGAAACTTTAATTAATAACAGTATAGTCTAAAATTAGGTATTAGAAAACGCAAATCAAACTTCAGAAGAAATCAGTACCCTAAATATACCTCAGAGAGAGCAGCAAGAAGCAAAATACGGTTGGACAGCGATTTAGAGCCCGGCAGTTTAACAGTACCGGAAATATCTTTAATCGGCTGCAGCACAATCTCGGGCGCCGTGGACGGCTTCTCCGCCGTCTTCGCGGCCGCCATGACCTTCAATTGACTCGATTTTCGAAGATTAAAGACTGAACTTTTCCTTAAATCACACGATTTCTTCAGCGAATTGCTCAAATTTCTAGAGCCGAACGACAGCGAAACCGAAGTCGAGGCAGCGGATTTGGGATTAGGGATTGCAAATTTGTGCAAACTTAGAGTCTGCGCCATATCCGCAACTTTGGCCATGGTCTTGCACAATTCAATGATTTCAGTGGGGGGAAATTGGAGATCTCTTGAGGGAATTTGTGGAATAAAGAATGTGAAAATTGGAGGCAGCCAAAATGGGCCAACTCGGGAAAGGGGTAGGTTGATGGAGAAGCACAACGGTGGTTGGCGGCGGTGGGGAAGGTTGGTCAGTGGCTGTTCTTACCAACTACGTAGTACCTTTTGTCCGCCTAAGCCAATGTAGTTGGCACAAATTTTCCATTTTTTTTTTAAGGTAGTAAATGAGATAAAACATAGTATTGAATCGCGTGAAAACAAGAAATATTAAAAAATTTTAAATATGGAGGGAGTATTAATTTACAAAGGAGCATAAGGAGAAGAATAGGGGCATGTGAAAATCAAACCCCAACCTATAATTGGAAGGCAAAAAACATGACCACTTGGGTCAAGTCTCATTCCCTAATCAAATAATATTTCTTGACTATATATATAGTACTCCCTCCGTTTTTTTTATCTTCTCCCTTTGAATAGTAGAAACTATTCATTAAGTAACTTTGATTCATCTTTTTATCATAGTTATATAAGATAAAACATAGTCAAGTGAGATGTTGTTGGATTCGTCTAATAGTGTAGTTTTAGAATATCAAATTTTTATAATTTTTATTTATATATAATATGAGATATTGATGATTGAAAATGTGCATTGGATTGCGTGCAGTGCAGGATGGGTGAAGTTAAAAAAAAACGGAGGGAGTATAATTTTACTTATTAATTTATTATAATATTTTACTTTTATTTCTAGGAATTATGGAATGGGATTTAATTATAGGCAAATTGTATTAATTTAATTATAATATTTTACTTATTAATTTATTATGATATTTAATTAATTCAATAAAATTTTATAACACTCTTCCAAATAAAATAAATTATAACAAACAATTTATTAATTAATGCAAAAAAAAATTGAAAAAGAATTAGTTTTATAGTACTATATTTAAGGGAGTGTATTCAATGTAGAGTCGGTAGAATTTTTTTGGATTTTTAAATTTGGAGTGTATTTAATTTAGATTTTAAAAAGTCTAAAAAAATCTAGGTATATCAATACAAATTTTAAAAAGTTTTTAAAAATTTTGAGGACCATGGATGTTAAATCTTTATAGATTTTAATGGATTCTCCTAAAAAATATAACTAAAGAAAATCTCTCTAAACAATCCAAGAGTTCTAAAAGTCACTCTAGCCAAATTCTACATGGAGTCTACACAAAATCAATTAATTCTACATAAGTTTATGGACTCTCTAATTCCACTAACTTTTTAAAATCCAAAAACATCTGTATTGAATACACCCCATTAAATTCACACACCTTAAAACCAAACGTGTTCAAAATATTTGTATTAATTAAGGGTTTTGAAGGTAGGATTACAATTAACTGTTGTAGTTAGGTAAAGGACATAGGGTGACTCCTCTAGTTATAGAATTTCAATTAACATCTAAAATTTGTGTCTGAAATAGTACATGATTTAAGAATGGAACTTGATTTACTTCATATACGAAGGTAGGTGCAACCTTTAAGCATGATAAACAAATCCCAATTGCAAAAAATAAAAAAATAATAAATAAAAATAAAAATTAAAAAAAAAAATTATTGACCAAAACAAACACCCCTTTAGGCTCAAATCACAACAATTCCAGGAATTTCATTTTGCCAAGAGTGTCTCCCAAATTACACAACATTGGTATGCTCTACACAACTATTTAGCTGCGAGCTGAAACTTGAGTTGGTGGAAGTTGTACAAATTTATTTATTTATTTTTTAAAAAAGAAACAATGACATTCGAGTGTCAACAAAGGTGTGAGAGTCCAAGCTATATAACTTATAAAGGGTTGTGAATTTTGATATGGGTTGAAGTTTGTAATTTTATATAAAGGGTTTTTTTATAATTATTTATAGTTTGTAAATAAATTTAAAAAATTAATTAAATTAGAATGTACTATTTTTGAAAACTACAAAAATCTATTAGAGGTAGGTTTTTTTCTCCACAACTACAACTTTTAAAAACTGATTTAAAGAATATAACCTTTATTGTAAAACCTTTAAAGAATATAACCCGGCCTCATATTCATCCCCTTTATTTCTTTATAATTTGTGTGGTATGAGCTCCCACCACCTTTTCATAGCCTGTATGAACTATTCAGCCCCCCAAAAAAAACTCCTAAAAAGTGCGTGCAAAACATGCCCCATGTTCTTGTTGTTTTGGAGAGTCATTGAAGGCCTGGAAAATGAATGGTGGGAGCCTATGCCACACAATTACAAATGGAAATAAAAGGGAGGGATAAGGGGATGTTCTTGGCTTTAAAGCACGGCGTAAATTTAAGTGGTTGATCCATTATACTACTACTATTTATTTGATTGTAAAAAAATTTATTCACTTAATCTGTTAGTATTTAAATTTTCTTAATACAAAATTGAATTAAGGAGGAAAAAGAAAAAAAAAAAAAAAAAAAAAAAAAAAGAAAACCTCCGTAGTCCGTACATAATAAATATGTCACATTTTATTTAACATATGAGGTGACCAACAACCCCAATATATATTTGGTAGTTGCATCTACATTTTGGGAGGGAACAATACTTTATTAGATTATTAATTGGACATGGGCACATTTGGGTTTTCCCTTACACATTGCAATACCAAAAAAGACTAGTAGTGTATTCTTGCTTTGGTCAAACTCAAAGGGCCTGTTTGGAAATTAGCTGTTAGCTGTTAACTGATTACGTGAGTAATTTGAGTAATAACTGAACACTATTTTAAGTTATTTTGTCTTTTTGAATAAGCTAATTTATTTTAAATTGAATAGAATAAGCTAATTTTATTTAGCTTATTTGCCAAACATGCCCAAAGTGGATCAACAAAAATGTGTATATATTCATTTCAATTCTCTCACTAAAACGCCACTTACCAAATAAGGATTGATGCGACTGGTAATCAAACATTTTATAACAAGGACTGATGTGATTCTTATCAAACATTTCATTGTTGTTGGCAAAAACTTTACATCATATTTCAATGAAAAAAGACACGACCTACCAATTCATTGTCATTCGAGAAATAAACGGATTCTCAGTCTCTGCTTCCAATTCTCTCCAAATTACGGAGAATTGTAGAGATTTGCATCTCCATTTTATGTTAAATTCTCTAATCAGCCAAACTCGAGAATTGATTCTTCATTCAATTTATTTGTTGAATTCTCTATTGTAACAAACAGGAGAATCAATTTCATTTCTCTGGCTCAATCCCCTTTCTCTGGCATCAATTCCCTGCAATTCCATTCTCTGTAACAAACGCATTCTTAGCTCTTTGCTAAGTTATAACAAACTTCTGACTCAAAATTAAGAGGCACTCACAAGTAAAATCAAGATGTCATAAGCAAAAACACATCTCCCAATTCCCATACAAAAATCACGACACAAAAGCTGAGTCCTAATAAATTCAGAATGATTCACAACATAATGTGATGCCCTAAAAAGAACCTCCCTTAAGACCAAATCCAATCATAGCTACCTTTATTCTCTCAATTCCTAGACCAAAGAACAAAAACAGCATAAAAGAAACTCACATTTTACTCATTATTCGAATTTTTGGAATGCTCGAATGACTGGAAGCTCAAACTAACTTGGTTGCCTGATCATCCCTACAGATTATGGAGAAGAATCTAACACAATTCTTTAGCTGCAGCGACAACAGCCTCGGCTGTAATGCCGAATTCCTTGTATATTTTACCGGCAGGTGCACTAGCTCCAAATCTGTCGATCCCAATCGCCTTGCCTTTAGCTCCCACAATCTTCTCCCAGCCAAATGTGCAACCCGCCTCGATGCTGACCCTAGCTGTTACAGCAGCGGGGAGAACGCTTTCTTTGTACTCGTTGGATTGTTCGTCGAAGAGCTCCCAAGAAACAAACGAGACGACTCTAACACTCTTGCCTTCCTTTCTAAGTACTTCAGCAGCCTTTGCTGCGATTTCCAGCTCAGAGCCAGTTCCGATCAGAATAACATCAGGTTTGTTGCCAGATGAATTATCGGATATGGTGTAGCCTCCCTTCGCAACGCCTTCAACTGAAGTTCCTGGAAGTTGGGGAAGCTTTTGGCGTGACAGGGCGAGGACAGAGGGTCTTGTTCTGTTGAGCACTGCAACCTTGTATGCGCCTGCAGTTTCTGTGCCATCAGCTGGACGGAGCATCAATATGTTGGGCATTGCTCGGAAGCTTGCCAGATGCTCGATTGGTTGATGGGTGGGACCATCTTCTCCGAGGCCAATGGAGTCATGGGTCATGACATAGATGACACCAGCACCGGACAGGGCTGAGATTCTCATGGCTGCTCTCATGTAGTCAGTAAATACAAAGAAAGTCGCGCAGTAGGGAATGAGGCCACGGCTGTGAAGGGCAATGCCGTTACAGATGGCTCCCATACCGTGTTCACGGACACCAAACCTCACATTACGCTCTTCTGGTGTGTCTTTCTGGAAGTTGCCAAATGCTTTCAGAAGGGTCATGTTGGAGGAGGCAAGATCAGCACTGCCACCTAGCAGACCCGGAAGGACCTTTGCAAGAGCATTCAGATTTTGCTGGGATAGGTTTCGAGTGGCATCTGCTGGGCTTTCGGTAGTGTATGTCTGAAATCATATATTATGGGAAACAAAGTTACAAATAGGAAGGACAAATGAAATACAAAAATTTCCTCTTTTTTCTTTTCATATTTCCAGGTTGATTAAACGAGTTTTTCGAAATTGGATGTCGAAAGTGGAAACATTAATTAATGAAAAAAATGAGAAGTATACAAGTTCAGCTTTAACAAGATAGGAAAGTTCATAATGAGCATCTTACAGGAAGGGCCTTCTCCCAACCATTTGGGAGTGTGCCATCGATGATAGATTTCAGCTCAGCTGCTTCCTCCGGGTACTTCTTCGTATACTCAGCAAACTTGGTGTTCCATTCAGCTTCCAAAGCAGCTCCCTCGCGAATATGACGGCTCCAATGGCTGCCACATGGAAGATGGAAAGGTTACATGGCATTCAATTAAAGAATGTAAAATTTCCCTAAACTAGAGAGAGAGCCAATAGATCGTTACTTCTTCACATCCCCGGGCACGTGGAAAGGTTCGTGTGACCATCCGAGGTTCTTTCTGGTAGCTTCAACTTCCTTGGAACCCAATGCACTTCCGTGCACAGCGTATGAGTTGGCCTTGTTGGGAGAACCATAACCTATGGTTGTTGTAATCTTCTCACACAGGAAAACATAAAAATCAGCATAACTATTGTCCCTGATGCAAATCAATAATATATAGCAAGGAAAAAATATTCGACCTTAATGAGTGTGGGTCTGTCTTTAACAGCCTTAGCTTCCTTGATGGCAGCACGAATTTCATCATAACCATTGTTGCCATTCTTCACCCAAATCACATGCCAACCAAGAGCCTCGAAACGGTCTTCAACTTTCTCAGTAAAAGCAATTTCTGTGTTACCATCAATGGAGATGTGGTTATCATCGTAAAAAGCAATCAGCTTTCCGAGCCCCCAGTGTCCAGCCAAGGAGCACGCTTCATTCGCTATACCCTCCATTTGACACCCATCACCAAGAATGGAATATCTACAACACAAGCAGAAAACAGAATCAGCCGAACATCAAGTTTTAATTCTTCATTCAAGAAACGGATCAACTACTAACGTGTAGTGGTCTACAATCTCGCAATCCGGCTTGTTGTATCTGGCAGCCAAATGCTTCTCAGCTAGTGCCAAACCAACAGCATTGGCAATACCTTGACCAAGAGGACCTACACCAATGCAAATATGAATATCAGAATTTCTTTCAAAGTGTGCAATCAAAATAGATGAAATTTCGACAGTCAGTTGTAACCAGTGGTGACTTCAATTCCGGGTGTCTCAAAGTTCTCAGGATGACCAGGTGTCTTGCTCTCCCATTGCCGGAAATTCTTCAAATCCTCTTCCTGTACAATATACAGATTCTGTTCAGAATACCATGAATGGAATGGAATGGAATGAAATGGGCATGACAAACAACAAAAGAATCTAGACTTGGAATCCAACTACAAAAGCGTAGAGTAAATTCGATTGCTAACAAGTGTCAAGAACACACTAAAAACATTCATCATAGAACAATAAATGGGCAAATCAAGATGAAACGACAATAATTTTCTCAGAATCCACCTTCCAATTCGCAATCAAATGCCAAAGAAAAATTCACAAATCTACTGTATAAAATCAATCTATGTAGATCCAATTTTCAATAAAGATACAACAGAGAAAGATTCAATCTCAAAACAAATGAAAACATTGTAAAATTCAGGGAGAAAGGAGCAGATGGAAACATACATATAGAGCAGAAGAAACAAAACAAGAGATGAAGAATATATTAGAACCCTAGGAATTGACCTTGACGGAATCGTATCCAGCGAGGTGAAGAAGAGCGTAGTGCAGCATACATCCATGGCCAGCGGACAGCACAAAACGATCGCGATTGAACCAGTAGGGATTCTTAGGGTTGTAACGCATCACCTCATCGTACAACACGTGCGCCATGGGAGCGCATCCCATAGGCAAACCAGGGTGCCCCGAGTTGGCCTTCTCAACGGCGTCGATCGCCAGGAATCTGATCGTATTGACCGACTTCTCGACGAGTTCGACATCCGTTTTTGTCTCGAGCGTGTCGATCGCGGCGGAGACGCTAAAAGGGGGGCGAGGTAGGGCATGGGAGCGGCGGCGGGGAATGGAAGCCAAGGAGTAATTGGAGATGGACTTGAGGCCAGTGTAAGAGTTTATAAAAATAGTCGGATTGGCGACGTCGGGGTGGAGGCGCTGGGAGGATCCATGGCGATAGACGGCGGCGGCAGCAGCGGCGTGAGAGATGGCGAAGGAGGAAGAAGCCATGGCACGGTGGCGCACAGTGGTGACTGGTGATGCTTCGGTAATGTCGAAATGATCGAAGGCTGAAGGGCGAGTTATATTTATTACAAGGAAAAAAAAAAAAAAAAAAAGACAAATATGTTCATTTTCTTTTCCAAAAATTCAAATCAGTCATTTTTCTATTTTATTACCAAAAATGTAATTGCTAATTATGTTCAAATCAGTCATTTGCTCACTAATTATACTCTAATTGCTGACGTGTCAATGGTTTTAATTTAAACCTGACACGTGTGCATAATATTAGTCATTTTTCTTTTATCTTTTGTCAATTCAATCCTAAACTTTTGTTTTGTTCTATTTAGTCATCTACCCCAATCACTCATTTTTATATTAATTGGCCTCCAACCCTTCAAATTATTTCATTTTAGGCCCAGAACCTTAAATTTTTTTTTTATTACTAATCCATTTATCAAATAAATGTCCAACATACTTCCATAAATAAAATTAAACACCAAACCTCATACATTGGGTTTGACTACTTTGTTATCGGGTCTTCTAAGTACCGGAATTTTATGGACTCTCTCTAACCACCCGACCGCAACCGATGGTTCATTGGTAATTTTTGGAAGGTTATGGATACAGGAAGCTTGGTTTTATTGAAAAAAATATTATTAAAAATATTTAAAAATAGCCTGAATTTTATTGTCCACAGAGTATGATTGTGCTGATTGTTGCTGAAGGAAACCAGAACCAATGAACCATCGGTTACGGTCGGGTGGTTAGAGAGAGTCCGTAAAATCCGGAACTTCGAAGACCCGGTAACAAGGCGGTCAAACCCAATGTATGAGGTTTGGTATTTAATTTTATTTACGGAAGTATGTTGGGCATTTATTTGATAAACGGATTAGTAATAATAAAAAAAATTTAAGGTTTTGGGCCTAAAAAGAAATAATTTGAAAGGTTGGAGGCCAATTAATATAAAAATGAGTGATTGGGGTAGAGGACTAAATAGAACAAAACAAAAGTTTAGGACTGAATTGGCAAAAGATAAAAGAAAAAAGACTAATATTATGCACACGTGTCAAGTTTAAATTAAAACCCTTGCCACGTCAGCAATTAAAGTATAATTAGTGAAGAATGGACTGATTTGGACATAATTAGTATTTGTAGAGGACTGTTTTGGTAATAAAATAGAAAAATGACTGATTTAGATTTTTGAAAAAGAAAATGGACCTATTTGTCATTTTTTCCTTTATTACAACAAAATTGTTGTTTGGGGAGTACAATATTTACTAAATTTAAATTTTACTTCCATCTGTACCCAAAAAGGTAAAATCATTTCCATGAATTAATAGTACATTTTTTTTTGGCGAAGCCAAGAACGCCGGATAAATTAGGAGTACATTTTTTAAGGAGACACAAATTATAAAGAACAAAAGGGATGATATGGGGCTGGAGAGAATCGAACCTCTAGAAGTCAGGAAGGAACTTAACTATTTGGGCTAAATTTTCATCCCCAAATAGGAGTACATACAAAGGGGAATTAAAAGGAGCGACAGGGGGCCGGTGGAAATCGAACTTCCAACCTTCCGTTGGAAATCAAGGGACTTAACCGCTTGGGTTAGGTCATCATCCCAAATAGGAGTACATTTAATTGCTCCATAGTAATTATTCATTTTTTTTAATTGAGAGTCGAAGACTTAACCATTAAAATAAATCTCCATCCCTGGTAATTATTCATTTAGTAATATTGATCAAATTTTTTAATATAATTATATAAAAATATAATTGTCTTGTTATATTCGTTTAATTAAGTAGTTTTTATCAAATTTTTATATATTTTTAAATTATTTAAAGAGATTCGGGACCATCTTCGGAGGAAGGAATGTCAGCTTCGGCATATTTATCGGGAAGGGAATGTGGTGGCGGATGCACTAGCTCGGAAAGTTACTATGACCGAGGAGTTCTATACGACATGGGTTTTCCCGCCGGATGAGATTGTGACCCTTTTGGAGAGAGATGTGGCTGGTACAAAGGTTTTGCGGATTTAGTTGTTACTCGAGTTTTTTTTGGTTTGTAATTTTTTTTCCTTTTCTCCTTTGCTCGCCTTTTCAGGTTGTGTTACCCAAAAAAATATTATTAAATTACGTGAAGTACAAAAATTGTGTTCACAAGAACACATGTATCTACATCAATAAACAATTTAGTACTCCCTCCAGTCCAATTTAGATGACGTTTTATAGCAAATTACAGTTACCAAGAAATTAAATGATTATTGTCTCATTTTTCGTTTTTGCCCCTCCTCGGGTTACACAAATCAAGAAAAAATATAATTAAAATTGAGAGAGAATGAGTAATATTTATGATAGTAAGAGGGTAATATTGGAAAAACATGATATAAATATGGAAAACGACAACTATGTTGAAACACTTTTTGTTGTTAAAAAGACAACTAAAAAAGAACGGATGAGTACTACACTTTACTCATTTCATTACTCCATACAAAAACCAAAAACGTTTCTTACTTTAAGGACATTTTAAATTTTAATTTTAATTTTCAATTCTCATTTTGTAAAAATTTATTTTCAAATTTTCTGTTCCTTTTGATATTGTTTTTTATTTGGTAAATGAATTTTTGTTATTGTTTTTCGGTGAATCGTGGCGCCAAGTCGCGGGACCCAAACACCTGCTATATCTGAAGCCAAGGCCATTCTAGATTCATCCCGAGGGAACGCCCACGTAGTGAAGAACTCCTGAGAGCTTGCACCAAGCTTAGCCAAAGAATCTGCCATAACATTTTCTTCACGAAAAATATGCAACCAACAAACCCTTGGTAGTTGGACGCAAAGGTCAGTGATTAGGGAGAACAACGGCTTCATCCAATGGCCATTATCAATGCCAGGACGCAGTATCCTCAAAGCTTCGAGAGAGTCGGAAAAACAAATTACCTCCTCCATGCCTAAGGCCATAATACATTTCATATCATTTAACATCCTATGAAGATCTGCAACAAGGTTAGAAGTGATGTCTACCGATCCAGAGAAACCCTCAATCCATTTACTCTCTGCATCCTGAATAACACCTCCAAATCCCGCTTCACCGGGCAATTTACGCTCAAAGGATTCCATGTAACCCATTTAAGAGTCCTCAACTTTAATTGGTTGCCACAGGCCCTGTCAAAGCTTTCTCCCACATAGAGCATATCCCGAACAACCATATTAATATTGACAACTTCCTCCTTATCACCACACCACAGCATTCCTCCCTTTCCAAATCCCTCACATATGACATAACTGCCCAATGAATGCCTTTCCAGTTCTTACAAAGTTTGGACAGCCGCACCCTCTGCATTAATATCCGGCCACCGAGCTACCAAAAAACCCACTTTTCTCCAAGCCACTACTGCCCAGGAGCATTGAGACTAAGTTCATCAATGACCAAAGGTGGGAGACCCAACCATGCCACATCATTATTTTTTTTAAAAAAAAAAAAGATTTAATGGGATGTGGTTGGAAGGGGAAGGTCGACCAAAAAAAAGAACCACTTGGTCTATCTCTTTTGGCCAATGGGATGGGGATATTTGTCTCCTTCCCATTGGTCAACTAAAATTTTAAACCAATTCCATTAAAATTATTATATTTTTTATATTTTAAAATATAAATAAATAAATAAAAATATACCATATTTTTTAATTTTTCATTCTCTACAAATAGAGAACACTCTTACTATATTTTCGTTAAATACATAATATAGCAATTTTGATGTATTTAACCTATTTTAAAATTTATATAAACTAATAATAGATAAAAATATATATTAATATTTTAGATTTTTTTTATTATTTATAAATAAAATAAATATTTATATTTTTGATATGTTAACTTTTTTATATTTCAATAGAATTTAAAATTGTAAATTAAAATAATTAAATATAATATTATGGTTGGATGTGGTTGGGTGATTATTGATAAAGTATGTAAAATTTGGGTGGTTGGGTTGGGATGAATATAGATGAGTTGGAGGAGAGATAAATTAATAAAATAATGAAATTGTTGGATAGTTGAGTGGTTGAGGTGGTCATTGTTATAGATAGTCTGAAAGAAAAGGTGCCTAAATTCAGTGGCGGATCCTTTTTTTTTTCCAGTGGTATCACAAAAGTGATGCAAATTATGTTGAAATTAAGGAAGGTAGTTAAAATATAAAAACTATTGAAAAAGAATAAATTATAATTGATTATAGTGGTGCACCACAAAAATTCAGTGGTTGCACAAAGCAAAATTAAGTTAAATCTAATTTTTTTTAAAGCTTAAAATAGCAATTTTATCAATTTGAGTGATATCATGCCACATTCTCTTCCAAGTGCATCTGCCCCTGTGCCTAATTGATTCCACATGTAATCCACACACTTCACAGATATCGGAATCAGCAAAACCTCTAAGATGCCGGAGTTTATTTGTCGGGAGAGAATCATGAACTACAAGCCACATGAGGAAACTGACTTTTTCCGGCGCCCGAATCCGCCATACCCATGCACAGAGGTTATCTCCTTGTACGCCTCTAGACCTCTTTGATCAAGCAACCAATAATACCCGAATTTTACCTTATATTCCCCATACGATGTGCCCCGCCATCTCCAAGAGTCGGAGACAGACTCATGACAGAATATGGACCAAAAGACCTAACTTCCGTTTTAATAACGTCTGGAATAGGTGTCGAATGCTCTCCCATCTCCAATTATAATTCAAAAAAGTATCCTTTACCTTGAGATCTAAATCTAATTCATGGACATATGGAATACGGTGACCAATTGCCCCCGCATTAAGCCAAGCCGCGAACCAGAAGCTACGATTCCCGGCGCCAATTCTAACTCGCACTCCAAACTCTAGAAAAGGACCAACCTTAACCTAACCTAGAGCTATAAAAGAAACAAACAGCTCGCCAACAAAGCTCGGTTCGATTCATGTCCGTTCGTTAACTGTTCATTTGTAAAGCTTAACGAGCTGAGCTCGAACACGAACACGAGCTCGTTTGCTTAACGAACGAACACGAGCTTGTTCACGAACAGTTCGAAAGTGTTCATATATGTTCGTTAACAGGGTAATTTTGTAATTTTATATGTTCGTATATGTTTGTTTGACAATTTCAATATTATGGGAAGAAACATCTAACCCTTGATTGGATAAAAGATTCATAATTTTTTGGTAAATTTTTAATTGAGCCGAACGAGCTCAAACGAGACGAGCTGAACAAAAGGGTAAGTTCAAACGAGCCGAGCCGAACTCGTGCTCGAGCTCACAAATTTTTTCACGAGCTGAGCTCGAGCACGATTTCAAGCTCGACTTCCTTAGTGAACGAACACGAGCCGAGCTCAAACACCCAAAGCTCGGCTCGATTCGGCTCGTTTACAGCTCTCAAAACCGTTTGAAGTGCTATGGTTAAGGATAGCACGGTAGAGTGAAGATTGGCTCTGATACCAATTGACAGTCCCAACGACGAGTAGGTTGTTAAGGTGTTGTTATGATCATGCACAATTGATAAAATGTAAAAAGACAATTGGTTGGTGACCCGGTTCGGACCTCCTGTCTTACGTCCGGGGGATTCCAATCCAGGCGAAGATCACTCAACAAAGATCAAAAACAAACACAAGACTCGAAACAAATTCTATCAACTCGATCTAGAAGCTGAAAAACTCCCCCTCAACTCCTAATCTCCCCGATCAGAATTACAGAGACAATCTTGTTGTTCCTCCAACCTGTTGACAACCCTGAACAAGAATCCTAAACTATTCCAAGAAGAATTCCCATCTTGGATTACAACTCGATCTAAATTATATACACATGAATTACAACTAAATTCACTCAAGATCAAAAACACTCAATCATCTAACATGAAGAACACGGTTTTGACTCAAGTATATCTTCTAATCGAATCTATGAAGCTCTCGGTAAAGTGTATAGAAGAATGAAAAGTAAGTACAAAATCTAACTCAAAGACTCAAGTATAAGAAGTATATATAGACTGAAGTCCGCCTTGGTCTTTAAGTCCATGGTGCTGGTGAGACTTGATCCTCAAGGACATTACCTCCTTGTTGTTTGTGAGTTGCATTGACACATATATGATCCTGCATGAAATGTTTAGTGCCAACAATCTCCCCCTCATTTCATGAAGAGGTTGATTCATCACATAAAGTCTCAAACCAGTATGATGAATAACGATTCAGAATTTCAAACTAACGACAGAGGTTAATAGATCAAGTCCAACAAAAATGGTAATCAAGAAGTAAGAGTAACACCAGCTAAAAATAACCAATCAGCAAGCTAAAAAATAATCAGACATAGAAATCCAAGCATATAATGTCAAACCACAAAATAAGCTAAGCATCAACAAGCAAGAGTATCAAAAGTATCCAGCAGTAAGAATCCATTAGTTACAGACCCCAAATATCATCAGATAGCAGTTTAGAATGTTTAGAATGTACCCCCTCAAAAGGTTGTCAAAATTACCCATTGACGTCAGTCAGATAGCAGATCAATTTGAGACCTTACTCCTCCCTTGATGAGTCAATCCTCCTCATCATCATCCTCTCCAGTAGGTGGAGGATCAAATGAGCCCGGAAGCAACTTCATCATGTTGTTGTTTTGCTTCATAATACGGAGACCAGCAGCAACGACAGTGGATACCTCCTCATTTTGTCGAAGAATGAGGGTCTTGAGATGGTTCACCAATGTTGTGCCAGACAAAGCAGGACCAAGGAGGATGTCATTGTGCATGTTTCGTAGGTCATTGGTGGGAGTGTTCTGCTTAATGGGAATACGCTCCTCTTTGGGTACTTTGATCCCATTTTTCTTCAAGAACCTTGTGATCAAAGCGGGATAGGGAAGGAGATCGTTCTTTCCAATCGATCCTCGAGTATAACCTACCATCTTAGAGAGCACAGAGAGACCAAAATTTGTCATATTAAGATATTTTTCAATACAAAACATTAGTTTACCATATGAGATGACACTTGACTGGCGTTGGTTGTCGGAAGGATGTTGGAACTGCACAGACGAAAGAGACAGCTGAACTTCAGAGTGAGCTGAACAGCACGAAGTTGTCCTCGACCAAATGCAACACTTTGGTATTGGAGATCTCATAAGCAACTTCGGCATTTGAGTTAGGCATGTAGTTCGTCACATCATCAAGGTTGTTGTTAAGCTGCACCTTCAACAACTGGTTGAAGACTTGGGGAAAAATCTCCAGGATTTTGCCTCGAATGTAGATCTTTCCACCAAAAGGAGACTCAGCAACTAGGACATCCGGATGAAGGTTTGCATAGAACTCTCGAACCAATGCGGGAGAGTAGTCCTCCAGTTTAGTAGCCCAATAGAGAAGATGACAATCCTCCAAGTATTTTGAAAAACCAAGCTCCTTGTAAATAGGATGTGTGAACTGCTCCTCTGGTATGAAGTCTCTATTGTTGAGTTCCTTGGCAAATTTCTGCGCATCCTTGTCATAGAACTTAAACTTCAGAGCATCACGAACAGTCATAGGGCCAATTTCTTTGGTTGTTTCTGAGTTGTCTCGACAGCAGGTTGCTTATCCTTCCTTTTTCGAGAACGAGTCACGGGGGTGCGAGCGACAGGGCAATGTTCAGGAGTGACTTCAGGATCCGGCTCGTCGTTCCTTTGTTGTTCCAGTTTACCAGTAATAGCATCGTCAGGGGTATCGAAATGATCATCCTCATTACCTTGAGGATATTCTGTGGTGGTTCCATCATCCCAGTCGACGGTGAATGTTTCCTTCTGTGGTGCTGGAAGAGCAGGCGGAGGAGGTGCAGGAAGGGCTCCGGCTGGTGGTAGACTGTCAAGTGGGAGAACTTCAGTAACGTTGTCGTCAGTGTTGCCTCCAGACGACTCACCAAGTTCAGTTGATGGATTTGTAATAGACTCGCCAAGAGCTTGAAGAACAGAGGACACAACTTGCACTGGATCAATAGGCATTTCAGTATTTGCTTGAGCGGGTGAATCAGTGATCGGATTAGAAGAAGGGGATTTGGGGGAAGAGGAAGACGTCATTGAGAGAGAGAGAGAGAGAGAGAGAGAGAGCTGCACAACTAGAAAACTAACAAGGCAAAGAGAATAGAAGTGCAGAAAAGAAATGTGAGACAAAGTATTTAAAGAGAGAAAGAAATGTGAAACATTTGACCACGATCGGCAGAGGAGAAACGGCGGAGTAATGATGGTGGTTTCGGGCGACGTGAGCTGCAGGGGTGAAGGGACGGTTACTGTAGTTGCAGGGTTATGATGACACTACTCAGACGTCGTATCAAAATCCCTCCGAAACAAATTACTACTTTGTCTTTATCTGATTTCAGCTCTAAGTAGCTTGGGCCTGTAGGAGTTAGTATACATAGAAAAACAAAGAAGGCCCAAAGCATAATGAAATTTAATTGGTATTGAAACTTAGGCCCAGAATAGTTCTAAACCTATCAAACTTATCTCCCTCTATGAATTTTGTTAGGATGTCAGCACGCTGCTCTGACGACCCTATATGTTGAATATCACAAATATTATCTTCAACCAAATCTCTAATGAAATGATACCTGATGTCTATATGTTTGCTCCTATTGTGAAGCACTGGATTCTTAGAGATGTTTATTGCACTTGTATTATCACATAGCACCACAAATTTCTCTTGAATCACTCCATAGTCTGCCAAAGTTTGTTTCATCCGCATAAGTTGAGAGCAGCAACATGTAGCAACTATGTATTCCGCTTCAGCTGTAGAAAGAGCAACTATGTTTTGTTTCCTTGAGTACCAACTAACCAAATTGTCACCAAGATAGAAACAACCTCCTGTAGTCGAGCGTCTGTCATCACAACTTCCAGCCCAGTCTGAGTCTGTGTATCCTATAAGATCCAATGATGATCTTTTAGAGTACCAAATTCCAAGTCCAATGGTTCCCTTAATATATCTCATAATTCTCTTAGTTGCCTTGAGATGTGTCTCCTTAGGTTGAGATTGAAATTTAGCACATACTCCAGTGCTATATGAGATATCTGGTCTGGTTGCTGTTAGGTAGAGAAGACTACCTATCATACTTCTGTATAGCTTTTGATCAACATCACTGCTAGAATCATTTTTAGAAAGTTTCTCATGTAATCCCTGAGGTGTCCTTGCTACTTTGCTGTCTTCCAAGTTAAACTTCTTGAGCATATTTGCAGCATACTTTTCTTGTGATAAGAATATACCATCATTTCCTTGTTTAATCTGCAATCCAAGAAAGTAGTGCAATTCTCCAAGTATACTCATCTCAAATTCTGTTTTCATAGCATGTATAAATCCTTTTCTAAGCTCTTCAGAGGTAGATCCAAAAATGATATCATCAACATAGACCTGAACTACTATGATGTGTTTGTCTGAATGCTTAATGAATAAGGTCTTATCCACATTTCCTCTGGTGTAACCGTTGTTAACGAGAAATTGTGACAACCTTTCATACCAGGCACGAGGTGCTTGCTTAAGACCATAAAGAGCTCCTTTGACTCTGTAGACATATTCTGGATGTTTATGGTCTTCAAACCCAGCTGGTTGAGCTACATAAATTTCCTCCTTGATTCTTCCATTCAGAAAAGCGGTCTTGATATCCCTTTGGTATAATTTGAAATCCAAGTAGCATGCAACAGACAAAAAGATCCTCACAGCTTCCATTCTAGCCACTGGAGCATATGTTTCTCCATAGTCCAATCCTTCAATTTGTGTGTAGCCTTGTGCTACCAGTCGAGCTTTATTTCTGACTATGTTTCCATGCTCATCTTTCTTATTTCTAAAGATCCATTTAGTACCAATAATGTTGATGTTGTCAGGGGGTGGTACTAACTCCCATACAGAGTTTCTTTCAAATTGAAGTAGCTCATCTTGCATGGCTGCAATCGAGTATTCATCTTTGAAAGCTTCTGAGGCATTTTTTGGTTCCACCTTGGATATGAAACAGTTTATTCCAGCTAGTTATTTGTAATCAACTTTCTTATTTCTGGTCTGCCTTGGTGCATCCAATCCTCCTATAATATCAGTATTAGAATGATGCTTCAAAGTTCTAGGACCTTTCCTACTTATCAATCTCAGTAGTGTCATGTAGTTGTGGCTCTTCTTCAGTATCAACCAAAACTTCAGTTTCAGCTCCAGCTTCTACATCAGCTTCAAATAATGGTTCATGTGATTACTCAATTGGTGGATCAAGAATAGGAAAGTAATGTAGACCATATTCATCTTCAGATAATCCTTTAGATAAAGAATCTTCAAATAAAACGTTCACAGATTCTAACCTTCTTGCTATCAGTCAAGTAGACTCTGTAAGCTCTGGAGTTGTTAGCATAGCCTAAAACAACCCTTTTTCTGATCTAGCATCGAACTTCTTAAGCTGTTCCCGATCTCTGTAAACATGACAAGGACAACCAAATGTATGAAAATATTTGACATTAGGAAGTTTATCATACCATATTTGATAAGGAGTGAAGTTTATCTTTGGCCTCAAAAGAACTCTGTTTGCAACATGACATGTTGTGTTGATTGCCTCAGCCCAAAAGGTCTTGGGAAGTGTACTATCATGAAGCATAGACCTTGCCATCTCCTGTAAGGTTCTGTTATTCCTTTCTACAATGCCATTCTGTTGAGGAGTTTTTGGAGCAGAGAATTCTTGAGAAATTCCATGTAGCTTACAAAAAACAGTGAATTGTTGATTGTCAAACTCTCTTCCATGATCAGTTCTAATCCTTTTGATCTTTCCTTGTTTTTGGTTCATAATCTCCAGGCTTATTGACTCAAAATACTCGAAGGCTTCATCTTTGGATCTGAGAAAACAAACAAAAGTAAATCTAGAAAAATCATCCACTATAACAAGTACATGCCTTTTACCATTAAGGCTTTCAACTTCTAATGGACCCATCAAGTCCATATGAATGAGTTCAAGACAGTGATTAGTGGTAATTTCGTCAACTCGTTTGTGTTGAGCTTTGGTTTGTTTCCCCTTTGAACATCCTTCACAGATAACTTTTGAGTTATTCTGTAGTTTGGGTAACCCTTTAACAGCGCCAGATATACTTAATTTGTAGAGAGTTTGGTAATTCAGGTGTGCCATCCTCTTGTGCCAAAGGCTTGTAAGATCTTCGTTCAAAATCAAAGCCCTATCTACTGTTTCCTTTAAGATATAACAATTATTAGTAGACCTTTTGCCTTACATAATACACTTATAGTCTTTAAACACATAACAAGTATTCATGTCAAATAGCACTAAGGAGTTTTCATCACATAATTGGCTTATGGAGATCAAGTTGGTAGTTAATCCTTCAACAAAATAAACTTTAGAGAGATTAGAAATGACTCCCTTATCAATTTTACCATAACTAGTGATTTTGCTTTTGGCACCATCACCATACATCACCTCTCCACAATCCTGTTCTATGAAGTTTTGAAGTATGTTCTTGGTTCCAGTCATATGCCTAGAGCATCCAGAATCAAAATACCACAAGGTGTTCTTATGATGTGCCTGCAAAGATACAACAACAAGACCAAGTGATTGTTTGTTAGATTGTTTAGGTATCCAGGCCTTACGAATCTGGATTTTCTTCTGTAGTTCTAACAACGGCCAGACAACTGGTCTTCCATTTAAGAGGTCTCGAACTATCCTCAGACAAGTATCAGCTTGATGACCAGGTAGACCACAATAGATACAATTCCTTGAGTCTTGAGGTGCAAGGTTGACTTGAATGGGCACATCCTTGTAGGCTGCTGCATTACTTGATTCTTCACCAAGGTATCCTCCACTGACAAAGTTTCTCTTGGTTGATTTGAACTTGTTTGGCTTCCCTTTCTTCTTGTATCCAATCTGAAAGATCACCAGGTCTTTTGTACATAGAAAGAACTGAATCTAACTTATTTTTACCTTTTACCGTTTGAGAGAGTTCATTGATCTTAGTTTGGAGTTGTTGATTTTCTGTAGCCAAAGAGGTCTTTTCTTCAGAAAGTTTGGAGCATTCAACTTGAAATTCTTCAACTTTGAGCTTAGCAAGCTTCAATTCCTTCTGAATTTTAATCTTCTCAGCAGATAGCTCATCATAAGATATTCCGAAGTCAGCCAGTTGAGCTAACAACTTCTTGTTCTCACTGAAGGAAGTATCATACTCGAACTTTAACTCTTCATAGGCATCGGCCAGCTTTGAATATATTTCATTAATGTTACCTGCACTAACAGAATCATCTTCATCAGTAGAATAATCTATTGAACTTGTTATACCTGTTAGGGGGCTGCAATCACGAATTGTTAAGGCTACAACATCTTCTGAATCACTCTGTTGTTCATCAGTTGCCTCAACATCGGATTCTCCATCACTGAGAGTAGCTTGATATGCTTTTCCTTCTTTTCTCTTGGCAGTGGGACATTCCTTTTTGACATGCCCTTTGCCTCCACATTCATAGCATACGATAGAGGAGAATTTGTCGAATTTATCTGGCTCCTTGAGTTTCCTTTGATTACTGACTTTGCCATCAAATTTCCTTGAACCCTTATTCTGTTGTTTATCTGACGTCGAAACACCATGAGAACTGGATTTCTGCGGCTTGCCTTTCTGTAACTGTCTTGCTCTCTTTTCTTGAAGGAATTTGGCCATTCTTCTGGTGATCAGTGATAATTCTTCACCTAGATAATCATCTGAATCATCAATCTTTTCAGCTTTTAGAGCAATACTCTTCGACTTTCCTTTGTTTCTTTACTCCAAGTGATTCACTTCATAGTTTTGCAAATTACCAACCAATTCTTCCAAAGTCATCGTATTGGTCTTTTCACTCTCTTCAAGAACTGAGATCTTTCCAGAGTACTTGTGTAACGCCCCGAAAATTCAAACCTGATTTTCGCAAGCATTACCGCCGTACTAACTATCCTAAACTAGTGGCCAGCTAATTTAAAACAGCTAGTACAAGGCTGAGCAAACCTAAAGTCATCATCTGATTAATCCAATTTCATGCAGAACCTAAAATAAAATAAAACACAAAGGCACTTAAATAATCTCCACATAACAACTGATTAACAAAAACAATCCCTGTCAGAGTATCAGGCTACAAGCCTCTCAAACATAATCTGGCATCCTGCCAATATAACAGAGACAAGGCTACCAGCCCAAAGCAGTAGACACATAAGGCCACAGGCCGGCAGAATGTAAATCCTAGGCTCACAGGCCTCAACTAGTCAACAAAGTATCAAGTAATAGCAATCAACATAGTACCACAAAAAAATAAACATAATAAAAAGAACATGCGAATCCTATCTATGTGATCTCTCATCCCCAAAACCCAATCATGCTCCGGTGCCTCCAGCAGGATCTATAAAACAGACAAAAGCAAAGGGAGTCAGTACAACGTACTGAGCAAGGCTACGTGCCGGGGAGTAAGGGATAACAGAGCAACAAGAGTGAATAATAATAATAACAATAATAATAATAACAGCAACAACAACAACAACAACAACAACAACAACAACAACAACAATAATAATAATAATAATAATAATAATAATAATAATAAAAACATGAATAACATGACAGAATATAAATAAAGTAATTAACCATCACACAGTCCCATACCGGTGCTTCAACCACAATCGTACAATTTATGCATATGATGCATGGCCTAACATACACCTATCTATCCTATATGCACTTGCAATGAATATGCCTAGCCGGCACCTAAAACCCGGGCGGTATGAACCCACGGGTGAGGATATCATCAACTCCAACCCGTTACAGGGTAACATACACCATCCCCGCAGGGACCACAGGCATCACAGCCCAAATCATACACCCCGAAGGGCCAACAGGCATTACACCCAATAATCACACCCCGAATGGGCCATCGGGACTCAACAACACCTGTAAAGGCTGCCCGATTAATCATAATCATCATCTCGCCCTATCGGGCTATATTCCGTCAATTCTTTCATGACTCAATGCATATGACACCCATCATGGAAATCAAACACTCAGGCAATAAGCTCACAAATTGTGGATACTCATATTTTTTTTTAAAAAAAAATAAATAATTCACGATACAAAAATATAAAATCTTCAATCCATGCTTCATCAAAACTATCATTTCATAAAACCTCCAATTAGAAAATCCTTAACAGTTCCCATGTAAGCATAAAGCAATAAAACATTTTTATACACCACTTACACTACCTGAAGCCGCACAATTCAAATTCTTTTGCAAGGTTCAATTAACTGCAAACTAATACTTACAAGAATTATATACTGATGTCTCACCTGATTAAAGAAAAGTCAATTGAGGTTTGTCTAAGGTGCATGAATTAATTAATATCATACATATATATATATATATATATGAGTGCAAAAACACTACCAATTCCATCAATTCAATGCCGAGACTGCTCACCATCACCGATTGGAATTTGACAATTGATTACCGTGAACACATAGAAATTAGATGTATATCGACACCAATATACACGATTAACCCTTATGGGAAATCACCCCAATACCCCCAAACACGTAATTTAAGCACACAAATCCCTTGCCTCGATATTAGGAGCGATTAACAACACCTCTGGGATGTCCAATTCGACTCGGTCGATCCAACTCAAAAATCCCCAAATCCTACCATTTTGAAACATCTCCAAATCACCACCAAAACGAACGAAATAAAAATCATTGCGAAGAAGACGACGAGGAGAAATACTTACCAACAACCGCTTAATCAATCGGCCAAGAAACGCGATGATTTGAGCGGAATGAAATCCTCTCCAAAACCCTTCTCCTCTCGGTACACTTCCTCCTTTCTTTCTACCGTTTCCTTCCAACTTTTACAAAATCTGAAAATGGCCCCCATTTAACTTTCCCATGGTTAAATATTTGCAAAAAGGCCCCAACATTCTCAATTGACACAAAAGGGGCTCCATCCGGACTTGAGTGTAATAAACCCATCACTAAATAATTTAAACAGTCCAATTTAATTAAATCGGGTCATTACATTCCTCCCCCCTTACGATCATTTCGTCCCCGAAATGCACATTCGAGAACATGATCAAAAACAAAAAGTAAGGAAACAAAGTTACCTCAAAGCGACGGAGTCAAGTCCAAGTCTGGGTACTTCAGCTTCATATGCTCCTCGGTTTCCCAATTAGCATCTTCAGCCCCATGCCTATACCAAAGCACCTTAACCATCAGGATGGTTTTGTGCCTCAGAACCCTTTCCTTTGCATCAATCACCCGAACTGGATACTCCTCATACACAAGACTTGCATCCAACTCAATCTCATCAGACTGGAGAATCTTAGATGGGTCAGATACGAACTTCCGGAGTTGAGAAACATGAAAAACATCATGAGCTCGACCCACTTTAGCTGGTAAAGCCAACCTATAAGCCACTTTACCAATTCTCTCCACAATCTCATAGGGTCCAATGTATCTCGGGCTCAACTTGCCCTTCTTACCAAACCGGCGTACCCCTTTCATAGGCAATACCCGCAGTAACACCCTATCGCCAACCTCAAACTCCACATCTCAACGAGCTAAATCCGCATAGCTCTTCTGCCTGTCCTGGACCTCTTTCATTCGATCCCTGATGATCCTCACCAACTCGATTGTCTGCTCAATCATCTCAGGACCCACATTCACCTTATCTGTTGGGTCGTTCCAACATAAAGGACTCCTACACTTCCTCCCATACAATGCCTCGAAGGGAGCCATACCAATACTCATATGGTAACTATTATTGTAACTGAACTCCACCAAACTGAGGTGACTCTCCCAACTATCCTGAAAGTCCAGTGCACAAGCTCGCAACATATCCTCTAAAGTCCTAATGGTCCTCTCTGTCTGACCATCTGACTGAGGATGACATGCAGTACTCATGCTAATCTGCGTGCCAAACGCTGCCTGCACCTCCTTCCAAAACTTGGACAGAAATCTGGAATCCCGATCAGACACAATCTCATTGGGAATCTTAAACCTTTTAACAACATGCTGAATATAAGCCTGTGTAAGCTGGCTCATACTCCATGTCAGTCTCATACGTATGAACACTGCACTTTTTGACAATCGATCTACCACTGCCCAGATAGTGTCCATCTTTATCACCGTCTGAGGCAATCCTGTCACGAAATCCATGGAAATGGATTCCCACTTCCATTCAGGTACTGCTAAAGGTTGTAGCATAACCATCGGCCTCATGTGCTCAACCTTCACTCGCTGACATGTGGCACACTTAGCCACATATTCAACTATCTCCATTTTCATGTTGTTCCACCAATAAGTCTGTCGGATGTCTTTATACATCTTTGTGACCCCTGGGTGAACAGAATAAGGAGTCGTGTGAGCCTCATCCATGACCTTTCTCTTCAGGTCATCACACCACTCCGGAATGCACCATCTATCACCATATCTCACCATGCCCCTATCATCAATTCTGAAACCCGGAGCCTTACCATCCTGAATCTTCTGTCTCAATACTGCCATCTCCCCGCTATCATGCTGGCTAGCAAATATCTCATCAATCAAAGATGATGTAGTAACTAGCATGTTTAAAGTGTGCTGAACAGAGCCCACATGAACTACCTGAACCTCAAGTCTGAGTAATTCCCTCCGCCATTCAGGCATCACTCCCAAACATGCCACTGAATGATGCTCTTTTCTGCTCAAGGCATCTGCCACCTGGTTCGCTTTCCCTCAATGTACTGAATATCTGTGCCATAGTCCTGCAATAGCTCCATCCACCTCCTCTGTCTGCCACTCATGTGTTCTGAGGTGTACAGACACTTCAGATTCTTATGATCTGAATAAATTCTACACTTTGCCCCATACAAATAGTGTCTCCAGATTTTCAGAGCATGCACTACCGCTGCCATCTCCAAATCGTGAGTCGGATAGTTTGTGCTCATGTGGCTTAAGCTGTCGAGATGCATAAGCAATCACTTTGCCCCTTTTGCATCAACACACAACCTAAAACCTTAAGTGACACATCCGTGTAAACTTCGTACTCGCCTGAATCATCAGGTAGTACCAAAACAGGTGCCTCTGTCACTTTTTTCTTCAACAATTCGAACGCATGCTCACAATCATCATCCCATCTGAATCTGACAGCTTTCCTCAATAATCTCGTCAGAGGTCTGGCAATACTAGAGAACCCCTCAATGAATCTGCGGTAGCAGCCAACAAGACCTAAGAAACTCCGAATCTCTCCCACATTCTTCGGGGCTTGCCACTTTAATACTGCGTCCACCTTAGCAGGGTCAACCACAATACCTTCTCAGAAACAACGTGTCCCATAAACAACACCTTCTCCAACCAGAACTCACATTTAGATAGTTTATTATATAGCTTATGCGCTCACAATGTGTTCAACACTGTCCTCAGATGGCTAGCATGTGCCTCACGAGTCGGCGAATAGACCAGAATATCATCTATGAACACAACCACACACACATCCAGCAGGGGATGGAATACCCTATGCATAAGATCCATGAAGATTGCTGGTGCGTTAGTCAAACCAAAAGGCATGACCGTGAATTCAAAATGTCCATAACGAGTTCTGAATGCTGTCTTAGGCCTATCAGCCTTTGCCACCCTTATCTGGTAGTAGCCTGATCTCAAATCAATCTTACTGAATACACTGCCCCCCCTCAACTGATCAAACAGATCCTCAATCCGAAGTAGAGAATACTTATTCTTCACTGTGATTCGGTTTAAACCCCTGTAGTCGATACACATCCTCATCGACCCATCCTTCTTCTTAACAAACAGTACAGGAGCTCCCCAAGGTGAGCTACTCGGCTGGATATACCCCTTACTAGTAAGCTCATTCAACTGATCCTTCAACTCTTTCAATTCAGCAAGAGCCATCCGGTAAGGAGCCTTAGAAATAGGAGCTGCATCATGCATCAGCTCGATAGTAAAATCAATCTCCCGAGCAGGTGGGAGACTAGGAATTTCATCGGGAAACACATCCCCGAACTCAGAGATAACAGGGCACTCGAAGCAGTAGGAACCTCTGCTCGAAGATCCCTCATTTGCCACAGGGAAAGAGAACAACCCCCGCATCAGATCACAACAAAGCAACAGAAACCACACCAGTGGCAGGTGGAATCAAAGAATATCGGTAAGAAACACACTTACCCAAGGAATCCTGAAATGATATTCGTGGAACACCACAATCGATCACAGCATGATGGCAAAACAACCAATCCATGCCCAATAGCACGTCAAGATCAGCCAGGCTAAAGACCACCAGGTCAACCCTGAATTCTGACTCTCGATGCTCAACACAGCATCTTGGATCAAATGATCACTTCGAATACTATCACCCGAAAGTAAAGAAACTAGCATCTGGTAGGGCACCAACGGTCCTACTCCGTGTTCTCGCACACATGGAAAAGCCACTAAAGAACACGTGGCTTCCGAATCGCACATTACTAAGGCAGAAGGATTCGCACAGTAGTAGCACCTACTACATGCTTACGAATGAGTCCCGAATGAACATGAGACTCCAGAGTCAAACACAATAACCGCGACACAAAATGCGACATGAATAATTCCCATAACAGGAAAACGAGTTTATCTCTCAGCCAGAGAGTCATGAGGAAACACCCACGGTACAAGGATTACACACACACGCCAAAACGTTATCAATCAACATAACGTTTCCAAGACATAAAGACAACACGCTTGACAAGCCTCCCTAAGTCAGCCGCTCAACCCAAGCGAAGTCGGTTCCCTCACATCACCGATCTCGACATGTAGGACAGTCGTCTTTCCTCGACTCACGCGACAGGCATCTAACGTTTCGACGAACGGATCTCATGTCCTTCCGATTCATCCTCTGTCAATTAAATGCACCACTAAATCGTTATTCTCTCTAGCCCAACTATACCATCACTAGAATAGCCTAGAAATAGGTTTCCACCATCATTCGCATGCAGACGGACTACAAATGTCTGTTTCACACCAGTTGGTCATCGCACTAGGGAAACATTCTCAGTACCATATCTCACTCTCGAGGGTACATTAATCCATCTGAACACCATTCAACACATTGATCTCGCTGGGATCGCCATTCAAATAGCCCAGACTCCCACGAGGTTTTTCCAAACTCTTGAGTCGACATCGATCGCAACATCAATAAATAATGTTAGTAGAAATCACCAACATCCACAACATAGTAACTGAGAGCAGAAATAATGAATATAATAAATAAATAAATAAATTTATTCACAGTCCTCAATGACTGTGAAATCACAAGGATCCTGACTGGTGTACCATTGTCCTTCCACAGTTCCACAACTGTGGCTCGACCTGGTATGCGCAAAACTCAACATAAATAATGATAAGAATGCAATTCTACACTACATGTATCCCCCACACATCTCACCACTAATGTCTACACCAGTTTTAATATAATAAAAGAGCACACAGGCTCTGATACCACTCTGTAACGCCCCGAAAATTCAAACCTGATTTTCGCAAGCATTACCGCCGTACTAACTATCCTAAACTAGTGGCCAGCTAATTTAAAACAGCTAGTACAAGGCTGAACAAACCTAAAGTCATCATCTGATTAATCCAATTTCATGCAGAACCTAAAATAAAATAAAACACAAAGGCACTTAAATAATCTCCACATAACAACTGATTAACAAAAACAATCCCTGTCAGAGTATCAGGCTACAAGCCTCTCAAACATAATCTGGCATCCTGCCAATATAACAGAGACAAGGCTACCAGCCCAAAGCAGTAGACACATAAGGCCACAGGCCGGCAGAATGTAAATCCTAGGCTCACAGGCCTCAACTAGTCAACAAAGTATCAAGTAATAGCAATCAACATAGTACCACAAAAAAATAAACATAATAAAAAGAACATGCGAATCCTATCTATGTGATCTCTCATCCCCAAAACCCAATCATGCTCCGGTGCCTCCAGCAGGATCTATAAAACAGACAAAAACAAAGGGAGTCAGTACAACGTACTGAGCAAGGCTACGTGCCGGGGAGTAAGGGATAACAGAGCAACAAGAGTGAATAATAATAATAACAATAATAATAATAACAGCAACAACAACAACAACAACAACAACAACAACAACAACAACAATAATAATAATAATAATAATAATAATAAAAACATGAATAACATGACAGAATATAAATAAAGTAATTAACCATCACACAGTCCCATACCGGTGCTTCAACCACAATCGTACAATTTATGCATATGATGCATGGCCTAACATACACCTATCTATCCTATATGCACTTGCAATGAATATGCCTAGCCGGCACCTAAAACCCGGGCGGTATGAACCCACGGGTGAGGATATCATCAACTCCAACCCGTTACAGGGTAACATACACCATCCCCGCAGGGACCACAGGCATCACAGCCCAAATCATACACCCCGAAGGGCCAACAGGCATTACACCCAATAATCACACCCCGAATGGGCCATCGGGACTCAACAACACCTGTAAAAGCTGCCCGATTAATCATAATCATCATCTCGCCCTATCGGGCTATATTCCGTCAATTCTTTCATGACTCAATGCATATGACACCCATCATGGAAATCAAACACTCAGGCAATAAGCTCACAAATTGTGGATACTCATATTTTTTTTAAAAAAAAATAAATAATTCACGATACAAAAATATAAAATCTTCAATCCATGCTTCATCAAAACTATCATTTCATAAAACCTCCAATTAGAAAATCCTTAACAGTTCCCATGTAAGCATAAAGCAATAAAACATTTTTATACACCACTTACACTACCTGAAGCCGCACAATTCAAATTCTTTTGCAAGGTTCAATTAACTGCAAACTAATACTTACAAGAATTATATACTGATGTCTCACCTGATTAAAGAAAAGTCAATTGAGGTTTGTCTAAGGTGCATGAATTAATTAATATTATATATATATATATATATGAGTGCAAAAACACTACCAATTCCATCAATTCAATGCCGAGACTGCTCACCATCACCGATTGGAATTTGACAATTGATTACCGTGAACACATAGAAATGGAATTTAGTGGACTGTCTACAAATCAAGACAATTACTCCAATCCACACAACCCATATACTGGCGCAGCGTCATGATAACAGATATAACCAAATCGATATTCGATAACGACATTAATAGATGTATATCGACACCAATATACACGATTAACCCTTATGGGAAATCACCCCAATACCCCCAAACACGTAATTTAAGCACACAAATCCCTTGCCTCGATATTAGGAGCGATTAACAACACCTCTGGGATGTCCAATTCGACTCGGTCGATCCAACTCAAAAATCCCCAAATCCTACCATTTTGAAACATCTCCAAATCACCACCAAAACGAACGAAATAAAAATCATTGCGAAGAAGACGACGAGGAGAAATACTTACCAACAACCGCTTAATCAATCGGCCAAGAAACGCGATGATTTGAGCGGAATGAAATCCTCTCCAAAACCCTTCTCCTCTCGGTACACTTCCTCCTTTCTTTCTACCGTTTCCTTCCAACTTTTACAAAATCTGAAAATGGCCCCCATTTAACTTTCCCATGGTTAAATATTTGCAAAAAGACCCCAACATTCTCAATTGACACAAAAGGGGCTCCATCCGGACTTGAGTGTAATAAACCCATCACTAAATAATTTAAACAGTCCAATTTAATTAAATCGGGTCATTACAACTTGGGTGATACCATTCGTAGCATTTTCCTGACCAATTTCTGTTCATCAAAATGCATTCCAAGCTCTATGC
This sequence comes from Hygrophila difformis, assembly GCA_030278955.1. Lineage (NCBI taxonomy): Eukaryota > Viridiplantae > Streptophyta > Magnoliopsida > Lamiales > Acanthaceae > Hygrophila > Hygrophila difformis. The sequence continues at coordinate 4,234,698 of JAOANR010000005.1, read as the reverse complement.
ATTGATTAACCACATTTTGAAATCTTTCAAAGTTTGTTGAAATGTTTTCATCATCTGTCATCTCCAACCTGTCATACAAAGATTCAACGCGATGTAAACGTGTTAGCTTAACATCTGCAGAACCCTCAAACCTGATTTCAAGGAATCTCCACATATCATGGGCGTTTTTGCAATTCTTGATCATCCTATGTTGTGCCTCTTCCATGGCTCCACTAATTGCATTCATGGCCGCATAATTTCCTTGTTTTGCAGTTCTTTCTGCTGCTGTAAACTCAGCCTTTCTAGCGAGTCGAATTATTGGTGCAACAGTGGTTGTGGTGGCAGTAGTTGAGGTGGTATCCGTAGTTGTGGATGTGGTTGTAGTTGTACTTGCAGTAACATGAGTTTCAGTCCTTGTTGGTGGTTCCCATGCTTCTTCGACTGCATCCCAAACATCCTCTCCAAGAGCTCTAAGATAGCACTCCATTCTTGACTTCCAGTAGCTGTAGTTGTTTCCATCGAAGATCGGTGGACGCAGGTGTGAGATTTCCCTACTCATGATGAATCTTGAATCTTCAGTAAAGCGTTTTGAAGATTGGCTCTGATACCAATTGACAGTCCCAACGACGAGTAGGTTGTTAAGGTGTTGTTATGATCACGCACAATTGCAGAAATGTAAAAAAACAATTGTTTGGTGACCCGGTTCGGACCTCCTGTCCTACGTCCAGAGGATTCCAATCCATGCGAAGATCACTCAACAAAGATCAAGAACAAACACAAGACTCGAAACAAATTCTATCAACTCGATCTAGAAGCTGAAAAACTCTCCCTCAACTCCTAATCTCCCTGATCAGAATTACAGAGACAATCTTGTTGTTCCTCCAACCTGTTGACAACCTTGAACAAGAATCCTAAACTATTCCAAGAAGAATTCCCATCTTGGATTACAACTCGATCTAAATGATATACACATGAATTACAACTAAATTCACTCAAGATAAAAAAACACTCAATCATCTAACATGAAGAACACGGTTTTGACTCAAGTATATCTTCTAATCGAATCTAAGAAGCTCTCGGTAAAGTGTATAGAAGAATGAAAAGTAAGTACAAAATCTAACTCAAAGACTCAAGTATAAGAAGTATATATAGACTGAAGTCCGCCTTGGTCTTTGAGTCCATGGTGCTGGTGAGACTTGATCCTCAAGGATATAACCTCCTTGTTGTTTGTGAGTTGCATTGACATATATATGATCCTGCATGAAATGTTTAGTGCCAACAGATGCTAAGACAGATCTAGCCAAAACGAGACGTCCCGCCTTGTTCAAGAGTGCCCGTTTCCAAGTGGCAAGATGAGCTTGCATGGATTTTATTAAGAATTGGAAATGATGCTTGCGAGCTGCTCCACAAAATATAGGAAATCCTAGATATTAACCAAGGTCATCCGTAAATCTTATATTTAGGGTTTGTTCTGCACATTGAGCTGTAGCTGCGGGCTGGAGCTGTAGGGAGCTGGAGCTGTAGCTGTCAGTTTTATTTAAATGTTAGGTACAACTAGCTGTAGTTGTCATAAAATTTATAAAATGACATAAAAGGACATATTTATGTAGACACTATTGGGTGGTTGGTTAGTTATTGAGTTAAAATTGTAATTGGACATAAATAAGCTAGCTTGCTAGCTTATTTTGAATGCTACCTTACTTAGCTTCTATTTGTAGAGCTTCGAATTATAGCTACAGCCCTCAAAAGTTAGTGTGGAGAACGGAGCTAAAATTTTAGTATAATATCAAAAGCTACCAAAAGCTCCCAAAAGCTCTAAAAAAACTGTATGCAGAACAGACCCTTAATATGGCTTAAATACCTTGACGATCACAAGCGGGGATGGATGCTGAAGCGAAAGCATTGGATTTGCGACCGTTAATTTTGAGTCTGGAATGGGATGCAAAGTTACTCAAAACATCATCCATGCACCTAACGCTTACAAGAGACGCATCTGAAAAAAAAAAGTAGAAGGTCATCTGCAAATAATCTATGAGAATTGGGGGAGAACCACGACCGAGTTCAACCGGCTGCCAGGTACCTTCACGAACTTTAGATACAATAGTACGAGATAGTTTTTCCATTATGATGAGAAATAGATAAGGTGATAATGGATTTTTTTTATTGTTAATTAATCAACTTTAATATAATATTATCTCAATTATATAATTATTATCAACAAATTAAGAAAAAACTAAATTTGATCTTGATAGATTCGTCTAACAGCATAGTTTTAGATTATATATGTTATATAATTTTTTACTAGTATGCAATTTTTGACATATTAATTGTGTAGTTTTTCTACTTTACCGACTTGTGCGTCACGTGTTACCAAAAAATATTTCAGACATTAACTTTTAAATAATATATTGAATAATGTATACCATAGAACCAAATCAAAATTAATGCACTACCAGGGCGTTCCCTCCTGATTTTGTCATTGGGGACTTGGCGGCGGATCCGTTCGGCGTGTGGTTCCCCATGATTTAGTCTTTTGGATGTTTCTCTTTTTCTTATTTGTTCGGTTTTCTTTGATTTTTGATTTTCCCCTTGTTTTCCGGCTTTGGCTTTTAAAAAAAATAAAAACAAAAACAAAATTAATGGAATAAGAGGAATATTTTTCTTTTTCTAAAAAAAAAATAAATTGATCCCCGTAATAAAACATTGTTGATTTATATATAAATTTCAAATCAAATTCTATGTATATAAATGGAGGGTGCATTCAAAATTTATTCTTTTGGTTCGCTAAAACAAATTTATTCTTTTGGCAAAAATAGTACGTGGTTGAATATTTAATTTTGAACTCAAATTCTTAATCATCAATTCAGCGCACGTAGAGCTGTAAATAGAACAAACAGTTCGTGAGCTGAGCTCGTTTCGACACGTGTTCGTTCATTAACAGCTCGTTCGGTAAGTTAAACGAACCGAGCTCAAACACATAATTTGGTTCGTGTGTTCGTTCGTTAAGTTCGCGAACAGTTCGTAATTCTTTTTTAATGGAATATATATTATAAAAAATAAAAATGTTATCTAATTGTTCTTTCCATTTTTCATTTTTATTAATTTCACATTTCTCTCATAAATTATATTACAATATATATTACATTTTCACACCTAATTTAATTCTAAAATAAATAAATTTATTAATAAAATAAATGGTTCGTTAACTGAGCTCGACTAGATCGTGTTCGTTCATTATGAGCTCGTTCGTAAGGTTAAATGAACAGAGCTCAAACATGAAAATTGGCTCGTTAAGATTTTTGGCTCGGTTCGTGTTCGTTCGTTAAGCTTAACGAACAGAGCTCAAACACTTGAAGCTCGATTCGGTTCGACTCGTTTACAGCTCTAAGCGTACGGTGAAATAGTTAGAGTTACTACTTACTACCCTCTTAACTAAAATTATAGACGTCGGTTTTACTATTATTTCCAATTCTTTAAAAGATAAAGAAAAAGACCCTATGACTTTTTTTTTTATTTATTTATTATCATGCAATGAATAAATCATGGTTGTCGATCCACTTATTTTTTAATCTTTCATACATATACATATATATTTGTAATAAAGATAAATAATTATACTAAAATTCTATCCCTAAAAAGCTTAACCCAATTGAAAAATACCCACATGTGATGTTAAACTTTTTAATCATTTTCATAATTCGAGATTATGCGTAATTTTTTTTTTTATTGTATGCAACTCCAGTTCAATTCAATAACTTTTTTTTTTTTAATGAACCAAATGAATTCTTAGATTTTTTTAGAGGACGAAAAATAACATCGATGCATTGATATATTTAGAAAAAAACATGATATTTAGACGCCAAAAATATATTTATATATTGTACTATAGTATAACTATCTAGTTGGTAGGTGAGTTAATAAAATAAAATGATAAAAGCTAAGGGAGCGAAAGAAATAGTTAGACGCCAAACTCGAGACCTCAATTGTAATATTTCGCATACTACTGGTAATCACGTACTATAAAATATTAATTTTTTTGTTCAAAAAATTAACAATACTAAATATTTTTTCGTTTTGTTTTGTTTTTTTTTTTTTTGGTTTATTTGTAGAAGAGGAAAATGAATTTTCAATTCCTTGAAAGCTAAAAGTAATCTTAAACTTTAACCATTGAACCTAATCAAACGGGACCAATTGGAGTGAAATATCCGGCTGCCCCCTCACCAATACCATTTATTACTCTTTTTTTTCTTTTTTTTTAAAAAAAAAATCATTAAAAAAAACAAGGGAAAATTTGTGATAAACACCCCACATCAAAGTTTAATACTTGTTCATTAGTGTTACAATAATAACAAATAAATAGAAGTGAGAAAATAATTACTTCAGAAAGAGTGTCACCAAAAAAATTTATCTCATATGTAAAAAATAATTATTTTTGTGTCTTTTATCTATCATAAAAAAAGGGTAATACACATGCATCAACAATTTTTGAAAAGAAAAATGAATAATGTGGGAAATAAAGAGGAAAACATTCATTGGCCCTACATATTTTACCAAGAAGTGGACAAATTTTCCTCAAATTGAAAATATAAAAATATATATATTATACTGTATAGAATGGTCAATACTCAATAGGATCGATGATTAATTAATGTTTCCCATCTAACAAATGTTGGTAGGTTCTGCCCAAAGCCCAAAAAGCTAAGTATTGGTAGGTGAAGAAATCAACTTTAAATTTAAGCAAACCCCATTTAAATCCCCAGTTAGACTTTCAATTTATCAATTTAAATATCAAAGAAAATTAATCTTGCTGAAAGGGAGCTCGTTCGGAAGACTTCTTCACGACTTGGGCTTTCTCTCCGGATGATGTTAGGCCGCTTCTTGCTGCGGATTTAGCGGGTGTTTGCTATCTCCGCAACTAGTCTCTCTTTTTGTTTTCTTCTTCCTTATTTTTCTATTTTTTGCCAACGCTCTAGCAACGTCACTGGTTATCCAAAAAAAAGAAGTACAAATATTAGCACCCCACTTTCAATTTTATCAAGCATGATGATGGGGTGAAATAAGTTTTTTCAAATTGTAGTAGGTGGCCTTAGCAATAACATCTTCGACATATAATTGTGCATTTTTATTTGGATGTTCACGAGGAATATCTCCTGTTCTTTTCTTTCTTGGAAAACACCAAAGACAATCCAAATATTTAGAAAATACAAGTGTTTTGGTTAGAAAGTAAATGTTGAACAAGCCTTTTAGGGCAGAAGAATTTGAATCAGGCTTTTGGGGGATTTATTAATATTTTTTTCATCTTGTTAAAAAAAAAAAAAAAAAACTGAATTTAGACAAAAGGCAACAGCCAACAAGTGTGTGCGTGTGTAAGAAGCTTATAAAAGTCCAAAAATCCGATGATGATGATGAGATGAAGCATGGAGTACCTCATTAGCCTCGTGCGCTATATGTTATGCCTCTTTTACACAAAAGAACTTTATTTTTTAAAAAAAAATATTCACACTCATGTCGGCTTGAGCTCTGGGGATAAAGGGAGGGATAGGGGCCGTCTGGAAATCGAACCACCAATCATAAGGTCGGAAGCAGTGGCGAACTCAGGAATTTTCGACTGGCAGGGCCCTTTTTTTAAAAAAAAAAAACTTAAGTATACAAAATAATTATATATAAATTTGTTAATAAAATAGTACAAAATATGAAAAAAGTTTAACTACAAGAATAATAGAATATATAAATTAATTCTCACCATTTGTTTGCATTAGAAATTTACTTAATATTGTCAGTTTTATATCTTTTGATACCGCTGCAATATGAATTTATTATTTATAGAGGTGAAAATATATTTTTTAATATATGTCACTAAAGCATCACTCATAAACTCATCCCCAATTTATTCGTCAAATTTATTTTCATAAGATTCATTGTCGAGAATACATTTTCAACTGCAGTTGTGGCAACTGGTAAGATCAATGCTAATTCAATCAATTTATAAATAATTGTTATGATCAATTGATGAAAATAAGTTAAATAGTGGTCATAAAGACAAGGTAATCGTTTTTATTAAATTTGGAGAAGTAAGCTCTATATGATCAAACTAACAAAGTGGTAATTCGAAGTTGTTTCAATGAATCAGTTATTCATCTATTACTTTAATAAATCAAAAGTCCATAAAAAAATATTCAAGTTATGTCAAATTAAAATAATAAAAATATTAAGTTTGGACTGAAACAATAAAAAAGAGGTGCCCTCATTTAATTACCATCAATTAAAATTAAAATTAATAATATATATTATACTCCCTCCGTCCCAATATAAGTGGCTCCTTTCTTTTAGGCACGAGAATTTAGGTAATGGGATTTAGTAGTTAAAGTGGTGTGAATAAATTTGACTAATTCATCCATCTAATTTATAATGGCTACATTTGACTTTTAACCATATTTATTATTTAATTTTGACTTAATGTTATCGTAATGATGTAGAAAGACAAAAATAGTTAAGTGTGATCTTGTTGGAATCGTCTAATCGTATAGTTTTAGAATATATATTTTATATAATTTTTATTTATACCCATTTTGAGATATTAATGGTTAAACATATATAGGGACTTTGTACAGAAAGTACAATTGTCACTATTGTGGGGTTTTTAATCATGTTTATGTTAATCTAATTTACTTAAAAGGGAAAATGACCACTTTTAATGGGACACCCCAAAAAGGAATAGTGACCACTTTTAATGGGACGGAGGGAGTAGTATTTTATTTTTAGGCCCCACCTGGCCTATACAATCTGTCCGCCTCTGGTCGAAAGTCAGGGCCTCAGGCGACACGAACACTAGATAAGAATAGTCCATTATCCCTCCATCACACAATGAGGATGTTTGGGAGTCAGCAGATCAGCTAGCAGATAGCAGATTCAGAGAGAGAATTGTGAGAGAATATGCTGATTGAATCCGCTATATGCTCCTGAATATGCCGCCTTCCAAACAGTCTCAATAACTACCTCATACGTTCTTTGTTTTTTTAAATATTTTTTTTTTTGAAAAAAAAAAGTAAAACTAGAAATGAAACGGCCACCATTTAAAAAAGGGAAAAGGGAAGGGGATATGATTAAGTATTTAACATTAATTATCGGTCTTATTATTTATGTCCAATTTTTTTTTTTAATCCATCCCAATATTTTTGTCGTATTTCAATTTTAAGAAATAATTAATATTAATCACCAAATCTACTCTCATTGCATTAATCAATAAATAAATGGATTAAAATTTCACTACCATTAATTAATAAATTCAAACCAACAACCATAACATCACACATAAATAAATTAATTAAAAATTCAAACTCATTATAATCATATAACACAAATTCCTAATTTCCCGTGACTTTTAAACACTAATCCACCTCACATCTATAATATATAAAGATTCTTGATGGCATGAATAGTGATGGACCAATGGGCTTAAAAAATAATTGAATTGATATTGTTAGTTTTGAGACTTAATTGGACTTCAAAAAAATTATAACTTATATTTACTATTGTTTGTTTTGGAAGAACATTTACTACTTCTATTTTTTAAATTTATAATCTAATATTTTTAAGTTAAATGAGCTATATTGAATGTATGCAAATTGTTTATATTAATATTCAAAACAATAATTTATATTTAAAACAAAATTAATCCTGATATTCTTTACCAATTATTTTTTGGTTTTATAAGGATTTTTTTTTTTGCCTAAAGAGACATTTTTACTAAAAATTTGGATGAAATTTAGATATTTAAGGTTTCAATAATTTCACTTAGTAAGAACACTAATATAGATTGCTAAAAATCATATACATTGTTTTAAAAAAAATATGTAATTTTATAGACGTAATAGTGTTTGTATGTAATCCAATTAACTAAATCTAATAAAATTATCTATGTTTATTTGTGATAATTAATTTATTAAATGTAATAATTGTTTGATAATTTAAGAAATTAGTCAAGTGGTCAAGTTTCTTTACTTCCAACCTAATGTGGTGATACGAGTCCCCATCATGTCCCCTTATAATTTATGGGAAAGGCTTTCCTATATAGGTTGTAAAACAATATATATATATATATATATATATATATATATATTATATACATTTAAATAATACACCATATAGTTTAAATTATTAAGATTAATAATCTAGATTTGGAAAATTGATATTTCATGTTTAATTGTTGACGCATTAATTATTGTTCAATCAACAAACAAATATTAAATTTCAGTATTTTACATTATTCAAACTATATTAATCTGTCATTATCACATCCAGTCCGTTCGGACTGGGAGGATAATACTAGTTAAATACTAATAACCCACATAAAACATCATGGCAAAAAGTTTTGGGACACATTTAGTTAGACAGAGCAAGTACTATTTTATTTTCATTTCACGTGGGACAACCAAAATAATAGTAGTAAAATTTTTCATTTCATATGGGACAGAGGAAGTAATACTTAACCAACAAAACATTAAAAATTCTATTTGTTCACACTTTTGTATACATACATCAGGAACCTTTTCTTTTCTTTTCCAGACAAAGCTTAATTGAAATTATGAAACAGAATATCAATGGCGACTACTATGTGACAGAGAAGCTAACCTGTTAGCCTCAAAAGGCTATGACTGCTGCTGAACAGATGCTTGAATCAGGGAGGTGAGAGACGGGTGAATGCGCGCTGTTTTCATCGACCTAGCATCGCTTCTGCCTTCCCCGTATACTTCACCTAAGGGCCAGCGTGGTCGAAGATCAAGCTGATTCATTTTTGTAAAAAATTCAGTTCAGTGAGGCAGTAAGTGCATAGCAGAAATGGGTTGATTATGGAAAGCAGAAGGGATGAACCGTAGCATCGGCAGGTTCACAGGCAGCCGGAGGAGGGTCGTATCTGCCCATCCGGAAGTGCTCAATCCCAGTCCAAGCAATCATTACACCTATGAACAGAATGACTGATGTATAAGAGCATTGGAATTTGGAAAAAGAAATGTTGGAGAAGTCATTGCAAAGTAGTCTCACCATTGTCGGTGCAAAGGCTGGGAGGAGGGCAAATGAGCTGCAAGCCATTCTTCTCTGCTATCCCATTTAGTCGAGACCTAACATATTGATTACAAGCAACACCTCCGGAGACAACCTAGGAAGAGGAAATGCAGCACGTGTTGAGAAAATTAGAGTTGTCACTTGTCAGGGCGTAGAAGGGTGTAAAATGAGTAATGATGTGGCTCACAGACCAAATGCTTTATAGAAGGTTCAGTCTTGAATGCCCATTCAACTGCCCGTTCGCACTTTTCTTCTAAATGCAATACTGCAACCCGCTGCAGGAGACAAATTTGTTAATCTTCTAAACGGAAAAATGGATATATTCTGCAGGATTGATATCACTGTATTGAGATGGAAGCAAAGAAAGTGAAGATAGGGTTGCCTGGAAAGAGGCAGCAATGTTGGCCCGCACGTTTCTGTCATCATCACTAGCTGAAGCAAGGGGAATCGAAGCATCACTGCAAAAGTCGAAAGGAATCAAAGATTGTGGGCTGAGTAAAGGTAGCTGTGATCTAAATGAAAACTCGACAGAAAATGAATTCATGAAGAGCATACACAGAGAGAGAAAGCTAATCTAACATGTTATCACTTGAGTTCAAAATAAATATCATGGAATCAATTAACTAGATTTCCTCGCCAGAAGCATTGTCACAATAATTATCTGTTGCAACACCTCGACTTATATACGGTAAAAAAAAAGGTAGAAAATGGAAACATCACATGCATAAATAGAGTAATGGTGCATTTGAGAAAACGGAAACATCAATTCTGAAATTTGAATTTGTTAAAGTCACTATGGACACTAGTCACACTACTGGCAAAGGGGTAATCATTCACTCAATGATAATACGATTTCCAATTTTTATTTTTTTTTTTACTTTGTTTTTCTCCGGAATTCAAATGTTTATTATCAAACATTGTATACCAATTAAAGTGGTAAAATACTGAGAAAAAATACTCTTTAATAAGTAATGACATAATTACATATTTTTGGATTCAATTGCCAGCCTCACTTGAGTCTTGAGACCTGCATACGAGAAGTTGCAGTCTTTATGCTGTTTCATTGGCACCTATGAAAATATCACAACATTAATTTTCCAATAAAAAGAATTTAGTTCCAACAAGACTAAGATAAGAAATGTTTTTAGATTGCTAGCCTTAAATTTGATGGAGTTTTCATCACCCTCCCGAGCAAGCTCCTCCACAGCTGGGCCTCCACTCTTCCTCATGTCAAGACCAAGCCATTTTGCTGTCTTGTCATATGCCTCTCCTATTGCATCATCTATTGTGGTCCCAAGTTGAATATAGTGGCCAAGATCACGAGCAAGGATAAGAAGATTATGTCCTCCTATTTAAACAGATCCAACATACAAGATATCATTATTTTGAACAAAACTTCAGATAACCCAAGCAACAACATGTCCCACACAGTTGCTCAGACCCATAACAATGGGTTTCCTTGAAATACTTCTGTATTTACATTCACTTGTCATGGTTCGCTTCAACCTCTTAATGGAAAATCAAATTATGACTATTTCACTGCAGCGATGATCATACCTGAGATAAGCAAGGCCATGAAAGGAAACTGTAGCTCTCTTTCCACTAACCTAAATGAAAGCAATACATTAAATCTTTGATATTAAAAAAAAAAAAAAAAAAAAAAAAAAAAAAAAATTGTTTGCATTTCCCATTTATTTTCAATTTCAAAATTTCACATCCATATGGTGAACTTTGGGTCGTGCATGAAAAATATATATAGAATACAATTTGAAATCTGCCCAATATGTGAAATTATAATTTAACCTTTACCGGGATACCAAAGCATGGGCTTCCATGTGATGAACACCAATAATGGGTAGAACATGGGCACCTGCAAGTTTCCGAGCTTTACTCACACCAACTGCAAAAGATAAAAGAAAAAAATAGAATAAGGGCAATTTCTTTTGAAGCTTTTGACAAAGTTCATAAGATTGCCATATAGCCAAAAATCAAATAAAGATTAGGGTAATAAAGATTTCATTCATGTATGGAAGGATTAATATTTGCTCTAATGATCTTAATTAATCCTGAAAATTTATATATAAAGAAAATGGAAAGAGATGAAATCAAGTCAAGTGCAACATAGACTGCTGGGTAGATACCACGTAGACAAAGGCTTAGCCCAGGACCAATTGTAACGGCCACTGCAGAGAGATCATCTTCTGTAACATTCGCTTTATCTAGAGCATCTTGCACAACCTGAAGACAGCAATGACAGATCAATGGCCAACAAATATAGCAGCATAGACATTGAAGCTGTTATAACTTCTGTATAGTTTTCTTCGCCGTTTTGCACTCAAAAAATAAAGATGATATTGACACATGGAAGTTATTCATAACTAAATGGTTTTTGTCACCATGCGAAAGAAAAGCCACAAAATCGTGTTAAAATTGCCTCTAAATGCGATGATTTTAATTGTATGAGTATCAAGGGCAGAGCCTGTGCATATTGATATGTTGAGATATTGAGGGGTGTCTTAATTACAATCAAGCAAGAAGCAAAATAAAAAGTGATAGAGGCATCTCAATGAAAGGAACACATTGAAACATGATTGGAAAAATGTGAAGCTCTTTTGGAAGGTGAGGTACCCCTTTGATATGATAAACTACACAGTGGAGGTAAACTACAAGAGTGTCCTAAATCAAATATAAAAGATAAAAGGGGAAAAACATAAGATAAAACAAAAGGTGGTTTCTGACTAAATCAACCCAAAACCTGTGAAGAAAATCAAGCGAATAGATAGAAGGGCAGTACAAAGAAAGCCATACCTGATCAATCACCAGTGAATGTGCTTCTTCTGCCATTTTAGGAGCAACTCCACCATATCGAGCAAGCAGGTCTGCCTTAATGGAGTGAAATTAAACAAAACTTCGCATTACATATATGTTTGAAATAATGTAGATGTGCAGATAAGCACCAACGTTCAAGCTTTTGGTCAGTTGAATAAAGCCTAATTAATTTGACATTTTCAGCTTTCACGAAAATATAGATGCCTAGTAGGTAAACTAGAAATCGAAGTGGTTCAGACTGTAGGCAGTGGCGGAACCACTATAGCTCTAGGGGGGTCAGGTGACCCCCTTCAATTTTATTTTTTTTTCCTAAAAATAATTAGTTTTCATTTTTCTAGTGAAAAATGATATTTTAATAAATAAACTCCTATTTCTTAAATAAAATTCTTTTATTCTTTCTCCAATTTTATATCTTGTCATTCTTCATTAAAGTTGCCTATATTTTATCCATATAAGTTTACTATGTTTGAAAATCAACTTGAAAATATATTAGAGATATCATAAATACTCCCAACTCCTCCTAATGTGATTAATACTAGTGGACAGATTGGTTGTAAACAAAGAACAAAACTTACTCCTCGGTGTATTTGCTGGTCAAATTATCATTAATTTACATGTGGCAATTGCAACAATAAAAAGAGAATTTGCTATGATGAAAATCATCCAATCCGACTTGTATAATCATATGACACCACTAAAAAAATGTGGATTTGGTAGTTAAAATTGTAGTAGCTAACGAATTTTCGTCGCTAAAACTGTAGTAACTAATGAATTTTGATCACAAATTCGGTCGCTAACGTCTTTAGTGACCAAATTTTACTAAAAATTTTCGATTATTTAAATTTTCGCACACCCTGAATCAAAAGTCTAGTTCCGTCACTGATCGTAGGCATATGTATTTTAGATACAATAACATATTGGACATGTAGCTAATTGTCAATATCAGGAGATAACTTAGCTTACTTATTAAACATGACAGAATCTGAGAAAAAGAAAGCTTTGGTACATATGAAAACAACTTGTTGGAATTCAGTTCACACAAAGGGAATATGAATATCACCCCTAAACTGAACCCTGCTTTTACTCCAAAAACTGACAATCTCAAGTTCTGAATCATTTTTTTTCAAGCTTTGTAGAATAATCAGCACGTAATGATGCAGAAACTCATTATCAGGATGAATTAGGAGTAGCATCAAGCTCATTGCATTTGTAAAGAAGAGAGGCATCCACAAACACACAAGGCATACAGACTGAATATAATAAAAAAAACACCCTTACATACAATTGTTTCTCCAATATCAATGTCCTATTCAAGTTCTTAATTTGTCAATGAGAGTAATAACATAAAAAGATTCAAGCTTGATGCATTACGTGTTGCAAAAAGATATTGGTTCAGCATTATCTAAGGCGTCAAACATGAGTGACGTTTGACAAACATAAAATGATCAATATACAATCTGAAAAATCCATATCCAAGCCAAGTGGCACCAACAAAATTCAGCAAAACTACCATAAAAAACAATTAAGAAACAATAGCAATTCCACAAATCACACCAGCAAGATAAGCGCACCCACACATTAATACACACCTGAGAAGACACAACTTGGCTAAGAATTTGACCGTTGCTTCGAACCTGTCATCGGGAATAATTTGTTTAACAAACAGTACTAGCAAATACTAACAAACGCCAGGATACTCACCACTGCTGCAGCAGTGTCGTCGCAGCTAGTCTCAATACCCAAAACAACCAAATCTTCTTCTTGGGTTGATGCCTTCACGGTAGTTGATCGAGTGGATAAGTTAGCCGAATCATAAATAGTTGAAATACGAAGAAATGGGCGCAGAGGGCTAATCCATTTACCGTGGGCGGTGAAGCTTGGGAGAGGTTTGATGGGGAGTCGGAGAGAAGGGTTGCGAAGAAGGGTGAGTCGGATAATGGTGGAGGGGAAATTGGATACGAAGGACGCCATGTGAGGCTGATACAGAGCGACCAAGGGCTGTGTACTACTGGAGTCTGGACTCTGGACTGTGGAGAAAAGACTTGAATCCAAACCAGGCGAATTCGGATCGGGTGTCCGGATTATGTATTTGTAAATTATACTCTCCGTACACGTAGAGACTTTTATCTCTGCTCGTGGCGTAGTGAGTTTGATTTTGATTCAACTTTTTAATACAATAATAAAATATAAGCTTAAATATAGTCATAAAACCTACAAAATGAAGTAAATAATAATTGGAAATTTAGAGCCCAGTTCCCTTTTAAAAAATTTTCCCATAGTTTACGCCCCATACCTCATTCCCTTAGAGTTTACACTCCCATTCTACATTTGACTTCCACTAAAATACCCACCCAAATACACTAATCCCATTAACTCTTTAATCCTCTTCATTCTTAATTCAAACGAAGAACCACCGAAAGCAGGGAGCGGGAGACACAACGGAAGAGAACCGAACGACACGACCCGACTATCCAAGGGAAGAAACGCTCAAGGTCGACCGAAACAGAAACTGAGAGGAAGAGCAGATGCGCGACAGAGAGACTCTTGGAAGGGCTAGGTCTTTAATCCATTAGGTTTAGAAAGGAAAGGAAAAAACGCTCTAACCCATAGAGTAGGCGGGGGATTTGAAAGCTGTTGAAGGCAATTGAGGACCGAACCCTAGTGGAGGAAGTGGAAGAAGAGGCATTGAGAAATAATGACACCGAAAAAGAAGCCAAAGCATTTGGAAGGGGGTGAGCAGAGCAATCCGGGTAAGCATTCATTTTTGTGGTATTGTTGGTTAAAGATGAAATTAGGTTAGAGCATACATTAAGTTAGGTTTATGCATAAGGTGTGATATGAGATGTAAATAATCTTTTGAATTGTTCATTGTGTTGTTTTTGTGGCTATGTACTGTGATATGTAGAAGTTGTGTTGTGTGGGTAATCCTTTTGATGAAAGTTGTGAAATTGATCTCAATGAGTTCGATGAAATGTTAGAGTGGATAGTATGGTGGAAAATATTAAAGTTTAAGTTATTAGTGTTATATATGTGGTAGAATGCAATGTTAGGATGAGGATGTTAACAGTGAATGGTAAATGATCATCTGAACCGGCTTTTACAGGTGCCGCGAAGGAGAGTAAAATGCAGGCACCCCGGTGCTCTGCAAAATATCCGTGTAAGCATTCATTTTCAACGAAGAGAAGAAAAGAGGAGGAAGAAACCAAGCCCCAACTTCGAACAATGAGAGAACGAGCCACTGCACAAAAAAAAAAAAAAAAAAAAAAAAAAAAAAAAAAAAAAAACATTTTGAATCAACTATTAATTGAAAAACAAATGGAGGACCGTGACCAAGAGAGTAGAAGAGGGAGAGACCAAGTGTTGGGCAATAAAGAAGAAGAGGCCGATCAAACCCTAGAGGATGAATAAACTGAATTCGACTTCAAAACTCCACTATTAGAAAATAATGTGACCAAAAAGGAAGCCCGAGCAATCGGAAGAGCCGAGAAAACCAATTCAGGTAATGTGAAATTTCAAAAATTTTTGTGGTTTTGTTGGTTGAAAAAGGTGTTAGGGTAGTTATGTATTAGGTTTTATGGGAGAATGGAAACTTGTAATTCGAATTGATTTTTATGAAAATATAATGACTTCTCTTTCATTGGTAGAATTTGTGTGGAAAGTGTTGTTGATGAATACTTGTCAATTTATATTGCTCATAATGTATTCGATGAAATGTTAAAATGAATATTATAGTTTAAAAGCCTCAATTTTGAGGTACGTTGTTGTTTTAATTGATGAACGTTAGTGTTTGTAATATTTGGTTGTAGAATACAATAGTTTTGAATTGTGAGGAATAGTGTTTGACAATGGTGGTGAGAAAAAATGAAATAATGTTGTGGTTTAGGTTAATATGATGTTTAGAGTCAATATTGAATGATTGTTTCATTTGTTTATTAATAGGTGTCTCGAATGAGAAGAAAATGCAAGCTCCCTGTCTGTGCAAATATCTACGGGAGAAGGGAGAAAGAGAGAAAGAATGAAGGATGATAGAGGATTTCGAGCTTGAAGAACATGATTTGGAGCTTATCCCACATTTTCAACCAACTAGTGATGGGTAAGTTTTAATTTTTTTTAAAAAAAAATAGTGGGAACAACTAGATGTCTTGTTATTTTGGATGTGTTAAGTATGAAATTATGTATTTTGGACAGTTGTCTATGTGGATCGATGCGACAGATTGATGTTTGTGCTATTTACGATGTTGTGTAATTTGAATATTTTGTGTTTGGATGTTCAATTATGTATATGGAGGTTGGTTAGTATTTGGACGTTGCTTTGTGTATGTATTTTGATGTTTTTGTAAGTTGGTTTGGTTGGGTGAACTTTGGAATGTTTATTTGTTGGTTAGAAATGTACATGAAATGTGGTAAAATGATATTACACATCCTGGTAAATTATTATGCCAAAATTGGTAAGAAGTATAAAAGAAATTTGGTAAATAATATATGAAATCATGAAAGGAGGGCAAGGGATGTTGGATGGTTAGTGGGACGATCCTCACATGCACATCAGGACCGTCCCATACATTTTGAAGTGGACAGAATATTTGGGACGGTCATGGGACGGTCCCGAGGACCGTTGATGCACCCTGTGAAACCACATTTAAATGAGCTTAAATTGTACTAAAATATGTCCAAAATGAGTGCATCTTACCTTAATTCATTGCACTTTTAGGTGTATTTCATGTGCTTTTATTTTTCAAGTGATCATGGTTAGATTTGGCTTATTTAGGTTAAATTTACCATGTTTTTATGTGTTTTTAATAAGACTTTGGCAAACCTAATGCATTGCAATGTTGTTTCAGGCATTTAAATGATGAAGAGCGATGTTCAGAAGTTTTATTTTTGAAAATAAGGAATATTTAATGTGGATTAAAAAAAAAAGTTGAAATCTTCCCAGAATGCTCCGCACAGGCATGTCGGAGCCTAAACTGCCTTCCGAGCACCGCATCAGGCACCGCTTCAACACTTAGAAAAATTTCAGAGGTGAAAAAGCTTCAGAATGCACCGCACCTTCTTGGCGGTGCATAAAACCCCTTCCAAGCGCCACTTTTTGCACCGCAGCAGAATTTTTGGAAAATGTCAGGATGCGCCGCAGCACCTTGGTGGCGCCGAAAACCTCTTCCGAGCGCCACTTTTTGCGCCACAGTCGCGGTTGGGCAGTTTTCTAACCTCTCGAACTCGGTTTTAAACACCGTTTTTTGTCATTTCTTCAATTCCAGACTCATTTTATCATCAAAACTCTCTGGAAACGCTCTGCAACTTTGGAGAAGAAGGCGATAACACCGAACCATGCCGGAGGAAGTGATCAGAGCGTCTTCTCTGACTGTGTTCTTCGCATTCTAGGTGTTGTTTTTCTTTTTCTCGCTTTGTAATGTTTAGGATTTGCTTTTAAACATAATTTCCTACTGTTTTCATGTTTGTAAATGGATTTCTATGTTCTTCGTGTTAGAAGTGTTCTAGAACGGGAGTTCGGAATTACTTTGAAGTACGAATCTATGTTTTTATGGAAGCAATAATAATGATCGATGTTTATATGTTAAATCTGGATACATCTGTAATGATATTAGAATTTGAATTAGGATTGTTGTTTTACTGCATAAAATGAATCGATGATTCTGTATTCTCTTTAATCTGATGTCTATGTCATTAATCTGCAATTCAGAATTGATCGATCTTTTCTATTATTACATTTACAGTAATCTGGCAATATCCTAATCTGTTCACATTCTAAATTTAGTATTAAAATCCATTTTACCATGTTTTATCAATATTTTACCATAATTATTAGATTATTTACACTATTCTGCATAATTAAATGTTAGAATCTAATCTGTTTGATTTCTGCTTTGCTAAATCGGGAGATAAAAAGTGGAAATTAGATTTTAGTACCGGTCTTGGGAATAAATCACATTAAAATAGATTCCGGCATGTACACGCTGATTTGAGAAATGAAATGTGTCGTTTAATCACAATAGGAAAATTTGTATGCTTGGGAAAGACTCAAATTTATGCCTAGACTGATGATTGCAGAATGTTAGATAATTTAATTTGCTTCCATGAAGTCTGTTTTTACAAATTATGAAAATTAGGAAATTGGCATATATTTAATCTTTATAAAATAAATAAATCTGCTGAAATTGATCTTTTTAGACATTGGGAAATGCTAAATCATTATGCAATTTCGCTTTTATATAAAGATGGCATGTTCTAAATCATTACAAGCATATATCTTATTTTTATTTTTATTATTTTAAATTTTTAACTTGCTTTATTTTTAAATTTAATGCTATTATTTTAATTTAATCACCATTAGAATTAAACAAACTCTTTTCAAAATATAAAATATATTATTAATGAACTTAAAATGACTAAGTTTTCTCCAGAATGAATTAATATTCTGAATTCCCTTGGGTTCGACCCGGTATTCACCGGTTTTTATTACTTGATGACAACCATCCGCTTGTGGTAAAATATGAATAGTGAAAATCACTCATCAACCGTCCTAGTGACCATCCCAATATATTGGTAAAGCACATACCAACAGCGTGGTAAACCATATTTCAGGAACTTGGTAAAACCATATGGCATATGTGGTAAAACATATTGGTATAGTATGCTAAACATATCAAGAAATTTGATAAATAATAGTAGAACACATAGAAATAAAGTGGTAAACTACACACCAATAACGTGGTAAACACAATAAGGTATTTTTGGTAAGTTCTATTGCTTGGACTTGGTAAATTGACATATTTATATGTGGTAAGCCTCATATGCGTAATGTGGTAAAACTTGTAAGCATAAAAAATGGTATGTGGTAGGTAAAAGGACATTTCAGGGACCGTATCCGGACCGTCCAAGAAAAAGTCAAGAATCAGAGATATAGGGACGGTGCCTGGACGACATTAAAGAAACCCTCCTATACACCCAGGGCCGTCCCGTGCATTCTGAGTGTACGAAGAACATGGTAAACCATAAACTAAAGATTTGGTAAAACACAAACACAAAACTTGGTAAAGCACAAACCTTAAACTTGGTAAATCACAAACTTAAAACTTAGTATAACACCATGTGGTATTTGTGGTATACGAAGAACATGGTAAACACCGTATGCTATTTGTGGTAAACATCGTATGCTATTTGTGGTAAATCATATTATATTATATATTGTGCCAAACTATATTATTGAAACTTGGTAAAGCACACACCTAAAGCTTCGTAAAACATAAACTCAAAACTAGGTAAATCACGAACTTAAACTTGGTAAACCACAAACTAAAAACTTGATAAACCTCAAACTTCAAACTTGGTAAATCACAAGCTTAAAACATGGTAAAATACAAACTCAAAACTTGGTAAATCACAAATAAAGAACTTGGTAAACGTATTTGTGGTAAAAGTCGATACTTAATGAGATGAGGAGGCTAGTGGACGCTTACAAATAACCGTCTATTTAACCGTCCCCACCTCCCACACCACTTCAATGGAATGTTACCAAATAGCTTCTTTATGCATTACCACACCTGGCAAGAAATATTTACCATCCCTTACTTGTACAGCTTTACCACATGATTTAAGTTTTGGTTACCAAATTTCAGGATATTCACATTTGCATTACGGTAGAGTGGTTTCAATAAAACCACGATAAACAACTCTAACATGAGCTTACCACGAGGGAAGAAAGCTTAGAGAAAACATAAAAGATACGAACGTTGAATCTCGAATGTTATATGTAGTGAAACATATAACATGAGTCAGAAATAGAAATGAGTTCGAAGTGATGTTGACCTTCTAATTTAGAATGAACATCAAATCAAAAATTTCATATCGTCATTTCGATAGTAAAATACAATTGGATGAAGATATTGATAAATAAATACATATTTGGAACTTATCAACGAGCACATGAATGATTCTCATAATGAACGCAATGTGAGATGTGAATGTAAATGCTTCATTGGAGTATATACATACACTTGGATTCATGTAGTTACAGTTGGGGTCACAATTTTAATGACATAAGATAATAGGACAATTCCACATTCATTTAGACGTAATAATGACATCAGTTTCGAACCCTAAATCCTTGAACGGATAAACTTACCATGTTCGCGTATGTGGTTTACCACGTTTAAGAAATTGTGTGGTAAGTAGTCGAACAAGATTGTGGTAAATGTATCCAGACTTATGGTATGATATGCAGTATAAATGTGGTAAACCACATCAAGAAACGTGGTAAGTTTACCGGTCGAGAATGTAGGATTCAGAACCAATGTCATGTTTAGGCTAAAATGAATTATATATTGTCATATTACCTCAATTCATTAAAATTGTGACCATCTATGTACTTACCATGAGTCCAAATGTTTATACATACTTAAAAGAAATATCTACGTTAACATCTCACATTGCATTCTTTAAAGAATCATCTATGTACTCATAATAAAGTTCCAAATGTATATTAAACTATTAATATCTTGATCCAATTGTATCTTACTATCGTAATAGAGACGTGGGATCGTAAATTTGAAGTTCATTCTTAATTAGAAGGTCAATGTCACTTCGATCTCGTTCGTATTTTTGCATATTCTTATATGTTTCACTAAATTCTCGTAAAGAGTTTGAACTCTTGTACATGACTTTGATCCTAAGCTTATAGCGACGTGGTGTACTCTTGTTTCCAATGATTTTATTGATACCACTCTAACGTAACACAAATGTCGATATTCTGAAACGTGGTAACCAAAACTAGAAATATGTGGTAACTGATAAGGAATACAGATGGTAACAAATTGAATAGCAATTGTGGTAACACGTAAACAAAGGTTGTGGTAAACGTCTACTTGAAATGGTGAGGAGATGAGGATGGTACATAGGACGGTTAGTGGGAAGCGTCCCGTATCCTTCATGAGCTCAGTAAAGTGCTTTCACTAGTTAGGCATTACAGGAGTGGTAACCCATTACCGGAGACAATGGTACATGAATAACAATGAACTTAGTATCATATTTGACTGTACTGTGGTAAAGACGTAGGCATATATGTGGTAAAGAAAAATACTAAAATGTGATTAATGTTAATGCTCTTATGTAGTAACGAATAATACTAAGATATAGTAAATGTTTATAAAATATGGTAAATGTTTATGTTCTTACCAAATGTAACATACCGAGCTTACCAAAAATCCTACATACCAAATTACCACAACCATGCAAAATGGATACCACATTCTTCGTAATTGTATTACCATGTCCACCATTTTTTGTTTATCAATCAAAATTATACATAAGGTTACCACTATGTGGCTATGCAGTTTACCACTTATGCCAACATTGGTTACCAATATATGACATTGTTCTTACCACGTCCCTGTAGCTGGGTCTACCACATTCCACCGATGCCATTTACCATGCACATGCAACATGGTTACCACGTGTTTTACCACATATACCATATGAAATTTACCAAGTTCGTGGTATGTGATTTACAACTCTATTGACGTGTGCTTAACCATAAATACCATATGATGTTCACCAGGTTATTGGTATGTATTTTACTACTGTATTTGTATTGGTATGTGCTTTACTACATATAACATATAGTATTTACCAAGTGCTTTGTTTGTTGTTTAGCACACTATACAAATATGGTTTACCATAGATATCATATGGAATTTACCAAGTTCTTGTTGTATGGTTTACCATGCTGTCCTTATGTGCTTTACCACAAATATCACGGCACAGCGGAGACGTCCACCGGATGGACAGCGGGACGGTCCGTCCCATATGCCCAGGACCGTTCACACCCTGACAGATCTCTTCGGACGGTTCATGCACGGACCGTCCAATTACTCTCAGGACCGTCCAATTCACTCTTACATTTTTGGTATATGGTTTACCACGCTATACTAATATAGTTTACCACATATACTATATGGTATTTACCAAGGTTATGGTATGTGGTTTACCATGCTATTAATATGTGCTTTACCACATAAATCATTTGGTCTTTACCATTATATTGGTATATGCTTTACCACAAATATCATATGGTGTTTACCAAGTTCTTGGTATGTGGTTTATCACGCTACACCAATATAGTTTACCACATATATCATATGATATTTACCAAGTTCTTGTTATACGGTTTACCATGCTATTTAACTAAAATGCTTTGTTTATCATTAACTATTAACTTTCCTTAATCTATGGGGCCTAAACTATAAGGATTTTAATAGTGAGGATTTGACTCTAAGAAATATTTCTTCATGGGTCTGGGCCTTAATTTTCCCAATAATAATTGCATTCCCAAAGCAGGTCATATTTGGCCCAATACTAGTTTCTCGAGGATCTGGTGGGCATCGAAGGATTGTATCTCCAAACGCACAATGATCCCAAAGCAATCCCAAAGCAGAATAATGAATACACAACAATAGAAATTGTAGTAGTATTTTTTTAAAAGAAAAATAAATATTAAAAAATGATTGATAATTATCAGATACCCTTTTATCATACCAACTGCCAACAGCAACATCAGTTGAGCAATGTCCCAAGTTTGCACCAAGAAATGCTTTCCAATTTGTTCCTTGTTTTGGACTTTGTAAAGCTCAATCCCTTACAACCTAAGTTGCATTTCAACTTTAAGCTTGAGGTGTGCTGCAAAATTACTACCATCCCAAAGGCAATGCAAACTTCAAAAGAACAATTGTCTCAAAAGTCATAGCAGCACCATTTTGATATGATATTTCACTATGCAGGGGCAGGGTTGCTCTTGCTCATCATGTTGATATCTTTGCAGTGAGTTCTCTGACCAGTTTAGCAGCAACCATAGCTGTCATCCCATCCACCGTGTCGCGTTGTGGGTTGAACTCCACAACGTCTGCTGCAACCACGTCGCCTTTCAGGTTGTGAAGGATGTTGCAAACATCCCGGAAGGAGAGTCCTCCTGGCTCGATGTGAGACACCCCGGGAGCAAATGCTGGATCCAGGCAGTCCACGTCCACGGATATGTACACGCCTTTTACACCTTCACCCAGCTTTAGATTCTCCAGGAGCTCCCTATCCCTGGAAAATGTCCTCATTTCATATTGCTCGACGCCAAACCTTTTCCCCTGTTCGCGACCTTCCTTTGTTATTGATCTGATTCCCACCTGTAGAAAAAAATTACTAAGAGATTTTAACCTACCTCCTAGTCTCCTACTGAACCCATCTCTGAAAATCAAATCTGCATTCATTTTTACCTGCAGCAGCCGCCGAGCATAACCACCTTCCATAATTCGAGCAAAAGATGAGGCGTGCGAATATTTGTTTCCCTCAAACGAATGATAAATATCAGGATGGGCGTCGAGGTGAAGAATATCCAATGGTCCACCCAGTTTCTCTGACACTGCTCTCACCACAGGAAATGAAATCGAGTGATCGCCTCCTAGCACCAAAGGCCGCAGTGGTGGCTGAATACACATTGGAACTACAGTTACAATGAATAGAAGAAAGAGCATACTGAACAAAAGAATAAGGATGCAATGAAGTAAAGGGACTCGGTCGGAGGTAGGAGCTTACTTCTTCCATTACTAACTTTACGGATTCGCTTATGATACTCATCAATCTGTCATCATCTATTCCACAGTCCCGTAACTCCTGAACCGGAACATCGCCAACGTCGGTTAGGATCCGTGGATCATTAAGATCTTTGCCTGCAAAGCCTTGAAACTGTTAAAAAGAAACCATTCCTACAAACAAACTTGGACGATAAAAAGTTAAGGCAGGAGGAAATGAAGATATCTCTAAAAGAATTGGAAAACATTCCTATGAATAAACTCAGAAAGATAATGATGGTCGATGGACATGGACATGGACTCGAAACACAAAAATTGAAATTATATTTTTAAATTTTAAAACTAATGCACCAAGAACCTAAAAGCAACATATCTTTCTCCTTTGATATCAGAAGATTAGCTAGAAAAAAGTAATCTTTTCTCTTGAAATGTTGAAACATCAAAGATAACTAAAAAAAATTCTGGGATATTGCACTGGTTTTTATAAACTACTTTTCGCCCATGATGAATTGTGGCAACTGAGAAATTGGAATCAGGCAATGAACTATTGAAAAAATTTAGAAAACTGAACCTCCTGTTGTCAATAAATCTGATCTTATTCTAACTTCGATAAGCCTATCGTGATGTAAGAAATACAAACGTGTCCAAGGTGTTGTAAGGTCATACTCAGTCCCTTGTACGCAATGAAATGTTGTTATCCAATCAATTAAGCCTAAGCTGAAAAGGCATGGATAGAATTACCCTCTTCAGTGGAGGAATTTGTGCTTCCACACCAGATGGCTTCTCTGATGCGAGGAGGGGCAAAAGCAGGACCTTGGAGAAATGAAGAGTTGTGTCCTAGAGGAACTCCAAGAAGAGATGACGACGCACCCACACCTCCCAAAGCTCGCAATAATTCCCCCTGTCATAGATTAAAGGCAATCCCAACTATCAAGATCAAACCAAAACAATCACTTCTCATGTGAACGGGTAAGCAAGAATCATTGAGGATGCACAGTGGAAAGACCCTGTATATAGCTATAGTTCACAGTTTACAGAGGTTTCTTTAACAATAGACATCAAAAGTACTTGAGCTTCAAGGGATTCGTTCTGAGAAAACATGGAAGGACAAAAATCCTGACTTAAGGATAGGCATGTGAAACAGAACCACAAGTAGAACTAATATAAACTACATTATGAGTTATCAAGGAATGCATTTCAATTATTGCACTAGAATGTCCATAGTTTTCTAATTCAACAACAAAAGCAACATTCAGGCTCTCAATCATGCTATGAGATTGAGTCATAAGACACTCATAATTATTACCATGTCGGCACCCTGTATGGTCATTCAGGACATCTCTAATAAAAATTTCATTGATTCCAACTGCTTTGGAACCTGATATGGTTAAGCATGAGAGACCAAAAGACATTATAAGAGAAAAATGGGAAAAAAAATGCATTAAAGAGCTTATACCTTGAGCTTCGCTCTCTCTCGGATTAGAGTCAGGGATGCCTCAATAACACGATTTTGACCTTTCTCAATCAAGTCTTTGGGAATATTGGCAGCATTCAGCCTTTGCAAGTAATGAATTCCCATTTTCCCAATGTTTTTCATTTTCTCTGATTCTGGATTTCCTGCTCCAGCCAACCTAGCAGAATACAGAAAACAAGAATAAGGCAACTATGAGCATTAAAAGCACTTCCAAAATCAATTCAAGAAAGAAACTCCAGGAATGATAAGCAAAAAAAAAAACACTACCAGAATCAACTCATATTCCATCCACAGGAACAAAACTATCTCACTCAACTGAATTTTTTGATTCTAAAAGTACTTCACCATAAAAAAAAAAAAAAAAAACAACTGAATATTCTTCCCGACAAATCAAATAACAATCAACAGGAAAAGGATTTCATAAAAACGAAACCTTTACTGCAGCCTCTGTGGGCCAAAAAAGAGGAGGACGTGAGCCAATACGAATCTCAATATTCCAAACCGATAACCGTTATTTCAATGTGAAAAACACCATTGGATTAAAACAAAATCGAAACCGCAAGAAATCGAATAACAGAAATTGATGAGCCGCTCGCTTAATAAAAAACATGAAGCTGCATTACAGTAGCAGGTTTCAACACATACGTAGGGTAGCATAAAAGCGAGACTCACCGAGCGACGGAGAAGCAGGGGCGGCGGATGATATTTATGGCGGTCCGGTAGAAAATGGAAGACGGAAGAGCAGAGCAGCGCAGAAGGAGCTTTGTTATTGCAGTTATGCTGCGGCGGATTCATTTTCATTGGCCATTCATTTTTTATTTTAATTTTTTTAATTAATTAATTTTTCTCGATGTGATTAGCCATTGGAATACGTTTGCATAAATATGGAGTAGTAGTAGTATTTCAATTTTAAAAAAATGACTTCCTACTTGTAATATTGATCTCATATTCTTATCTATTTCTTTCTGGTGTGACAGCTTGCATTAAATTTTGGATCTTTTGTAGTAATTTAGAAAACCTCCTTTGTGTTATAAATATATAACTACAATTGTGTGGTAGCTAATATAATAATATGAGCAAGTAAAGGAAAATATGGAATTGAAAAGAGATGTGAGCGTGAGAGGAGTAGTAGTATAGTAATTATTTCATACACAGTGCTATGGAATGAGAGAGTGTTTGTATGAGAAATAGAATAGACAATCTGATATCCATGATAGTAAATACAAGACATGTATTTATAGGGTCTCAAACCGCCACAACATAGGCTTTAGGTATTGAAGACCAATTTTACTTCCTCCTATTAAACTTAGTGACTAAGACTCCAAATACATTAAACTTAGTGACTAAGACTCCAAATACATGCATGTATGTGTTTTCTTATAATTGTAATAATACATGCGTAACACTCCCCCTTGGAGTCTTTCGATACAAAGAACATGCCTCGTTAAAACCTTACTAGGAAAAACCCAGTGGGAAAAAATCCTAGTGAAGGAAAAAGAGTACAATATTCTTGTATATATTGCTCCCCCTGATTTGGACATTATTTAAAATCTCGAAGCCGTCGCATTCCAATTTTCTTTACGAGCTTCTCGAACGTCGCAGTTGGTAATGCCTTTGTCAATAGATCCGCCAGATTATTGTCTGATCGAATTTGTTGCACTTCAATTTCACCATTCTTTTGAAGATCATGAGTGAAGAAGAACTTTGGTGAAATATGCTTTGTTCGATCTCCCTTGATATATCCTCCTTTCAATTGAGTTATACAAGCTGTATTATCTTCATACAATAATGTGGGGGCAAGCTTTTCCTTAGATATTAACCCACAATTCTTCAGGATATGATGGGTCATTGATCTTAACCAAACACATTCTCGGCTGGCTTCATGAATGGCCAATATTTCAGCATGATTGGAAGATGTGGCAGTTAATGTTTGTTTAGCAGATCTCCAGGAAACTGCAGTACTGCCACAAGTAAATATATAGCCCGTCTGGGACTTGGCTTTGTGCGGGTCAGACAAATACCCAGCATCAGCATATCCAATCAGTTCATTATCACACTTATTGGAATAAAATAAGCCGAGATCATATGTACCTTGAAGGTATCGAAAAATGTGCTTAATACCTTGCCAATGTCGCCTTGTGGGGCAAGCACTAAAGCGAGCCAATAAATTAACTGAGAACGCTATATCAGGCCTTGTACAATTAGCAAGATACATAAGTGCCCCAATAGCACTGAGATATGGTACTTCAGGATCAAGTATATCTTCATTTTCTTCTTTAGGCCTGAATGGATCTTTCAAGGGATCAAGCGATCTGACCACCATCGGGGTGCTCAATGGATGTGCTTTATCCATATAAAATCGTTTTAATACCTTCTGGGTATAATTCGCTTGATGAATAAATATTCCATTCTCAAAATGTTCAATTTGTAAACCAAGACAAAATCTTGTCTTTCCGAAATCCTTTATTTCAAATTCCTTTTTCAAATATTCGATTGCAGTATGTAACTCTTCAGGAGTTCCAATTAGATTAATATCATCAACATATACTGCAATAATTACAAAATTTGATCCAGATTTCTTTATAAAAACACATGGGCAGACTGGATCATTTGTATAACCTTCTTTAATCAAACATTCACTAAGACGGTTATACCACATTCGTCCTGATTGTTTAAGCCCATATAATGATTTTTGCAATTTCACAGAATATAATTGCTTAGGCTTTGATTTAAATGCTTCAGGCATTTTAAATGCTTCGGGCACTTTCATATAAATATCAGTATCTAATTCCCCATATAAATACGCAGTAACAACATCCATAAGGCGCATTTCAAGCCTTTGGTGTACTGCCAAACATATCAGAAATCTGAATGTAATTCCATCCATCACTGGGGAATATGTTTCATCATAATCAAAGCCTGGTCTTTGAGAAAAACCTTGAGCAACCAATCTGGCTTTATATCTAATAATTTCATTCTGCTCATTTCTTTTTCTAACAAAAACCCATTTATAACCCACGGGTTTTGTATCTTCAGGTGTTTGGACTACAGGTCCAAAAACATTTCGTTTTGCCAGCGAATCCAATTCAGATTGGATTGCATCTTTCCATTTTGGCCAATCAATTCTTTGCCGACATTCTTCAACCGATCTGGGTTCTTGATCATCACCTTGTTCCATAATTTCAAGTGCTACATTGTAGGAAAATACATTGTTCACATCAGTATCTTTCCTATTCCAGTATTTTCCATTAGTGACAAAATTTATTGAAGTTTCTATAACTTCTTCCTCTTCGGGAGTTTGCTCTTCAGGAGTTTGAGTTTTGTCACAATTTATATTTTGATCATTTGAATCTCTCTTCTTCCGAGGATTCTTATCTTTAGAACCAATAGGTCTACCACGCTTCAGGCGTGTACTGGATTCATTAGCACTTGTTATTTTTCCTTCAGGGACATTTAATTTAATTGGAACATTCACTGCTGGGATATGTGATTTAGTAACTCTTCCGGAGTCACACAATGCATCTGGCAATTGATTTGCAATTCCTTGTAAATGAATAATTTTCTGAACTTCAAGTTCACAATCCTTTACACGAGGATCAAGGAAATTAAATGCCATTTTCCAATTAATCTCTTTTTTCGGTTGATTCATATCTCCCCCTAATGTCGGAAAATTTGATTCATCAAAATGACAATCTGCAAACCTTGCAGTAAATAAATCACCTGTTTTCGGTTCCAAGTATTTAATTATAGATGGTGATTCATATCCGACATATATTCCCAATCTCCGTTGGGGGCCCATTTTTGTACGTTGGGGCGGTGCAATTGGAACATATACCGCACACCCAAAAATTCTCAAATGTGAAACATTGGGCTCATGACCAAAAACCAATTGTAGGGGAGAATATTGGTGATAACTTGTCGGTCTTATTCTTACAAGTGTTGCTGCGTGCAATATAGCATGTCCCCAAGCCGATGTAGGTAACTTCGACCTCATCAATATTGGTCTTGCAATAAGTTGCAATCTTTTTATAAATGACTCTGCTAGGCCATTTTGTGTATGAACATAAGCTACAGGATGTTCAACAGTTATTCCAATGGACATGCAATAATCATCAAATGCACGTGATGAAAACTCAGCAGCATTATCCAATCTTATTTTCTTAATTGGATAGTCAGGGAATTGTGCTCGCAATTTAATTATCTGTGCAAGTAACTTTGCAAATGCTTGGTTGCGAGTCGATAATAAACAAACGTGAGACCATCTTGTTGATGCATCAATCAACACCATAAAATATTTAAATGGTCCACATGGTGGATCTACAGGCCCACATATATCACCCTGAATTCGTTCAAGAAATACAGGGGATTCAATTCCCACTTTGCTTGCTGATGGTCTAATAATCAATTTTCCTTGTGAACACGCAACACATGTAAATTCATTTGAACTTGGAAATTTCTTTCCCTTCAGGGGATGGCCATGCGAATTTTCAATTATTCGCTTTATCATTGTACATCCAGGGTGGCCAAAACGATCATGCCAAATCATAAACTCAGTTGGCATTATAGACTTCTGGTCTATTATATTATGGGCTTCACTGATATATATATTCGTATAATATAGCCCAGATGAAAGGGACGGTAATTTTTCCAATACATGCTTCATACCATGAGCAGTATTAGTGATCAATAAATATTCGTCAGTCCCTTCGGTCAATGTCTCAATATGATATCCATTTCTGCGAATATCTTTGAAACTCAACAAGTTTCTTCGAGACTTGGGAGATAATAGTGCGTTTTCAATAATAAGTTTTGTCCCATTCAAAAGGAACACTACAGCTCTTCCGGAGCCTTTGACCACATTTGCACTTCCACATATTGTATTAATTGGTGCATCTCCCAATTTTATATAAGAGAAATAATTCTCATTTTTCAATATTGTGTGCGTACTGGCACTGTCAATTATGCATGTCTCATTATAACTTGTATTCATTTCTTCTTCTGGAAGAAAAATACTATATTAATATCCATGCCAAAAGAGTACAATGGGTACATAGCAAAATTTGATACACTAACTAATAAAAATACAAAAAGATATACTAGAAATAAACATAATAAAAACATTAATCAATATTTTCCATAAAATCATCTATATCAAAATTGGCTGTGAAAGATGGTCCAGCATCCATGTTGAAAGGGTCAGCTGCTTCAGGAGCTGGAATGATAGGCATAATAATATCATCATTTGTAACCATATTTGTCTCTGCCATTTTGCCTTTTCCCTTTACTGAATCTTGATATAATTTCACAAAATGCTCAGCGGTACGACAAGTCCGGGACCAGTGTCCTTCCATTCCACATCTGTGGCATTTATCTCTTTCATCTTGTCGTTTTTCATTCATTTGATTATATGGCTCAAATCTTCTGGATTTGTGATTTCGGCCACGTGCACTACCTCGACCACGACCACGACCATAACCACGACCGCGACCACGTCCGCGGTGACCACCTCGTGTATTATCCCATGTTTGGTGGTTTCTAGAAATCTGGGTCGCATTCGCTTCTGAGAATGGATTAGCACCAGTGGGTCGTGTCTCATGATTCTTTAATAATAACTCATTGTTTTGTTCAGCCAATAATAAGCACATAATGAGTTCAGAATATCTCGTAAATCTCCTCTCTCGATATTGCTGCTGCAGGAGCATATTCGAGGCGTGGAATGTAGTAAAGGTTTTTTCAAGCATCTCCTGATCAGATACCTTTTCACCGCACAATTTCAGCTGTGAAGTGATTCTAAACATGGCAGAGTTATACTTGCTGACCGTCTTAAAATCTTGCAATCTCAGCGTCAGCCAATCATTTCTTGCCTTTGGCAGGTTGACCATCTTCAGGTGATCGAACCTTTCTTTTAAATCCTCCCAAAGATCTGCAGGATCTTGGAGAGTCAGATATTCAGACTTCAGGGCTGAATCAAAGTGATGGCGCAGAAAAATCATCGCCTTGGCTTTTTCAGAATTAGCCATATCATTTCCCTTTTCAATAGTTCTCTCCAAATTCATTGATTCAAGATGCATCCTCACGTCTATTGCCCATAGTTGATAGTTTCTTCCGGAAACTTCAAGGGGCGTAAACAGTTGCTTCGCCAGGTTAGACATAATTTATATTGAAAAGTAGCGATAGAAAATTATACCTAAAGACAGAACTCCGGCAGAATCTCCTCGTGCAGTCGTGCTGATAACGTGTTATAAATATATAACTACAATTGTGTGGTAGCTAATATAATAATATGAGCAAGTAAAGGAAAATATGGAATTGAAAAGAGATGTGAGCGTGAGAGGAGTAGTAGTATAGTAATTATTTCATACACAGTGCTATGGAATGAGAGAGTGTTTGTATGAGAAATAGAATAGACAATCTGATATCCATGATAGTAAATACAAGACATGTATTTATAGGGTCTCAAACCGCCACAACATAGGCTTTAGGTATTGAAGACCAATTTTACTTCCTCCTATTAAACTTAGTGACTAAGACTCCAAATACATTAAACTTAGTGACTAAGACTCCAAATACATGCATGTATGTGTTTTCTTATAATTGTAATAATACATGCGTAACACTTTGCCTAATATTTTGGTTTTATCTTTCCCACAGTCATGGGCCAAAAATATCATGCGTAATAAAGAAGAGTTTAATTTTATTTTTAATTTTGAGATAAAAACAACGTGCATGGTGAATGGGGAAGGCACGCAACCCTATAGGAATGGGCCACCCCGAGGGAGTGTTAGACTTACCTCGTCCATTAAATATTAGTCCCTCGCCGATTAATCAAAGTTACTCCATAAATAGTTACTACTATATAAATGGATCACTTATTTTAGAATAAAGTACTTGTAACTATTTGACATGAATTTTAATACTCCCTCCGTCCCACATAACATGTCGTATTTGACTTTTTGACACTATTCACTGTTCAGTTTTGACTCAATTTTATTATAAATATATATTTAGATAAAAATAGTTGAGGTGAGTCTTATTAGAATCGTATGATCATGTAGTTTTATAATATATATTTTATATAATTTTTCATTGTATTTATTTTGAGATATTAACGATTGAAAAAGTGCATTGAATTGTGTACAAAAGTCAAACAAGACAAGTTAAATGAGACGGAGGGAGTATAAAGTTAATTTGTAAGTTATAATGGAATCCACATAATTATAAGAGAAAAAAATATTTTTATTTATAGAAATAAGACATTTATAATGGGACAATCCAAATGTAGGTATGACATTTTAGTTGGGATACTATTTGTTACAAATTTTTTAATATTAGTAAATATTCCCTCCGGGGAGAGTGTTATAATTTTTCTTTTAAGTGTTACAATTTAGGTTTTACTATTGTTTATTGTAGTATTTTAATTTTGATTTTGATTTTTATCATAGTTATATGAAAAATATAGTCAATTGAGATTTTATTGGATTTATCCGGTCTTTTAGTTTTAAAATATCAAACTTTTAAAATACTTGTACCGAAATTAAATTATTAATAATTTAAAATATGCATTGAATTGCGTAAAAATGAGATACATGTAACACTTAAAAAAATGAAATGAAAGAAGTAGTAATCATTGATTAATTTATTTGTGTTTGTTCAGTGGTTCACATTTTGTTTTGAAATAGTACATTTTGCTGTTTTGGTGTAGCGAATTATGCTTGTAGTTTGAAAGAACGCTTGGTCCTTAACCAGGTATATAATATGCATATACTATTACAATAATTTTTTTTAAGGAAGTTCTGGGAAAGGGTGGTGGGAACCCATGTCATACAAATTATAAAGGCGAATAAAAGGAAGGGATAGAGAGCCGGTGAGGATCGAACCTCCAAACTTCCGTTGGAAGCCTAGGAACTTAACCACTTAGACTAAGGGCCCGTTTGGATTGGCTTTTGAAAAAAGCAGAAGCCAAAAGCAGAAGCAGAAGTGAAAGCCAAAAGCAGAAGCAGGTAACTTTTGTGTTTGGGTGGAATGTTTGAAAAGCAGCTTTTTTTCAAAAGTGTGTTTGGATGTGTAAAAGTGAAAAGTGCTTTTTAAATGTATAAATTACCAAAAAGGACATGCTACTTAATATAATAATAAGATATATTTATAGTGTAATTTATATTATGTAATGAGGGTATTTAAGTCTTTGCACAATATACGAAGTGCTTTTGGCTTCTGCTTTTCGGAGAAGCTCCCAGAAGCACTTTTGCAGCTTTTCGAGGTGCTTCTGCTTTTTTAAAAAAGCCAAACCAAACGTTTCTTTTTCCCCAAAAGTGCTTTTGGCAGAAACAAAAGCCAAAAGCACATTGGTAGAAGCCAATCCAAACACCCTCTAAGTCCTCATCTCTATTACAATAAATTTTTAAGGACCTAGTAATAATAATACATACTTCATCCATTTTTATTTAATTGCTCCATTTGTATAGTAATAACTATTTATTGAGTTATTATAATTTTTTATTATATACAATAAATTTATTAAAAATTATTTATTGAATTACGTAAAATACAGAAGTAGTACAGTTATTAAAAAAACAATACATAAGTATATAATAAACGGGGTATTATTTTGAGTGAAAAGCCATGATATTTGGGAATAGAAATGGCCTAAATGGAAGATTGTGGTCCGATGAAAAAATTATGGACGAAAATGACCCTAAACCGATAAAACAGATGGCCGTACTAACGCTGCTGACATTATACTTCATGTAAAATGAAATTTTCATACCATTTTCTTTGTCATTTCTGAAAAATTGGAGAAACACATAAAATTAGTAGTATATGGATACAACACACAAAAATGCATAACGTGAGCCCTTTCATTCCACCAGTCTTTCGATTCAAAATTTCATAAATCTATGTGATCAATTCCTTAAATCCAAAACCAGCTGATCATCTTCGTCTGCGAATCAGTTCCGAGTTAGTTAGGAATTTAGCCAAGGGAATACATTGGGAGACGACGGCAGCCGCGCCGTAAGAACTTCAACTCCCGTGTCTGTCACCTGTTCAAGCCATTGGTGTTTTATATAAGTAGTTGGGACAAAATAAATCGAAGAATCACCAAATATCAATACGGTTAACAGCAACGAAAGCGAGGAAGGGAAAAAAAATAGCGCGTTTACCAGAAGGGTATGCTCGAATTGCGCACTGCGTTTTCCATCTGCAGTTACAGCAGTCCATCCATCGGGCCACATTCGATCGCGCCAAACACCTACATTCGAATTGGGCATATTGTGATGCTTTGAGCCAAGTAAAGGGCATCTGAACAAGAAGTACTTACCGGAATTAATCATAGGCTCAATGGTAAAGGTTTGGCCTGCCTTCATAACTCCAACAGCTTTATTTCTCGAGTAATGGGGAATGTTTGGTGCACAATGGAAGAGTTCGCCGATGCCATGTCCACAATAAGATTTTACCTAGTACGAAAAATTTAGGTATGGCATTGAAGCTTATGAAAGATAATAAATGTAGTGAGTGAAATTCATTTACCACAGAGAATCCTGACATAGAAGCATGCCGATTAATAACCTCCCCAACTTCTCGATAACGCACGCCGGGTTTAACTGAAGAGGACAGGACAGGAGGAAGTTGTAATAAATGTACCCCAAGCTCATAGACAACATAGGCCAGTTTATCATACAAGGTAAAGAGGAACAGGTTGTCTTACCGATTGCTATTGCTTTTTCCAAACATTCATATGTACATTGAACCAGTCGTCGGGATGCTTCATCAACATTTCCCACAAAGAATGTTTCATTCAAGTCACCTGCATGGGCGGCTGACATTTTAAAAGGGAGGAATAGACAAATCGTCATTTTTATGATTAGGTATCAGTGTTTCACTTACCGTGTACTCCCTTATAGAACACGGAAATATCAACATTTACAATATCTCCATCCTCTAATTTCCTGGCAACATGGAATAAGTAAATCAGTTGAATGATCTCCGGAATGGATAGTTTTTGCTAGCAAATTTATCGCTAATACATGCAAATGTAATTTTAACCCCAACAAATGATACATCGTGTAATCTTATGATCTGACTATAAACTAATGGATTCATAAACAAATTACTGTTCTTGATTCCATGTTTTTCTATGTTCTTAAGCCCAGGAAGGTTCAACAGAAATCTTCAGTAATTATTGAGGTACAAGATTACGTGTTATTAGTATCCTGACTACATTACACACCTTGCATCTGGAATCCCATGGCATATTACTTCGTTCACGGACCTGAGAAATCCAACAGCATGTTTCTCACATGTCTAGGGAAAACATGGTGAAGCATATTAAAGAAAACTCAATTAAGAATACTTACGTGCAACAAGACTTGGGAAAAAAATGATAGTTAAGTGGAGATGGATATCCTCCTGCACAGATGAAATGTAATGGGTATCAATATTACAATTTAAGCGTGAAAACAGATGTCACAAGATAAAGAAATTATAAGGACAAATACTCTCAGGTTTTTCACTTGCCCTAAGAGACTGTTCAATGTGCATATTAGGTATTGAACGAATTGGGATGCCAATCATACCAGCAGCAATAGTTGCTTCATGAACTACTGCATCGATTTCATCTGTAGTAATTCCTGGTCGGATGACACGAGCAGCAGCATCCAAAACCTCCCTTGACACCTGAAGGTACAGAAGAAAACAAGCTCAAGAATGCATAATCATACACTACCCGTCTACCCACTTTAATCCAGAGTACACTCTCTCACAAAAGACATAGCAAAATATAACTTTCATTAAAACAGTGTAAAAAAACTAACCCGACTGGCTTCTCGCATCCTCTCAATTTGATCTGGAGTTTTGACCTACAAAACATGCATCATGGAAAGGCATTGCATTTCAGTAACATTTCTCTTTCAAAAATGATAAGCAAGACTACTGTAGCACCCTGATCCAACCTCAACATGATGTTGCAGATCACTGGCTGGCTCAATTTTTGGAATTCCCTGAAAAAGTTGAGTCAATTTAAAAATATTATTTCCATAGGAAAAAATTTCATTCTCACAAATAACAATCATCAACTCTTTCTCATGTATAACATCAATTAATAATTTCCCAAGGGAAAGAATTAATCCAGCTACTTACATCATCTGCCCAGTCTGGCTTATCAATGTGAGGAGGTACCAGGCGTCGTTTTGATATAGGATATGGTCTTAATGATCTGAATAAATAAAGGGAAACAAAACAGGGTAACGAAGGTCGAGAATGAAAAGTTTTCAAACATACCACATACATGCATCATTAAGTAACTAAATAAAGCCACTGAAACTGTTTTGAACAAGTAAAAATTGCAGGGAAAAATGATCCAGAATCAAGAGTTTAGCTACAAAGAGAGTATTAATGATTCTGAGAGAGAACCAGAAGCATCAGACAAATAGAACTGAAAAAACAAACCCCTATACAAAGTCAATTCCAAATCAAACTTGCTTACACATCAAATTCCCAGGTAATCACCAACAGAAGCTCCCTAAGGTTAACAAGATTTACCATCTAAAACTTCAACCACCATATGGAATTATTTGTGAGGTATGTTTCCATTGTGCTCAATCAAAATATAGGTTCTCATTTATACTTCCTCTGTTTCTTTTTAAGTGTAACATTTCTCCTTTGTACGTATGTCAATGCACATTTTAAACTATTAATAACTCAAATTCGGTACAAGTAAAAATTCTAAAAAATTTGACATTTAAAAACACCAAGATATCTCACTTGGCTATATTTTTTCTTGTATAACTAAAACAAAAGTAGAAGTCAAAGTGCTACAATGAACAATAAAAAAAGTCAAAACGTTACATTTATTTTGAAACGGAGGGAGTATTTATTATATATCATATCTGTTGTTACAATTTCTTTCTAAATTTTTCAAAATTTTCCCAAAGAGGAGGAGTTTCTATGTTCGACCTGCTGGATTTTTAAACAAGTTATTGGTGCAACCCCCCATTTTTTGGCTAATGCAAGTCTAATAAGTTTCATTTCAACCATAAGAGGGATATAATGATCCCATCATATTTAAAAGAAATTGACACCATAAATTTCCAATAGCCAGCAAAGAGGGCCAATGAAAGGTTCCCGGCCCTACCAAATAAGTAAAAAGTACAGATAATCTGGTGCGACCTGTAGGGATGTCACAGCCTCATTCACTCACTCGCTCAAAGTGTTAGGATATCGCTCATATGAAGGCAAGAAAGAGTGCAAAACACACACGAACGAAGGAAAACTTTGGAAATGACAATTGAAAAACAAAATAATGGGGCAAGATATTCAAGATCAAAAGAAAAGTTTGAATATCTGAAGGAAACATGCGCCGGACATGTCAAAGTCAATAAAAGAAAGAAAGAAAGAAAAAGTCGCATGGTAAGGTAACTACCCAGTCCAGTCAAACTGGGGAAGCTTAGGCGTTCTAGCCTGTCCTTTTCTCAAGCAGTAAAGCCAACCATCATCGGATGCGCCTGAATTCTCTTCAACCGGATTTCCAGCTGCAGGAGAAGATTGCTTTGCTTTCAAATGGACAGATTTATGGGAACCCCAGGATGCCTTGAAACAGTCTTGAGAACTTGAGAGAAAAATGTTATTGTTAAGAGTTATTGAATTAAATAATCTAGATCAAAATCATTTAAAAAAATTAAAACAAATAAAGGAAATAAAGCTTTGCCACTAAAAATGCTATTACTATCATTTTCTTTGATACGGTCCATCTAATAAAATCCTTACAGGATTTTACAAACAGATTCTTGGCATTAAGATTTCGGACACAGAATCATGGGAACAAATACAGGTACGTTCCAAATATGAAATATCTCAATTTGATGCCCACTAGCATATTAGTCTCAAATAAAATCAAGTCCCTCCTGAATTATTCCATGCCAAGAGGAGTGGGAGTTTTGTTTCCACATTCAAATTCAATCAGTTGCCACTAGAATATACACAAGCATGCTGTTAACTTACTAATTCAATAATACACAGCCGTAAACCTTGATTAAAATTTAAATGCATATTTCATCCAACTTCATTAGTCATTCTAAGTCCAGCAGAAAATCAAAGTTTTTTCCCCAGTGGGTTATAAACGAACGAACCAGAAAGCAGCTCCTTCACGAGGAAGCTTCAATTCCACGCACTTGGGGCACCTGTATGAAGTAATTGGTCAAAACAAATAAATAAATATTCTTTATTCATTTTCCCAACTGGATCATTCAACAACCCCAATTATCGCTCTAAGAATGAAAATTTGGAATTACATACTGAAGGGCAGCAGGCTTTCCACATCTAGCACATGAAAAGCTTGTAGTTTCCGTCGCATCTGATCCGCCTGCCATCACTTCTCCCACTAATCAACGACAAATTCGTTAGTGTAAAACAGAAACACAATCAGTGGAGACACCCGAGTGTGTTTATACGAATTGGGGAGAAGAATACTGAACAATTCGGAACCATATGGTAAAGAAATCACCTTTCTGCGATGGCCGGTGAATCCAATTTGCGATTCCTAATTAGGGTTTTCCAGCAAATTACACGGGAGGGAAGACAATCAGCCAATCTGGGGGTTTATAGTATATATTTATAGGAGGGTTATATTTTGAGCGAGGCACAGATAAAAAGGTAAAAAATTCTCCTTTGGGCCACCTGACCTGATCAGTAAATCGCGTTTCTAAAATTAGAAGTGAACTAAAAGCGTAACAACAAAAATTAATTACTACTACTAGTCTACTACTTCCTCGGACCTCAGTCATTTTCAACTTACTTTTTCATCTGCCTATAGTTATATAAGGATTAAGCCATTAAGGAGTACCTAAATGGAGTAGTACTAGTAGCCATACGATGCATTTTATAAAATTTAAGTTTGAAGAATTATGAATTTTGAAATCTCTGTCTGAAATATGAAGTATTAGATTGGACTATTGGGTATTTTATAACTATGCAATTAATTGTAAATATTAAATTTATATTATTTAATAAGTTTGTTTTTATTTTAATTAATCATTTTTTATATGCCAAATCTTTTTAAATTAGTTTAAATTAAATTATTATTATTATTATTATTATTATTATTATTATTATTTTATTTATTTTTATCTTTTTATTATTTTAGACGTATATTATTATATTTGTTTTTAGTTTATTTACTAGAATAATAATTAGTTAATTTAATATTATTATTTTTATTAGTCTTAATTTTATATTATAATTAATTTAAATAAATAGAAAATGAGATTTGAAAAAGTACTTTTATGCAATTGTTTTTTTCTGTTTTCATCATTTTTTCCTTTATTCAATCTTATATTAGGAGAATTAAATACTTATTGATTAGTGAATGTAGTTTTTAGTTATCATGCGGCCTTAATTCAATTAAATATTTAACTCATTCAGGTTAAGGGGTGTATTTGATTATGATTCTGTAATATTTTTTTGGATTTTTAAAATATGGGTGTATTCATTTTAAATTTTTAAAAGTCTTTTAAAATTTAGAGGTATTCACAGATGTGGAACCAGGTACTGAAGTGGAGCAGCTGCCACCCCTTGCTCCAATCTCTTCAATTAATTGTGAGATCGCGGCTGGACAAGTGACTCGAGATGAAATTCAATTGGTGCTGAGCCAACTCAAACAACCTTATGCAGCGCCGGGCCCTGACGGATTCCCAGCGGCCTTCTATCTAAAGTATTAGTCAATTGTTGGTGGTCATATTTTAGCCACGGTCCAGCATGTTTTTGAAAGTGGTCAGCTGGATCCGAAGCTTTCCAAGGCCTTCATTTGCCTTTTGCCTAAGGTGAGCATTCCGACTAATATACGTTAGTTTCGACCTATAACCTTATGCAATGTTGCGGACAAATTCATCTCCAAAGTTCTGGTTAATCGTCTTCGGCCTATGCTCTCTAAATACATATCTCCACTTCAATCCGCGTTTCTTCCTGGTAGGGGCACAGTTGATAATGCCATTTTGGTTCAAGAATTGGTATACTCCCTTATGCAGCCTAAATCTCGGGTTAAGGCCATATTGGTGAAAATTGACTTAGAAAAGGCATATGATAATGTGAGATGGTCCTTCTTGGACAACTGCCTCAGCCAGATGAATATTCCGAATGCTATTAGGCGTGTCATTATGGCCTGTGTTACCTCGGCCGAATTCGCTATTCTTTCGAATGGTACTCCATTGGAGGGTTTCCACCCTCAACAAGGGTTACGTCAAGGTGATCCCCTTTCTCCTTATCTCTTTAATGTAGTTATGGAGCGGCTTTCCGTTTCTATTAATTATGAAGTCACAAATGGAAGGTGGAAGCCGATTAAGTTGTCTGATCAAAGTAATGGAATCTCTCATCTTTTATTTGCCGACGATCTTATCCTTTGTACCCTTGTGGATGAAGACAACATCGATTCTCTTGCTAGCACGTTAAATAAATTTGCTATTTGTTCTGGGCTCAAGATTAATGTTGCAAAATCAAGAGCATTCGGTTCTACTGCTATATCCCAGTCGGACCGTGACTATTTCACAGCTGCTACTGATATTCCCTTCACAGATCAAATTGAAAAAAATTTGGGATTTCCTATTCATGTGGGGAGGGTTAAGGCTGGAGCGTACGACTACATTCTTGAAAAGATGGATAGCAGGATGTCTACTTGGGCGTTGAAACTCCTTAACAAGCCAGGTCGAGTCACCTTGGCCCGGCACGTTCTTGCGGCTATTCCATCTTATGTTATGCAAATAAATTGGATTCCAGAATTGGTGTGCAAGAAAATAGACCAACGGATCCGCACATTTATTTGGAAGGATAGAAGAGGAAGAGGTCTCCACTTAGTGAATTGGGATCGTGTCTCTAAGCCACGCAAGATGGGGGGGGGGGGGGGGGGGGGGGGTTTAAGGATTGCGAAAAGCGAGAGACGGTAATGTAGCTCTTCTGGGGAAACTTGCGGCTGAAATCTTTTTGGGAGCATCTAAATTCTGGTGTCGGGAGTTGAGCGCTAAATATGTTCTTCCTGGAGCCACTTGGCTCTCATTACCTCGGTCAGGTTCACCTGTATGGAGAAGCATTGTCAAAACCTTTCCATTGATCGCTGGAGGATTTGAGTTTCGTCTTGGTAATGGGCATAACTCCTTGTGGTTTTCCCCTTGGAAAGGTGGCAACACTCTAGGTCCTCAAGTCCCCTTTATTGAGGTGTCTGATCTTAATCTTAGGGATATGGATGTTGTGGATATGCACGATTGGAATATACAGATTATCAATACCAACATTCCTCAAACAGTGCATGATGAGTTTTTTCAGGGTCCTCCTCGTTTATACCTGCAGGTGGATGATATATGGGTTTGGAAGAAAACAAGCGATGGGAATTATTCTTCAAGGTCCGGTTATCAACTTCTGCTTGGGGATTCATCCAATAATGTTGGTTGGAATTGGTTGTGGAAATCTTATCTTCCGGAAAAAGTTTGTTTCTTTATCTGGCTGCTTTCGTGGGGCGCGCTCCCGGTTAATTCCCTGAGGTTTCAACGCCATATTGCTAGTTCTCCCATTTGTAATATCTGTGGAGTCGAAGAAAAATCTTGGTACCATTGTTTGTTCTACTATGTCTGGGTCCAGCCACTTTGGAAACTCTTGAATATTCATATTCCCGTTGATCTTCAGACCATTGATAAAGACAGCATCCACCTTTGGCTATGTGGTATGCTTCGAGTTTTCCGTGTTTGGTTTGCTGCTAGTATTTGGCAAATCTGGAGAGAACGGAACCAACGGGTTTTCAGTGGCAAGTCGGCTTCTCTTCAAAGCATTGTTCGCAACATATGCCATATGGGAGAGGCTTTTCAAAATCTGGTGAAACCGCCATCGTTAACCTATTTGTACCCCCGACTCGTTACATGGAATATGGGGGCCTGGTCTGGAACTTTTCTTCATTCAGATGGTTCCCTGTTGGCCAGTCAAGCTCGGGCGGGTTTTGGTGCTGTTTTGAGAGATAATTCGGGAAACTGGATTGGGGGTATATCAAGGTTTCTTGGTTCAGCCTCAGTGTTGTATGCAGAGCTGGTTAGAGTGATGCATGGTCTTCGTCTTGCTAAGAGTATGGGTATACAGGAGCTGTGTTGCATGTGTGACTCTAAAGAAGCCATTAGATTGATTAATCTCCGATGCAAGGATTCTCACTACTTTGACACCACCCTTCGGCATATTGAATCCTATCGTATGGAATTTCAACATTGTCTGTTCGTTCATGTTCTCCGAGAGGGCAATGCAGTTGCTGAAGGTCTTGCGAAGATTGGTGCAAATGGGGAGCAGTTCTTCACCATATGGGCTTTCCCCCGGATTCCTTGAGATCTCTTCTTACCGCGGATGCGGCCGGAACCTGGTTTCAGCGG
Source organism: Hygrophila difformis (assembly GCA_030278955.1). NCBI lineage: Eukaryota > Viridiplantae > Streptophyta > Magnoliopsida > Lamiales > Acanthaceae > Hygrophila > Hygrophila difformis. Next base: position 4,192,378 of record JAOANR010000005.1, on the reverse strand, counting down.
CTTTGAAGTTTATTCTAATTTTTTCTTTTCTTCACTTTTAATTTCCCTAGCCTCTTACAAATCCGTAGACTTTAGATTTTATGTATTGGATTGTTTCCTCCAAATATGAAGAAATTTAACTTACTGAAATCTCTAGTAAAAATAAGAGATTTGCTCGAACAGATTTCACATTTATATCGCAATACCATAACCCCTTCTTCTTATACCAGTGCGCACCAGAGCCATTTCATCACTCCAGGAAACAATGTTCGAGCGGTACAAAATTCTTTGGGACATCAGCGGTGGTAGCAGCTTGGGCCTTGACGGTGACTGAGGTTTCCTTCAACGGCGGAGAATATGCAGGAAAATCTCACTTAAAGACATCAGGTTTGTACTGATTTTCATCCTTATGCCTGATTTTCATGTAATTAGAATTTGGGTTCTGTTGAAATTTTCATTTCTTACAGTATTTAGGTGCATTTGGGTTTATTTATTAGATTTGGCAAGTGGGTTTGTGTATCCAATTCAGTAATCCCAGTTTTTATACTTTCTTTTTATGTATTTTTTCAAATTGTAAGCATTCGATAGGCAGTTCTTGATTGGGTGATGTACTTTTTTGTGAGGTGAATTCAAGTTCGAAATGTGTGTGCATATTCTAAGAAGAAAATATCCTCATGAAGAAGTGTGGTCAATTGAAGAATACATCTCCTGATTTGATGGAGTATTTATGTGTCTTGAAACAATGAGGCACCCGTCACAATAAGATAGAAATTTTACAGGCTGTATTATATGCTCCTTGGTATTTTCCAGATTGAATATGTTTTTTGGGTCCCGTTTTGCCATTTTCTCAATGTTTAGGTGTCAAACATGAGTTTGTAACATGTGAATTTGTTTAATTATCAGATTAGCAGAGTGTGAATTGGTCACTAGGTGTCATCTTTAATATCCAATTCATTTATTTATATCTCCACTTGGTTGAAATGTTGTGTGGCCTTGATTGACTGTTCTCTTTATGTTTACATTTGTTTCTTTTCTTTTCCTCCTTGCTTGAAATTAAAGTGGTCTAAAATGTGTTTAAACATAAGATATTGTTTAGTTGAATCTTCAAACATAAGAATTTTGGTTCTATTTGCAACCTATTATGATCAATCTTGTAGTTTGGTCAATTCGAGAACACATCTCCTGACCATCAATCAAGCTAGATTATTTTTGTTAATGATACAAGTGTTAATGAATTATTGTTTGCATAATTTATTGGTTGCTGTGTTTGCCCATCTTGTGTCTATTTCTTCCTTGTCAAATATTTCTTCCTATCAATAAATAGTATACTTGTCTAATAATGTTCATTAAAATTTGTTCAACGGTTTTAAGAACTTTAGGATGTCATTTTGCATTTGATTTTGCCTTGTAGGAACCTTAAGGCAAAGATTGTGAGCTTTTTACATCCATGGCCTCTATTCAGACTTAAAAAGAGGCTTAAGAGTAAGAGCTTTCCTATCCATATTTAAAACCTTGTAGGATGTCATTTTGCATTTGATTTTGTGGAAACCTATCCATATTAAAACCTTAAGTCTGAATAGAGCTTTTTCTGTTGTGAGTGGTGCTTAGGAAATCTCTTAATTTTTCTGTTCGCCGGTATTACATAATCCCCAATTTGTTTTTTGTGTAATGGTAATGTTGCAAGTGTTAATGAATTTTGAGAATAACTTGTTGTTTTGGTATTTAGGGAAGACACTATTGTCATGGGGGATTCACAACAAGATGCAAAAAGGAAAGCATCCTATGAACAGTGGACTAAGGAACAAAGTCACCTATTTTTAGAACTTATGGTTGATGCTGCGGCTAGGGGATGGCGTGATACTAGTGGTATCTTTACCAAAACAACAGTTGAAGAAAGAATACTTCTTATTCTTAATAAAAGACTTGGGTGTAATAAAACGTATAACAATTACCAGAGCCGTCTCAATTGGTTTAAAAATCGTTGGTTGTCTTATTCAAACCTTTTGAGATATAGTTCTGGTTTTGGGTATGATCAAAATACTAAAAGGTTTACAACTTCAGATGAAGTATGGGATGCTTACTTACAGGTAAGCTTCGTAAGCATCATGTTACTTAATTCTATATTTATTTTATTGTGAGCATATAATGAATTAATATTTTTGTTTCTTTATTCATGCTAGGCACACTCAAAAGATGCAAACTTGCGGTAGGAAATGGTATTGTTGTTGGGAAAAGCTCCATTGGCTTAGGTAGTGCTACTGATGCAAGGACATTAGAAGATGATGAACATAGAGATGCACGGATAGAAGATTTGAATTTTGATGAAGAAAATGACATATTTGTAGAAGTATCTCAGAATGATCCAGCATTTGGTTCCCCACCACCTTCAGGGTTCACTGAAGCATGCGAGGTCAATATTCAAAGAAGAAGTCAACCAAAATAAGTAGAGTTGAGTATGAAACAAAGGTTAGCTCTACAGAAAATCTCTCTCAGAATGGTCTCGTGGAAGAGATTAAGAAACTAACAACCACTTTTGAAGATGTCCACAGTTTCTTAAAGAAAAGAGAAACAGAAAGAGCTTATACAACATGGAATGCTATCAAAGAGGTCCCAAATCTAGATGAAGATATTCACCTCAAGACACTTGACTTCTTAACACCAAGTCAATGAGAGAGAGCTTCTTGAAGATGACAATTGATGAAAGAGCTCGTTGGATAGCTTAGAAGATGAGATGATAATGCTTTTGTATTAATGATTTTTTCTTTTTTTTGGAACTATGATATGCTTACAAGTTTTTTGGATTGAAGATATGCTTACAAGTTGAATAATACTGCATTTTTTTCTTGTTTTTTTGTTTTTAACTAATGAATCTTTAGTTTTTTTAACAACTTGAATAATTTTTTCATATGCTAGTGTGTTTAATACAATATATATTTTTATTAATAGTTCCCAATGTGTATGGAAATCCATGTAAATTAATAAATTAAAATAAAAAGTTATATTATACAATCCATAGAAATCTATAGAAATCAATAAAAAAAAATTCAACAAAGTCTGTATAGAGTATAAAAAGTCAAGCAGACTCTATATGAAGTCAATAGAATTAAAAAATCCATAGACTTTTTAAAATCCAAAAAAATCCATCAAACTCTTAATCCAATACACCCTCTGAGTAAAAAGTGGTGTTACTGAATGTGTCCGTTTGGAATAGTTGTTTAAAGCAGCTTATGCCTTTTGCTACTAAAAGAACACTTTTAGAATTATAAATGTGTCTGAATTGGTTTTTGGTAAAGAAAAGCAAAGTTTGTTTCAAAACTAAAGCTAATTTAAGGAGCTTAAAAAGAAAAACAGAAGCTCAGAACACTTTTTTTCTAGACAAATTATCCAATGCATTATTTAAATCGTTAATATTACAAATTATATAAAAATAAAATCATATAAAATATATATTTTTAAATTATAAATAAAAAAATCATACTATACTATAGTTTTTTCTTATATCATTATGATAAAATTAAATCAAAGTTGATCGAAAAAGAACAACAAAAGTTAAAAGCACTTGTACACATCCTCCATGGCTCCATCCAAATACTTTTAAGTACTACTCCCTCTTCTTCCGTTTTCTAAAATTGTAACGGACCCACAGTGCATGCAGTCCAATACACATTTTTAATTATTAATAACTCAATTTTGGTACAAGTAAAAATTCTAAAAGTTTGATATTTAAAAACTACTCGACGAGACGAATCTAACAAGATCCCACTTGACTATATTTTAACTTGTATAACTATGATAAAACTTTAAGTCAAAGTGCAAGTGTGAACAGTGTCAAAATTCCAAATGTTACAATAAAAAAAAATGGAGGAAGTATAAAACATAATTCAAACACGAAAATAGTTTACTTCTACTTTTAACTTCTCATTCTACTTTTATAAAAAGTTTATTCAAACCAATCTTAGACTACCTTTAACAATGAGCTTTTGAGGGAGGCCTAACCATACACCTTATTATTGTAATAAAAAAAAAATTTAAAAAATATGGAATGGTCCTCTAAGACTATCATTATCCATGACCACGTCCACCCCAACCACCCAACCATCCAACTATCTCATTATTTTATTAATTTATCTCTCATCCAACTCATCAATATTGATCCCAACCCAACCACTTTAATTTTACATACTTTACCAATAACCACCAAACCATCCAACCACAACACTATATATAATTATTTTAAAATTTAAAATATGTTAAATATATTAAAATTGATATATTATGTATTTAATAAAAATATAGTAAGAGTGATCTCTATTTGTAGAGAATAAAAAGTTATAAAATTTGGGATATTTTAAAATTATATTTATTTATTTATTTAAAAAATATAATCATTTTATTATATAAATTTACAAAAAATTACTAGACCAATGGGATGGAGACACTTGTCTCCATCCCATTAGCCCAAAGAAAGAGACCAAGTGGTCTCAATTGAGGGCTTGGTCGATCACCCCAAGCCAACCACTAGATTTTTTCTTTTTTTTTTTGGAAAAATGCTGATGTGGGAAGGGACCTGGTCTCCTCAAGTTCACGGTTAAACATAGTCTAAAGAGGTTGACCAAAATTTTTATTAGACCATTAGGTCTCTTCTCCCTTGGCCAATGGGAAAGAGATATTTGTCACTTTTCCATTGGTCAACTAAAATTTAAAATTGTATAGATTAAAATCATTATAACTTTTATATTTTAAAATAAAAATAAATAAAAAATATATCAAATTTTATAATTTTTTATTATCTACAAATAAAGACCACTCTTGCTATATTTTTATTAAATACATAATATATCAGTTTTGATATATTTAACTCAATTTAAAATTTATATAAAATAAAAAAATAAAAAATATATTAATATTTTTGATTCTTTATTCTTTATAAATAAGATAAAAATTTTATATTTTTGATACATTAATTTTTTTATATTTCAACATTATTTAAAATTGTATAGATTAAAATAATTATATAATATTATGGTTGGATGGTTGGGTGATTATTGATAAAGTATGTAAAATTGCGATGGTTGGATTGAGATTGATATTGATGAGTTGGAAGAGAGATAAATTAATTAAATAATGAGATGGTTGGATAGTTGGGTGGTCGGGGTAGTCATGGATAGAGGTAGTCTTAGAATCTACGGTAAATTAGGGTCTAGATCCTTTTTTAAAATGTTTCAATTTTTTTAGGCCCCATTCCAATTTTATTACACTTTACACCCCATTACATGTTTGACTTAGTTTACCATGTCATTTGTATGTGCCTTACCTAGATACTATATGGTATTTACCAGGTTAATGATATGTGATTTATCACAGTATTAGTATGTGCTTTACCATAGCTACCATATATTAGTACTTACCAAGTTACTGGTACGTGGTTTACCAAATATACCATATGGTATTTACCAAGTTTTTAGTATGTACTTTACCACAAATACCTTATGGTGTTTACCAAGTTATTCCACATATACCATATCGTATTTACCAAGTCTTGGTATGTACTTTACCACAAATATCTTATGGTGTTTACCAGGTTATTGGTATGCACTTTACCACAAATATCTTATGATGTTTACCAAGTTATTCCACAAATACCATATGTGCTTTACCAAGTTTTTAATATGTGCTTTACCGCGATTACCTTATAGTGTTTACCAAATTATTGGTATGTGCTTTACCAAGTTCTTGGTATGTGATTTACCAAATTATTACATAGGGCCTAAAACACAATGTTTAAAATGGAGGAGCTTTGACTCTTATAATATTTTGTCCATGGATACCAGACCCTAGTTTTCCCTAGAATCTAAAAGTGATGTGCATACAAAAGACTAAGGAAGTAGGCGTACTTGGAAAAATTTCGGGCTTAAACAGGGGCGGATGCATGTATACTCAAGTGGGGGCACGAGATACCACTTAAATTGATAAAATTGCTATTTTAACCATCATTTTTTATATATTTAATTATGTGCACCCACTTAATTTTAATGGTGACATAGGGGTGTAAATGAGACTGATAGGCTCGAAAAATATTCGGGCTCGACTCGATCAAAGCTCGGCCAAAGCTCGACTCGAAAAAGCTCGACTCGAATTCGAGATCGGCTCGAATATTAATGAGCTCAAGCCGAGCTACCTAATACTCGGCTCGAAAGCTCGATAATAGGTTCGAATATATTATATATATGTATATATATTATTTATTTCTTAAAAATATAGTATATTTTCTTTCTTAACAAATGTGAAGAAGAGGAAGTCCAACAGTAAATTCACTCCTCCTTTTATTTAATAAGTAATATAGTACATTATATTTTATTATATATGGTTAACACTAAATCAAAAAAAACTAAATCCCAATCTCTTTTCAAATTGAGATTATTATAAGAAATTATAAATAGTTTAATATATGCCTACAGAACTCCGTCTTTCAAGTTTTTAAGCTCATTATTGAATAATTTAAAATTTTTTGGATTCAGTTTTAGACACAACATGGAAGATGAAGAGACATACCCCTCAAATTGCCTCGACAGATGCCTGCCGCACGAGTCAAAATTGTCACAATTGAAATGAAAAGTTGCAGTTTTTCATGTTACATTGCTCACACCCTTACCGAGTCCCTTTCCCTCTTTTCATATATAGAAGACTCTCGTCTCATTAGTATTAAAACAAAAACAATATGTCGAGATTAACACATCCACATCTCGTGTACAACTGTTGTTGTTCTTCTTACCAAAAAGCTCAAGAAATCCTATTGTTCCGATTGTGATTTTAGGCCATTAACAAATGATGTAACTAAATTTGTACAATTTGTTGTGCCCCATTTATATCCTCCATAAAAATCTCATACATCATCCAATGTGAAATCTCAACCATTTCTGATGTAAAACAAATACTGAAAAAATTGAGAGGGAGGGGGGGGGGGGGGGGGGGGGGGGCTACATGTATGACTTTCTTTACAATCCACAATTTATTATTGTGTAGGGAAGATACATACAAAAATGTTAATCTATGTATACTAAAATGTTACTCATTATTATCGAAAAAAAAACAAAAAAAAACAATTGTTACTCCTTATATATACTTAAATTATCTTCAATGATAAATGTATATATAAAATACACTCATACAAAATATATAATAAAAGAATTATACATGACCGTATCAACATATTACTACTAAATAGTCATACTCCCAGTTTTTGTTGTCAAACGACGACAATCTGTAAAGCATGTATAATACAAGATGTGAATATAGTAGCATTAAGTATATTTGTTTTATATACCAAAGGTAGTTGGCCTGATAGGTATGAGATTCTAGCAGCTTAAACAAAGATCTCAGGGTTCGAGCCTTTGTTTATGCAGAATTCTGCTTTAGAAATAAACAGTAACAAATTCATTCATATATTTGAGGGCATTTAAGAGTGGGCTTGAAATCCACCCCATTCATTGAAATGACTCTCAAAGGGAGTCCTTTGAAATCCATCGTCCAAATTCTTTAAGAGTGGGCTTGAAATCCACCCCCACCCATTTGGGAACTAGGACGAATTTAGCCAAGGGAACAAATTGGGGGACGAGGGCAGGCGTGCAGTGAGAACTTCAACTCCCGTATCTGTCACCTGCTTGTGCAATTGTGTATCCATATAAATTCGAAACCCATGCTCAGGAAGGAAAACAAACAAGGGATAGCAAGAACACAAGAAATGGAATGTCTTGTGGTTGCGACAAAATTTGAGATTGCAACATAAGAGGCTTAAGGAAAATGCCGTGTTACCAGAAGGGTGTGTTCGAATTGTGCACTGCGTTTGCCATCTGCAGTGACGTTGCTCCACCCATCAGGCCACATACGATCGCGCCAAACACCTATCATCAAAACAGGTTTTCTTGGATCATAGTGAATGTGAAGCTCCGAGCACCAAAAACAGGCAGCCGGATAAATACTTACCAGAATTTATCATAGGTTCGATGGTAAAGGTTTGGCCGGCCTTCATCACTCCAACAGCTTTATTTCCTGTTTAAGTTAAGGCCTACCTGTCTGGAGTTTTGGAAGGTATGAAATGAAACAATATTGTGAAATCACTTGCCTCTATCGATCACTTTTGTTCTTCCTAAAATGATAACAATTGACCCAGGGGAATACTTGCATCGTGGTACTTTCAAGTGAAGACGAAAAACATTAATCACAGTTGGGGATACGTGCATAATGGGGAATATTTGGTGCACAGTGGAAGAGTTCACCGATGCCATGGCCACAATAAGATCTAGCCTAATACGAAAATATAGGTACACATCAAACTTAAGCAAAAACAAAGATAAATGAAGTGAGGGGAAAAGCTTTTACCACAGAGAATCCTGACATAGAGGCATGCCGGCTGACAACCTCCCCAACTTCCCGGAAACGCACACCAGGTTTAACTGAAAAGGATATGAAGTCGTCTTAATAATTGCACACTAAGCCTGCGGCAAGATACCGAGAAATGATTGCTTACCCATTGCTATAGCTTTCTCCAAACATTCATATGTACATTTAACCAATCGCTGTGATGATTCATCAACGTTACCCACAAAATATGTCTCATTCAAATCAGCTGCATAGGGAATGACTCTAAACCCATATTTTGAAAGTGGAAAACAGATAAAAAGTAAATAATGCGATTGTGGTCTTGGGTACCATGCACTCCCTTGTAGTACACACTAACATCCACATTTACAATATCTCCATCTTGTAATTTTCTGACAGCATGCAAAACTCAAGTCAATTAGGGAGTAGAAGGAATCAAAATAAGACAAACTTATAGGCACACTCAAGAAAAATCTTCAGTAATTTGGAGGTACAAGACTACATAATAAATTATAGCAGGAACACACCTTGCATCTGGAATACCGTGGCAGATTACTTCATTCACAGACCTGGGAAACACGAGCATGTGTCTCAGAATGTTCAAGGAATAAGATGTCAAGAACATTGAAGAAATCTCATTAAGAAATAAGAATACACATACGTGCAACAAGACTTAGGGAAAAAATGATAGTTTAGTGGAGATGGATATCCTCCTGCAACGATGAGATAAAGTGGCCATTACCATTAAACTTGATAGAAAATGGGACATTGCATGCATAAATAAATTAAAGGACCAATTATTGGTTCAAGTATTCACTAGAGTGCCATTCATAAATTAGTAGAGAAAATACACTACATTTCACCCTTTATATTGGGAGAGGAACAAAACCAGAGAGACTGTTCAGTGCACATATTAGGTACCGAATGTATATCTTACCGGCAGCAATAGTTGCATCATGAACTACGGCATCGATTTCATCTGTTGTAATGCCTGGTCGTATGACACGAGCTGCAGCATCCAAAACCTCCCTTGATATCTGAATGAACAGAAGAAAGTGAGCTCATGAATGTTTACTCGAGCATGATCTAAATTCTAATATAGATGTAAACACTTTGATCAGGAGAACACTTACACAAAGAACATATCAAATTGATAAAAATCTTCCCTTATAACATTATAAAACTAACCCGGCAGGTTTCTCGCATTCTCTCAATTTGTGCCGGAGTTTTGATCTACAAATCAGTGCACCATGAGAAGGAATTGTATTCAGTAATGACTCTCTTTCAGAAATAACACACGAGAATGATGTACAGTAGCGATTCAGGAATACCTCAACACGAAGTTGCAAATCACTGGCTGGCTCAATTTTTGGAATTCCCTGAAAAAATCAAAAGATGTTACTGATGGCAGGCTCACAAACAAAGATCATCTGTCGTATCTATGCAAATATCCATTGATAATATGTCAACAGTAATGAATCAATCAAGCTACTTACATCATCTGCCCAGTCCGGCTTGTCAATGTGAGCAGGTACCAGGTGTTGTTTTGATATAGGATACGGTCTTAATGATCTAAAACAAATAATAAAAAACACGGCAGCACAAAAGAGAAACTAAGTATAATGATTGATCATCAAGAATGGAATTTGAATTGGATATGTGCACATACACACATAAACAAATACTGGCACGCATAAGAAAGTATTAAACGAGAGCCACTGACACTGTTTGAAAGAACGCAACTAAATCAAACTCATCATCGTCATCATCTAAAACTTTATCCCATTATACAGGTTTGGGTATGTTTATAGAAAGCTGCCGTTGTGCTCATTCAAAATCTGAAACTTGGTGACTACCTGTATACAGCTTACTGGAAAAATGAACAAGAAAATTCATACACCAACAGAAATCCTTAATATTATAGCTCAAGTTACAAACATTCAAAAGACCCATTAATACATCAATTTTTCTCAAAGAAAAAATAGAACATGATTAGGAAAGGAAAAAAAAAAAGAAAAAAAGAAAAAAAAAAAAAAAGAAAAGACATTTGGATATCATGATGATGCTCTCATGCTCCTATTTCCTTCTTAGTTTAAACAAGCCATAGCAATGAAACTGATTCAAAGGTCATTGATACTCTTTCAATACACCATGGAGGAAGAATGATAAAAGGATCTAGAAAGATTCAATCTTGAAATTGTAAACCAACCTACAAAAAGGATAATGAAAAGTTCCCACCCCTACCAGTTGCATAATAAAATTTTAAAATCACATACTACTATCTTATGAAACCTGAAGGGAAATCCCAAATTCAAGGTGTTAGGACAATACTCACATCAAAACATGCAACACACAAAACAAACATTGATCAAGGGAAATATGAAATATTCACAAATTAGATAACAAAACAATGGGTGTGCCTTTCAAGATCAAAACCATGATATGATTATCAGAGGAACGTAGCTAGATCATCTCAGAGTCTGTGAGTTCAAAATCTAAATAAGGGCAAAGAAAAACAACTCTTGACAAGATTAGTACCCAGTCCAGTCAAAGTGTGGAAGCTCATGAGTTCTAGCCTGTCCTTTCCTCAAGCAGTACAGCCAACCATTATTCGATGGGGCTGAACTTAGTTCACCAGACACCTTTGCTTTCAAGTGAACAGATTTATGGGCACTCCAGGATGCCTTGAAACAGTCTTGAGAACTTGAAGGAAAAGATGGTTTTGTTAAGGGCCATTGAAGTGCAGAATCCAGATCCACTCAAGTAAAAACAAAATATTTTGCCATTGAAAATCTCAACGGAATTTCAATAGATTCTTGTAAATTAAGACACTGAATTTAGCGTCACTAGCACAATCCTACAAGAAAAAGACGATTCTTTCCCTAATCATCCCATGCCCAGGGGAATTGGTGCGTACTTTCCACATTAAAATTCATTCAGTACAATTTCTTGCATTCGTAAACAGGTGTTTCGTTTCAATATTTAAGTCCAACCAGTTGCCACTGAAATGTACACAGGCCAGCTGTAAGTTGTTCAATTTCAGATTTAAATGCATATTTCATCCAGCTTCGATTGTAATTCAAAGTTCCAGACGCTTTTCCTCCAGTACGTTAAAACAAAATTAAATTCCAGAACAAAATGAAAGAACAAACCAGAAAGAAGCTACTTGACGAGAAAGCTTCAATTCCACGCACTTGGGGCACCTGTAAGAGTAACAACCCAAAGAATAATCCAATAGCATTCAAGAAAAACTTAAAAGACTCCCCTTATTCATGCCCAACATTTAATAACCCATTTATCTCTCGAAGAATTCAATATTGGAACCCAAAAACGAAAATTACATACTGAAGTGCAGAAGGATTTCCACATCTTGTACATGAAAAGCTCGTCGTCTCCGACGAATCCGTCCCGCCCGTCATGACTTCTCCCAGTAATCAACCGCAGAGTCGTTAAGTGTAAAACTGAAAAAACTACCAACATACTCATTCATCTACCCTTGTGCGTTTCTCCGATTATAAAGAAAACACCCCATTAATTAGAGATCGTACGCTAATGAAAACACCTTAAGCTTACAGATAATATAGTAGTATTCAATTGTGACGACGGGGCAATCCAATTTGTGATTAGGGTTTTGGAAATTAAAGAATTTAGTGAGGGAGGGAAGCCAATCGGGGAAGTTGGGATTTATTCGGGGGCGGCGCGCAAGTCACTGCTGAAACGTCAAAGTAAAATGCACAGCACCTGTCCTTTGATAGTATAGTAATAATAGTAGTAACTCATAAGTCGCATTTCTAGAAACTAAAACATGAAATGAACTAAAAGCGTGGTATTGGTTGGCCATGATCCAGATCCATCAAGACTTTTAGTTTTGGGTCTAAAACTTCAAAATTTAACGATGAACTGAAATTGTCATCATAAAATATCAAACGCATGGCATTACCTTTATAAAAATATTATTACAAAATCCACCCGTAACACCACTTTCTTATTTTTATTATCACAAAAAGTAATTCTCTCAATGACCATATATATATATTCCTGTGACAGCCGTCCAATTAAACAGAAGTAATGATTTTTAAATATAAATAGCAAGTTATTAAAATCTAGATCTAGATCTTAGAATCTTACGATCTTATATCTATATAGGATCTAAATTAGGGTGAGATCTGGATAAGATCTATAGGATGTATACAAGATCTTAAAATCTTTGAACGATCCGATCCCGCTCCCTCTTATTTTTATCTCATTTTTTCGTTTTTCAGTCTCCATTATTTTCCAAAATCCAGATCTAGAGATTTTTATTTGCAGCTTCATCTTCCTCGCATCCCCTTCATCTTCATCTTCCAATTCATCTTCCTATTATTGACAATCGCCGTCGTATCCCCTTCTCTTCCTATCGTCGCCCGCGCATCCCCTTGCTCTTTTTATCGTCGCCCTTGCCGTAGCATCCCCTTCCAGCACCCCTGCTGATGGAGATTTTAGTCCTAAATTCCCCGCCCAAATGGATGATGATGAATCCAATGAGCAGTGGTTGAGACCGGTCAAAATGAGAAAAATTCTAATGACAAATCCAACCCAACTCAAGCATCATGTCTTAAATGCTCAATTATTCTCCTTTTTTTTGCTTATCAACTTAGTGCCTATTAATATTGGTTATTGTAATTTACTAATATGCAATATGAATATATTTTTTCTTTTGTCCTAATTTCATAGGATCTTAGAATCTGAATACGATCATACATCTCGATCTTGCAAATGAAAAACGATCCTATATAAAATCTAGATTTTGATAATCTTGATAAATACTGTGAGGCTATATATATTTATTTGTGTTTGTGTTAACCCTTGAACATCGAGCCCATAGATCGAAAGCCCATTATACAAAGCCCAACGTTGGTTAGTAGATTAATTATTCGATCCACATAGATAATTAAAGCCACAAAGTATGCAGACAAAATGGCGGTTCTTGAAGTCAAGCGGGAAGAGGAACGTGGCATCGTGGTTAATAGGAGGCCGGGCATAAGGCGGTTCAAGACAGACTATAAATATTGGAAGTTCAGATTCGCAAGGGGACATCTCAACTCTGCCAAGAAGCATCCGCACTTTACATAATTTTCTTTTCTGTAACTTTATTTTCTGCAATTTACTGCTTTCTTTAGATTCATTTACCGCTTTCTGTAATTCCATTGTTTACAGCTTTCTTTAATTCCTTGTAATTTCCTCTCTGCAACTTTGTAATTCCTTCAACCTTTGTTCAATCCAAAGAGGTCTTCTTCCTCTACAAAATTTTTACGAACAACAAATTGGCACGCCCAGTGGGACACGGAGTTAAAGCCATATCCGCTTTGAAGAAGTGTATGCATCTCAGATCTGGAAAAATTGTTAGTGATCTGACAAAGAAATTTGAAGAAATGTCGATATATGAGAAGACTCCAGTGCGAACACTGTCTGAGGACGCCGCTGAGACGGCGAATACTTCTCAACCACAACAAGGGATTATGCAGACCCCCACATTGATGGAGCAAATGCGGCTTTCGATGACAGAATCGATGGCCGAGTTCATGCCTGTACTCACGAGTCACTTAATGGAGGTATTGCGGTCGGCTATGGCTGATCAGATTGATAGAGTATGCAGTTCCTTGCGTACTCAACAAGCATTAACCGCTTCTGCAACTGCTCCCTCAAACGGCACTAACACGCCGATTTATGCGGCACCAGGCTGTTTAGTGGCCTCCAGTGCTTCTCCAGGCTATACAGCGGTCTCTGGTGGCACTGGTATGCCACCACGACAAGCGGCACATAATGTGCCGAATGTTCCAGTTGTACCCTACATGGCGACACAGCCTTGGGGGCAGGCGTCACAATCCTGGGGGCAGACGCCACAGCCAGGGGGGCAGGCGTCACAACTTTGGGGGCAGACGCCACCGCAAGGGGGGCAGACGCCACAACCTTGGGGGCAGACACCACATAATGCAACACAAACCGTCGTGGCTCCTACTACACCCCCAGTGGCGATGCCGCCTGCGCAGGCGCCAACAGTGTCACCCGAGTTGCTTGCGGACATGATGCAGCAACACTTCGGGATTCAACTGAGGCCGATGGAGCGGCCTACGTACCGAAAGCCATACCCTGATTGGGTAGACAGTATGCAGCCATACCCACGAGGCTTCAAGATGCCTGAATTCACCGCATTCTCAGGGGACGATGACAAGTCCACTGTGGAGCACGTGGGCAGATTCACCTCACAGTGTGGTGAAGCGGCGGCTAATGACTGGTTGAAGCTGAGACTCTTCAGCTCATCCCTCACCGGGCCTGCATTCACGTGGTATGCATCCCTACGGCCTAATTCAATCCAAAATTGGGCCGATTTGGAGCGAGCTTTCCATGACAGGTTCTACACACCACTGTCTCAGGTGAGCCTCGCAGACTTGACTAATGCAAGACAGTATGCCGATGAGACGGCAAGTATCTTCATTAACAGGTTACAGCGGCTAAAGGGCCGATGTACTATGGCAATTCCTGAGAAGGAAATAGCCAACATAGCAGTATCTAATATGTTGCCTAGACTAAAAGTACATTTAATTGTGCATGATGCAAGTAATCTTGCCCAACTGGCCGAGAGAGCGGCCCGCTTGGAAAAATTCCTGGAGGAACAGGAAGAGAAGCGTCGGCCCACATACGAGACTCATTTCAAGGAAGTAAGACCCAGTAGAGATGAAAATGGACCAAAGATGGTGGCAAATTCCCAGGATAGTGGTCCTAGAAGGCCATTGACGGCGGCCTTGGAGGCCGGGTAAAATAATAATAATAAATTAAAAATTAAAAAAATAAAATAATAATATTAATTTAAAAAAAAATTAAAATACACAAATTATAGCCATGGAAACAATATAGCAACAAAACCAAAATGACGAGGGAATGGCGGCCAAGAGCTACAGAGTGGCGGCTGGGCACCTATGAATGGCGGCCGGGCAGTCCCTTGTGGCGGCTGGAAGGTTCCCGGCGGCGGTCGAGTAGGCTTCGATGGCGGCTGCTTCTGTACACGTTGTTGGCGGCCGAAGGGTCCTCGGTGGCGGTCAAGAAGCGCAATATGGCGGCCGAAGCCCTCTTCATGGCGGTCGGAGTGCCTCAGGTGGCGGTCAAAGCAAGTTCGTGAGCCTAGGATTATCTAAGTTATTTCACAACAAGATGACGCCATGACAACTATAAGAGGCGGCCAAGAAGGGTATAACAGGCGGCCAAGAAGTGTAGTATGGAGGCCGAAGCCTTCTTCATGGCGGTCGGAGTGTCTCAGGTGGCGGCCAAAGCAAGTTGGTGAGCCTAGATTATCTTAAGTTACTTCACAACTAGATTCAAACATTGAGACGCCTTACAAGCAAGAGGGGCGGCCAAAAAGTGATGAGTGGCGGCCGAAGGCCTATTCTTGGCGGCCGAAGTACCTTAGATGGCGGCCCTAGGGCCTAGAGTGGCGGCTGAGCTCGCAGGTTTGTGGTTCAGCGGGTAGTGTAAGCTGTGTTCTAAAATCCTAATTTATCAAGCCAATACAACACCCTAAGGAATTGATCTAATCCAATCAAATACGAAACGGCAAAGTAATATGGCGGCCGGAGCCTCTCAAGTGGCGGCCAAGGCAAGCAAGAGGGCGGCCAGGTTCAAGTGGCGGCCTGGAGCAGTCCAATGGCGGCTGAAACTCCTTAGGTGGCGGCCAGGGCCTTCACCGCGGCGGCCTGGACGAAAGGGCTCCCTGGCGGCGCTGAAAAGCTCCAGGTGGCGGCCAGCGACTTGGAGTGGCGACTGAGACATATGTTTGGCGGCCCGGATCGAAGTGATGGCGGCTGAAGCCAAGTGAATTTGAGTGGCGACTGGAGAAGTGCTAGTGGCGGCCAACCCCTTCTTTGTGGCGGTCGATGCGTTCTGAAGGGCGGCCAAGAAGACGCGATTGGACAACTCAAAACACGCACGATGGTGGTCTGGCGTAAGCAGATGGCGGCCAGGGATCCTTCGTGGCGGCTAGCAGAATGGCGGCCAGGGACCCTTTGTGGCGGCTGGCAGAATGGCGGCCAGGGACCTCTTTGTGGCGGTCAGTGACGCAAAATGGTGGCTCAGATTAAGGTTGACGGCCAGACACGCAGATGGCGGCCGGGATGGTGTTTGTGGCGGCTGGCATGCACAGATGGCGGCCAGGGACCCCTTTGTGGCGGTCAGTGACACAAAATGGTGGCTCAGACACACACAGATGGCGGCCGGGATGGCATTTGAGGCGGCTGGCATGCACCAGATGGCGGCCAGGGAGATGCAAGTGGTGGCTCGAATTCTAGACTGGTGGGAAGGGCTTTGGACGGCTTGAAATCGAAAAATGACTAAAAAATTTTGTGCGCTATAGTGGGCCAGACCTAGGTCAAACGCGCAAATCAGTCTTAGGAAACCCTAACAGACCAATTGCGCGAGGGGGGCATCTGTTAACCCTTGAACATCGAGCCCATAGATCGAAAGCCCATTATACAAAGCCCAACGTTGGTTAGTAGATTAATTATTCGATCCACATAGATAATTAAAGCCACAAAGTATGCAGACAAAATGGCGGTTCTTGAAGTCAAGCGGGAAGAGGAACGTGGCATCGTGGTTAATAGGAGGCCGGGCATAAGGCGGTTCAAGACAGACTATAAATATTGGAAGTTCAGATTCGCAAGGGGACATCTCAACTCTGCCAAGAAGCATCCGCACTTTACATAATTTTCTTTTCTGTAACTTTATTTTCTGCAATTTACTGATTTCTTTAGATTCATTTACCGCTTTCTGTAATTCCATTGTTTACAGCTTTCTTTAATTCCTTGTAATTTCCTCTCTGCAACTTTGTAATTCCTTCAACCTTTGTTCAATCCAAAGAGGTCTTCTTCCTCTACAAAATTTTTACGAACAACAGTTTGATACGATTTTCCATTGTTGGTTAATTAATTTATTTTCGAGAGAGAGAGAAACGAAAAATAAATTAAAATGTAAACGAAAACCCTAATCAAGTGTTGATCGAGGCAGAGAAACAAGAAAACATTAATGTACCAAGAAAAGAAGCTTGTTCTTGTTGTCAGTTGCCACACTGATCTCTACCAAATTAAAATAATCTACTCTTATGAGAAAAGTAAATCAAGATTATTATTATTATTAAATCATCCCAAATTCCCAACCAAGTTCACCGATCAAAAGCGTCGTCTTGCTTTAGACACCATCTCCAGGAATCTCTGGGTTATAGTACTATTTATCTAGTACT
Source organism: Hygrophila difformis (assembly GCA_030278955.1). NCBI lineage: Eukaryota > Viridiplantae > Streptophyta > Magnoliopsida > Lamiales > Acanthaceae > Hygrophila > Hygrophila difformis. Next base: position 4,174,755 of record JAOANR010000005.1, on the reverse strand, counting down.
CCTCCTACTATATTGCATACAAATGCTCATCCATCTCAACCTGCATTTTATTACAACATGCATGCATCTAGTCAATATGAGTATTACCTAACAGATGCCCAGGCATGATGATATGATAAAGTAGTAGTATTTACTGACTAGAGATGTATGTTACCTTAGTAAGATTTACCAATTGACTTTCTACAAACTGAAAGAAGCACCACCAGAATAGCAACCCCTGCAATTATCCCCACTATGATGGCCACTGTTTTCCCCGCATCATCATCCTCTTGGTTCCAAGAATCTGTATTTTACTTATATAAGCTATTCATCTTAAAAGCAACACATACAAATCCAAAACCAAGATTTTGTGTGTATAAAAATATGATCGCTAGCTACTTATGGGTTTTTGCATCATCACGTACATATAATTAAATTAACCCTTTTAAATTTAATAATGATTATTTATTTATGCTAATTAAAATCAGAATCATTGCTTTGATATATATATATATATATATATCTACTACTATATAAGAATGGTAGGGGAAAAAATTCACCATGGAGAATTTGGTTATCAGCCGTTGATCACGAATTCAATTTGATTTCTGGCCGTTTGATCCCACCTTTTATTTGTGTCTTTCATTTCATTCACTTCTTCAAATCATTTGGCTTTCTTCGTTCTCAATCGTTCTTGCCCTGCTTCTTCTTGCTTTCTTCGCCCGGCTCTCCCGCTCACCCTGCTTGTTCTGCTTTCTGCCCCACGCCCCTGCGCAATTTCCGTCACCGGCGCCATCAAGCCTTCCGCTGATTTGGGAATCTCTTCCCGTTTTGCAGTTTCGTCTGGCTTCAAGCCCTAATTGAAATTTCTCGGTTGCTTCGCCCGTGCTCTCGATGTTGTCGTCGCTCACGGTGGGCTCTCTTCCGACCGTCGCCACCTCCGTCGGTCCCGTCTCCACCGTACGCTCCTGCTCTTTCTCGCCGGAATGCTCGCTGCCTCTGATCGCCTCATCAGTTCTATGCCTCTAGGTTAGCCCGTATTCCTTATTTCCTTGGAGTATTCATTAGTTGCTCGCAGTTAGGTTTCATTCATTCTGGGTTCCCTGATTGGGTTTGGGGTTTAGGGTCAATTGGCGTACAATCGTCCTGTGCTTTTGCAGTTCGAATTCCCTGTGAACTTGATATTTGCATTTTGTTTTTGTTGAAATTAACTTGGGATTGATATTTGCATTCTTGCCGTTTGTTGTGCTTTTGTGTTTCCCGATTATATTATGTGGCTTCTTTTTTTTAGGTGGCCTTTTTTGTGTTTTGCAATTATATCTGTCTGATGGTCGGTGTTTCTTTCTTCAGTGGGTTACGATGCCTTTACCCATGGATACGTCTTCATCCCCTGCCGATTTGCACTGTTTGGTTGATTGTTTTGTCCAGCCTTGCCCATCTATATTTGCTTTATCATCTGGTGGTGGTATTTGATCCTGGTATCATTTTTACAGCTTTTTTTTTTCGTGTTTCTTAAGAAGTGGGGTTTCGGGTTTCCTCAAGTTTCCTTCTGGTTCGTGAGCTCAAAGGCTTGGTTTGGTTTCTAATTTGTGTCAGAGTATTGATTTCCAATTAATTAGGTGTCTTGCAAAAAAGGAGTTTGGAATTGGAATTTGAATTGGATTGGGAATAATGAGAATTGTTTGGGAAGAGGGTTTGGGAGTGGCCACCATTCTACAGAGTAGGGTTTATGGTCGGAATCTCCTTTTCTGTGATTTACCATCCGCATGTGTAAACGGCACGGAGAGTCGTTATCTTCCACCCTATTCTGATTATTTTGCTTCTTATGCCCATTAAAATTATTCATCTTTTCTCCTTTTGATATTGATTTAATTGCAAATTCTTGTTAGAGTCAGGGGAAGGAATTGTTTTTTCTTTCCGTTGGTATATTATCAGCTGCAAAGTGATTATGCTGCGGTTCAGGATCAAATTTGAGGTCTTCTCATTCTGAATGCACTGCCTTTTCTTGATTCAAGATTATCCTGAGATATACCTTGGTCAGGCTGGTTGATTTTATGTGATTGATGGCTTTATTTTTTGTTGTACAGCTTCTGATTAAGGATCTAATTTGTTAAGGCATTCACTACCTTGTTTTAATTGCCAGGTCCAAGAGATCGAGAAACAATATGAAAAACTCAATACACTATTGTGAAAGCTTCAGGTTAATGCTCTATTATTTTTATTGTTGTTGTTAATTTGTTATTGTTATTTTTATTGTTATTGTCATTGTCATTGTCATTATCATTCTGTAGTGACTAATAAATTATTTTTATGGTCTGCCTACACATCTCTCGGAGACGTGTGCGCCGCCGACCATCTCTGGGAGAGACATCTCCATCACAAATGGCGGGAATCATTGGCCCTAATGCCCGCTGCGAGTGGAGGATACACGCAGCTTTCGGGAAAGGAAAGGGAAATGGTAAGGTAAATTGCACTAATGGCAAGGAAGGGGGATTGGCCGATTACCAGATTCGGTTATGGCCCCTGGCATTGATTAGATCTGGGTTGAGCCCTCGAGACTGGCAGCTTTTGGGTCCCCGCTGAGGTCTACAATTGTGAGGTACTTGATTTTTTGTGTTGATTTCACTTCTTCAATTGGATTTACAAATTTGCATATGTTTGTATTCCTTTCCTTGATCGATTCAATTTTGCTTGTGGAATGGTCATTTTGGATGCCGTGCTGTGATCAACGTCCGGCCACTGTTTGCCGACAACCCAAGCCTCGGATTGCATATGGCAATCCTGATCCGAGTCCAGATCCGAAACCGAATGCGCTCTTTGTGATGTTGCGTCTTCTTAGGTAGTTTGGCTGTTGCTTGTCAATTTTCATAGTTATATATAGCACTGAATAGTTTATCATATGTTTGAGCATTGGAATTTATTATTTTATGGAAATATTCTATGGAAAACACTTTTATATGTTCTGTTTCCTGTCATGGAATTTGTTTTGCGTACACCCAAAAGATTGATTTATTTGTTTGCGATTTTGTAGGGACGATTTTAGGCTGGACGGACTTGGAATGGAAATTATGTCGATTGCTTTTCCAGAGGCTTCAGCTTTTGCAGCTGACCCCATTGCTAACCTCACAGATACATGATTTATTGGCCATTTAGGTACTTAATTCTCTTGGTCTGGCAATTTTCCCATGTTCACAAGACTTGTGTTGATCTTATCGAAAGACCTCTTTTGTAAAATTTTGGTTTCCCAAGGATCCCTAGCAGCTTTAAAGCACATGTGCGTTATTATTCAACAAGAAAAACAGAATTTTCATATGTCTGGGTTTTGATAGTAATGGGTAGCATCTACATCATTAATTCTATACTATCACTTCTCTACCCATAGATGTGCAATCAACTTGATGATATTGCTAAGTTCATAATATTTCCAATTTATGGCATGTCAATTTTATATATATCAATTTTCCTTTACTTTAATTATAATGGATTTCTTTATATAAAAACAAATTATTCGATCTCTTATTTGTGGCATTGTCAAATATAATTCATGCATTATTTCCCACTTTTTTGTGTTCATTAGGATCTGCTGAACTGGCGGCAGTTGGTGTATTTGGTGCTGTTTTCAACTTGGTTTCTAACTTCTTTAATGTACCTTTGCTCAATATCACTACATCGTTTCTTACTGAAGAGCAAGCATATGTTTTGAAGGCAATTGAGGACCGTGGTCTGAGGCTGGAGGTATTCTTTTACCCTATCATATTTGATGATATTATATCTTAAATTTGTCTTCCCCTCTATTCTAGCTGCCATTTTCTTGGATCAATTCAAATTTTTATATGCTTTGTTTACAAAAATTTCTTGACAGAAGAAAAAAAGCAAGGTCATCCTCCCGTCGGTGTTGAATTCGCTTATGCTTGCTGCAGCCTTTGGCTTCATTGAAGCTGTTGTCCTTTCCATTGACTTCAGTTTCTTAATGAATACGTTGGGTATACCTGTTGTATGTTTTTTTTAGCTAGTATATATATAGGAGTGCTCACCCAATGAGTCTCATATATTAATCTTTTGTGTACATTATTATTTAAAGGACAATGAAAGCTGGGGACATAAGTGGGCTGAGGATAAGATAAATTAGATTCACATACAAAAAAGCAACTCAAGTGGAGAAATAATATACTTCACTAAGTACTATTTAATTTTTAGCTTTTTAGGAAAAGAAAAATGACCCATATATGCTTTTGACTTAGAGCCCGTTTGGATTGGCTTCTAGGGAGGTGCTTTTGGCTTTTGCTTCTGCCAAAAGCACTTCTAGTAGAAATTAAGTGTTTGTTTTGACTTTTAAGAAAAAGCAAAAGCACCTCGAAAAGCGAAAAAAGTGCTTCTGGGAGAAGCAGCCCAGGGGTGCTTCTCCCAAAAGCAGAAGCCAAAAGCACCTCGTAAAATGTGCAAGGACTTAAATACCCCCACTATTTAATATAAATTATACTATAAATATATCTTATTATCATATTAAGTAGCATGTCCTTTTTGGCAATTACCATACTCTAAAAGCACTTTTCATTTTTATTCATCCAAACATATTTTTTAGAAAAAGCCGCTTTTCAAACATTCCATCCAAACACAAAAGTTACATGCTTTTGCTTTTGACTTCTGCTTCTGCTTCTACTTTTGGCTTCTGCTTTTTTCAAAAGCCAATCCAAACGGGCCCTTAAGTCCTGCAGGCTGAACTTGGAAATGACAATAAAATACTGTATAACTATAAGCATCAAGCTATTTAAATTTTTTGGAAATAGATTACCCTATTTAAATGTCAATTAAAAATTTCAAAATGATGAATTTGTTGACTCCATACATATAAATGCATGCATGCAAATGTACCAAATGTGGTACCAATATTAGGCTTGTGCATTTTCTTAAGCAGCCGAAGCTAGAGAAATGGTTGTAGGAGTCTATGTCATACAAATTATAATGAGAAAGGTTTACATTTATTCATGTCTCTATTTTAATAAATATGTCATGTATGTTTATCAATAAATAAAATGAGTTCTAAATTCCGATTTCTTGAAAATGGACACTTCAAATTAAATACTTTTATACTGTTTATCATCCTTCTTTATTTGTTTAAATTTAGTGATGTTTTATAATTTCCAAATGATTAAAAATCCTAATTAATGTAACTAAAAACATACTCATAAACACCCAATTATCAATATATTCATCATTTCAAAATTTTAATTTATTTAAAGCAAAAAAAAAAATAAAAATACTTGTGTTTGAATAATATGTGCATACCCGGAGAAGAACTGTAGTAACCGCTCTCCCAATACCGTACATAACACTGCGCCAAAAACACGTCGCCGGCCACCGCCGCACCGCACACGGCCTTTACCTCCGTCACGCCTTCCCTCAGGCACGCCGCGCACTCCTCCTGCGTTATATCCCCGAGGCACTGCGCGTACCCCTGGACGGACCCGGCGGCGCTCACTCGGAACCCCATCGCCCCTCCCAAATCAGCGAGCACGTCGTCCCTCCGCCTCAGGAACTCCGGATCGCCCCCGCTGCTCCTGCCGCTGCACTTCCTGTGCCTGAGTCCGGTGTCCAATTTCCCGACGAAATCGTCGCGGTCGTAGCGGAGCAAGCAGGCGTCGAGCTGGAGGGAGGCGCCGCACGTGTAAGGGCAGAGCAATTCGATCTGGCTAATGGCGGCGGCAACGCAGTCGGCGCAATCCCTGACGTGGAGGTCGCCGCGGCACTGGTAGAGGCCGAAGGACGGCGAATCGGTGTCGTTGCCGAGGGCGAAGGGGGTGTAGAGGGAGCGGTGGGAGGAGGAGACGGCGGCGGAGAGGAGGGAGTTGAGATTGGATTCGTAGGGGGAATTGGGGGTAAATTTGTCGAGCGAGCAGGCGGCGTAGATGAAGACGTGGCGGCGGTCGGCGGCGTGGCAAGGGAGGAGAAGGGCCAAGAGGAAGAATAGTGCGGCTGATATGTGGGGATTCATGAATTAAGAAGGTATGGAATTGGTTTTTGATGGTTTTCTTGGCATTGAATTTGATGGTTTTGTTATGAGTGATTAGTGATGAGAATGAGAATGATGATGGAAATTAAAGGGGAATCATTTCATGGAGATTGGAGTTTTGCTTTTTGGTACAGTGCATATAGGAAGAGGCATATTAGCATATAGCCTTTTCAAGTGGCGGGATATCTTTGTACAAATTATAAATGGATAAATTGGAGGATGGAAGATTTGTTGAAAATCGAACTCCCAATCATGCCTTTGAAGCTTGTGATAGCATTGCACGAAAGGTCATTCACTATTTGACATTAGGGAGTGGATTTTTTTTTTTTTTCTTGAAGCGAAAACCAGAGAAAGAATGGTATGAGTCCATTGAGAATCGAACCATCAACCATAAAGTTGAAAGGTATGATTTGGATCCTAACCAGAGTGGAGTAATTAAAATTATTCGAGGCCTGTTTAATTTGATGCACTACTTTTCTATGAGAATATATTCGATTTCTTCTATGAAAATACAATTGTTCTTCAATGAAAGCTTGAAAAAGTAACTAAGCTACATTTTTGCCCCAACACCCAACTATGGTTGTAGTCGAACCGAATCGAATCGAATACTACGATATTCGCTTTGATTTGACAAGTTTTTCGAAAAAAATCGAATCGAATTATTCTCTAAGATAATTTAATACTTAATAAAATTAATTTTAATTATTGAACTTAAATATCTAGTTCGATTTATAGATTAAATTTAATATTTAAATATCATATATAAATATATTTATATTAGTGAGTAAATATAGTCAATAAAATTAAAAGAGGAATAATTAAAATAGGCCAGCAGAAGGAGACATTTCTGTTTTTGGGCCAGATATAAACAATATCCACTTTTAGGCCACTAGAAGGCGTTCGGGCCTTATTTTAGGCCAAATGGTCAAAAAAATTACTAAGTGCGGGCCGCGTGAGTTGCACACGCCGAAGGAACGACTCGATGGCCTAAACATGGAAATGATCTTATGATGTCATATTTTAATGTTTTTTGTAATTAAATAAATAATATTCAATCCATCCTATGAATTATGTTTTGCTTTCATTTTTTGTCTGTCTCAACGTTTTTTTCTCATTTTTATTTGTAAATAATTAAATATTAATTACCAAACTTACCCAATCACATCACATTAATAAATAAATTAAAAGTTCAAATATACAATCATCACATCATACATAAATAAATCAGTTAAAAAATCCAAACTCACTAGTCTGAATAGGCTGTCAAGCAAAAAATTATATTATAAAATAAAAATTAAATAAGTTAAATTTTAAAAAATAAATTAAATTGAAATACTTTATTTATAGTAAAGAAAATAACATTGTATAACAAAGCATTACCAAGGCACTGAACAACTTCATTTAGTTGTTGGTCTTGAAATAGTGGTTCGGCACGTTGTTATTAAGCTATTTATCTTAATTAGAAAAAAAGTTAAAATTAAATTATTAAACATGAGACAAAAACATTTAGACAGATAAAAAATGAAAGCAAAACATAATTAATGTGACAAATTGAGTATTATTTATTTTAATTACATAAAAAACTAAAATAGACCATCAGAAAGAGACCACTTCCATTTTTAGGCCGTCGCGTCGGTTCTCCGGCGTGTGCACATCACGCGGCCCGCGCTTGGCATTTTTCCGACCATTTGGACTAAAATTAGGCCCGAACGCCTTCTAGTGGCCTATAAGTGGATATTGTTTATATCGTTGCCCAAAATCAGAATGGCCTCCTTCTGGTGGCCTATTTTAGTTATTACCTCAAATTAAAATTTTAAATTATTTAGCAAAATTAATTTATATACTAGAATTTTGACCCGCGCTTCGCGGGCGGTATTTTTTCTTTTTTTTTTCAAAATAAAATCAAGTATTTGTGGTCTTATTATTATTTGTGCATATAGTTTGCTTTACTTTAAATTCATAACATAGGCATAGAAAACCATAAGAATTTGTATCAATTTGATCATAAAACATGCGACAAAATAAATAATCAGTTCATTACCTCGACGTAATCAACACCAATTTCTATAGGATTATCTTGATCCACCAATTTCAATAAACCAAACTATTCTAAACCATGAGTACGAAACTCCGCAATTTCAATAAGATAGTAGGAGGGATCGATTCAATTAATTATATTATACAAACCATTATTTAGAAGACCTAGAAAATATTAGATTTTAATAGAGTTGAGTATGAATGTTTCGTCATGAATTAAAAATTTACAATAGAGAAAGCATTCATAATTAAATCTCAGCCCTATAACCAATTTCTAGATTCGAAGAGAGTTGAGCATCTATGTTTATCCATGAATTATAATAAAACAATCACTAATATCATATCTCAGCCCTAATCTCAAAACTAAATGTAAGATTCAAAAACATGTGTGCATACTTGTTTTATTGAGGAATCGGGATACACAACATAATAAGATGTCATGAGGCATGGATGATGATGCATATTAAAATGTGGATTATAATTCATAATATCCTCTTATAAATTATAAGCTAATCAACGGGGAAGAAGGTCAAAAGATAATGTGTAAAAGTAAATCCTTAGGCAGTAAGAGATAATTGTTCACAGCAAATAGAATTAGAAACCATGGACTAAAGGATTAAAAATGCATAATCTCAAATATTAAAAGATGGTTGGAGTGTAAACTTCAGTAAGACTATTGGAAAGCATTAGCTATTACAAAGGTTTATGTGTTAATATGTTACTATAAATTACTCTTTTACACCCATTGCATGCAGATATATACTCTCTAATTTCCTATACAAAATTCACACATTAAGCAACCTAAATGTATAAAGATATCAAATTCATTGCCATTTGCATCTAGAATTCCCTTACAAATCAAAACAAAATTGGAACGAAAACTAAAGCGCTTAAACCCCATTCAAGAATCCTTAAATCTTGTGCAAAATATAAAATTCTTGATCATTTGTATCATAAAAGGAGAGAATTCAAATAGGAACAGAATGACAGGAGAAAATTGATTACATAATATCATTATATCAATATTGTAGTATAAAATTGCTAAAATAACCTGAAATTGCTACAATCACACTGAATTAGGTATGAACAATCAAATTCAAATAGGAACAGAATGATAGGAGAGAATTCATTCCATAGCATCATTATATCAATATTGTAGTATAAAAACTACTTATGTGGATGTGATTATGTATGAAATTAGTATATAGTCATCTTGACATTCAATAACAATATGTAATGGCATTTGATTTATTTAATTACTTATGTATTGTAACTGTCCGTATATGAATTACTTTCACTATGATTATCCAACCATATTTGTTGTTATTGAATGAATTCAAACTATCATACTTCATTATATTCATCATTTATCTTTAATATAAAGAATGATTTAACTGTGGAGAATGAATCAAAAAATGTGTGATTAATAATTGAATATAAAATTAGTGGAAAACAATAAGTTACTACAATAAAGAAGTATCCACTTTTTATACTTACATTTTCAACAAAATTAGCAGTTTTTCAACTATTGTGGAATGATTGTCTTCATATTTACTTTAGTAATAATATATAAGTGAATACATTTTTGGCACATCATTAAAAGTATGATGCATGTTTTTAATATTATGCACGCTTCGATGCACAGAAGGGCTTTGTTCTATAGTCATATAATTAACACTTCGTATTTTCATCTTTTTCTTGGCAATATATCAACGAATGATATCATAAAATTGAGTAATAAATTTTTTGACCTTTTTATGAAACTAAAAAAATGCAAAATTCTGGATTATGTTCATAAGAAAAAAAATTTCAATAATTATTTTTTCTTTATATTATTTTCTTTTATTAAAATTATTTTTATGATAAAAGACATATTTAAAATATAAACCTTATACAAAAAATCAGGATTAAATTTTGATTAATTTTTTTATAACGAATTATAATTTCTTATTAATTATATATATTGATAAATTACCTAAAAGATGATTATATTAATCTTTTATTTTATTATATATTTTTTTTTTAAATATTGACACCTATGTGTTGTGAAAAATGTGTGTAAGCCCAAACTACACATTTTTTTATTTTATTATATTGATTTAGTTAATATTTTAGTCTTGAATTTTAATATAAATAATATAATATATATTTGAAAATATTACTTATTCAATTAAAGAATTTACAATGTATTGATTTAATTAAATTTGTCATAAATATGTTTACCAAAACATTTGTCATAAATATCAAATATATGGAGTATAATTTATTTTTAATTTATATTTTTATTATATGGAAAGATTTTCTCAAGATTTTTTATACTAACAAATAGATTTTTTATCTAAATATAGAATATATAAAAGATTGATCACGTAGGATGTAGGATGATTCACCGCTGTCGTGTAATTATTTTGGATGACTGTATGTTTTTAGATGATTAATCAGCGCCTACGTGGAAACCTAAGGCATAATTACTATATAACCCTTGAAATTTAAAAAGAATGAAGTATATTTAATAAGGGTAATACAGTCAGCACATGCCAAAAAGTATTCGGGATTTATTATATAGATAGATTAAAGTTATTATTAATTAATTTTTAATTTATTACTCCCTCCGTCCCACTACACTTGTCCTGTTTGACTTTTTTACACTGTTCATTGTTCAGTTTTGACTGAATTTAATGGCAAGTATATATTTAGCAAAAAATAGTCGAGATGAGTCTTGTTAGAATCGTATGATCACGTAGTTTTATAATATATATTTTGTATAATTTTTTATTGTATATATTTTGAGATATTAATAGATAAAAAAAGTGCATTGGATTGTGTGCAAAAGTGAAACAGGACAAGTTAAATGGGACGGAGGGAGTATATTGATTGATGGAGGTTAATATTTCAGGCTCAATTTTTTATAATTATATAATATATTTGAAAATATAACATATTTCATTAAATAATATTATATCGAGCAAAAATTAAAGAATATATATTGGTTTAACTAAATATATCATAATATCAAATATATTATAATTTATTTCCAATTTATATCATTTTCAAATATATGAATAGATTTTTTCAAGATTTTCTTATACTAATAAGTAGATTTATTACCTAAATATAATATTTAAAAGATTGATTGACTTGGCAAGTAGGATGATTCAGCGCTGACGTGTAATTAATTTGGATGATTATACGTTTCTGGATGATTAATCAGCGTTTACGTGGAAACCTAAGGCATAATTACTAGGGATGAAAATGGTACGGATACGGTCGGATAGTGTCGGATACGGATATTACCCATATTTTTTTTTTGTCGAATTCGGTATCGAATACGGATGGGCCGGATACGAATACGGTTTCGGATATTTCGGACTACGAATACGGTACGGATACAGGACGGATATATGACGGATACGGATTCAATCGGATACAGATATCGGATAATTTTTTATAATCCTTTTTAAAAATTTGATATTTTTTATAATTATTAATAATTTTTAATTAATAAATAATAATATATTAATATATTCGGATATTCATATTTAAAATCCGGATAATATCCTATCAATTTTTGGATACGGTCGGATATTCTCGGATACGATCAGATATTTTCGGATACGAATACGAATGCGGAGATAAAAATACGGATTCGGATTCGGATACGAATACTGAAATATCCGGCCGGATAGTTGAAAACGGATTTGGATTCGAATATAATCGGATACGACATCGGATCGATCGGATATTTACCGTACTGCTTTCACCCCTAATAATTACAATATAACCCTTAAAATTAAAAAGGATGGAATATATTTTATATGAACAATACAGTCCGCACATGCCAAAAAAGTATTAAGAATTTATTATATAGATTTATATATAATTTAATATAAAATCGAATACCGTATCGAATATTAAAATTTTAAATAATTTCGAATCAAATTACGAACCAACATTATTTGATTCGTTTACTAGTCGGGTCACCAACTATAGATATATGGATTATATTTTATAACAATGTAACAAATGTTAACCAAACTTTTCACTTTTACCTTCAAACTCACAACCCAAACGGTAAAAAGGGTTTTTTTTAAAAAAATGTTTTTATTTTTTAAATTTTAGTGAGTATGTTTGGGAGCAAGTATCATATGTTTGGAAGAGAGCATATCATTCTCACACTTCTCTTCCTGATCTGCTATCTGCTAGCGCATCTGCTGACTCCCAAACATCCCCATTATCCTATTGACATTCACCATTTTTTAAAAGTCGCTTTCTCCTCCTGCACGTCAGCAACGGTCTCAGCCGCCTGTACTGCGCCGCCGCGATGAGATCCTGCATCCGCTCGAACTCCGACATCCGGCAAAGAATGGTGATCCCTCCTGGATGATTGAATCCATATTCCTCCTCGGACGCTTTCAACAAATCTCCAAACAACGGGTGATTAATATAAACAACGGGAACAAAAATCCGCTCAAAATCGCCGCCGTCCTTTTGCCCCACGTACACCGCCGTGTACCCCTTCGGAGCCGAATCCGGATCCGAAGCCGGATCTCGCCCGATCCGAATATACCCTCGGTTGCTGGACAGGATCGCCCTCGCTTTCGCCCTCACAGCGGCGCAACTCCAGATGATTAGCCGCGAGAACAACAACCCACGTCGCCGGAAAACCCGCCTGAAAAAGGATCCGACCCGGAACCCGCGTGTTCTGGCCATATTCTGAAAAACTAGCGCTATGGAACAAAATTTGTAAAAAGGTGGAAGTGGCGTTTCTGTTAAAGACTTAAAGACTGCTGTTTTTGAATATGGAGGGAGATATTAGGAGAAAGGTTGGGTCCGCGACGGACATGGCTAATCGGAAAAGTGTGAGGTAGACTTGGGAAAGATTAATCGGCATATTCGACATGGTTGATCCAACCGATTACAATTGCCGGCGCGGCGGAATGAGAAATCCAACCGATTACTGAAACATGACAACAAAATGAGGGATTTTTTCACCTGTGAATCAGATTGGACGGAGTATGTACTGCGGGAAACGTTGAAAGCTTGAGGAAGACGAGGAAGAGTCGCGACATTTATTGGGAAGCCATAACCGATTTGGTAATGATTGCGAGGTCATGGACCTGAGCTCCTGTAAGGTCGTCTGACAGCGTAGGGGAGTTTCGGGAGCATAGTTACCTGGACCTTGTATGGGAAATTGAGATTGTCATTTAGTATTTACCACGTATGATTATTATCCATTTAATTTTGAGATGGTAAAAATTTGTGATGTTTGACTCATTGTATTTTAAATAAAGGTAAGGGTAGGGATGCGGGTAAACCTAAAAATTATCCGTCCGATTGACACTGTATATGATGATGTTCGAATATGTAACATAATTTTTGTATTCGAACCACTTAGAAAAATTATGAACTTTTTAGCTAATGAATTTCGTTTTAAAATTATAACGGTTAATGAATTTCGATCGCATAAAACATATTTTATTTAATTAACCATTGTCCAGAGGAAAATGTTTTATTTAATTAACCATTTCCTCTGGACATCACATAAAACATACATGTCTAGCTAGCATTACAGAAAGTAGTGTATTAATCATATTTTGAATACTCCCTCTGTCCCATTTAAGATGTCTTGTTTCATTTCTGCACACAATTCAATGCACTTTTTCAATCGTTAATATCTCAAAATATATACAACAAAAAATATGTAAAATATATATTACTATAAAACTACATGATTATATGATTCTAACAAGATCCAACTGGACTATTTTTTTTCAAACATATACTTGAAATAATATTGAGTCAAAGTTAAACAATGAAAAGTGCTAAAAAGTCAAACCAGACATCTTGCCTGGGACGGAGGGAGTATTACGCAATAGATACGTAACATGTGAGAACTGTGTGTACTGCATCAACCAATGTATCACAGAAAATGGTGTAATTAAATAAAAGGATATAGTGGTGAAGATTTTTAATTTCCAAAAGGAACGATAAGAATCCTATCATCCATAGGCCCTGTTTGGATATATGTGTGTATTTGAGCAAGTTCTTTTTGACTTTTAATTCTGTCAAAAGCACTTCCGGTGAAAAAATTATGTTTGGATCGGCTTTAAAAAAAAAAGTAAAAGCACATCGAAAAACCAAATAAGTATTTCTGAAAGAAGTAGGTTAGGGGTGCTTCTCCTAAAAGTACATAGGAATATGAGCAAAGTCTTAAATGCCCCCACTAATTTATTTAAATTACACCATGAGTATATACTATTATCATATAATTAGCATGTCATTTTTGGTAATTATTATATTCCAAAAGCACTTTTCGTTTTTGGCTTTTCATTAAAAAAAAAACTGCTTTTCTAGAGCGGTCCATGCGACGAGTGGTCCAGCATAGGCCATTTGTCAGTTAACCGGGTACCATCCCGGAAGGTTTTGAAAGAATTGACTCAAGAACGCATTCTCCTTCGGAAACTTCTAGAGAAGCTTTAATATCCGACCAAAAAGCTCATCAAAATATAAAAGTTACTTGCTTATGCTTTTGGCTTTCACTTCTGCTTTTGTTTTTAGCTTATGTTTTTTTTAAAAGTGCATCCAAACATGCTCTAATATATTAAGGAATTTTTTGCAGCATTATATCTCACAAAGTAGAATTCTGCAGATATAAAGGCTTGAATCCGAGTTTCTTACGTAAGTTGCTGGAGCTCCATACCACTCACGCCAACTGGCTAATGTATTAAGGAATGTTGTTTACCCTTTAAATAAATTGATTAAAACATCTATTATAGATAAAAATAACACTTCAACTACCAAACTCAGTTGGCCTGAGTGGTATGGGGCTCTGGCAGCTTAAGCGAAGGTCTCGGGTTCGGGCATTTGTGTATGCAGAATTCTGCTTTGGGAGAGGCAACCCTTCAATGCCTACCCGATTCTCGAGTGATTAGTCTTGAGTCCAATGAGACTTGGGGATACTCTGGTATTCACCTAAAAAAAATAACACTTCAACTATTCACTTCAAAATCAATCATACAATCACTTGGTATATAAGTGTAGACAACCTAAATATGGAAGGATTATCAAGTGTCCACGAGCGAATTTGCCTAAAGTTGTTTGTCTTAGCATAGTTTGTAAGATATTTATTTCTATTAAATAAGATTGATAAATAAATAAACGGAAAAGAAAGTTTAAAAAATATATATGGAAGATGCATGTGTTCTATGGCAATCTGCATTAAATTATTCTGTTAAAGAAAATTGACTTTCGAAAGACCCAAGTGGAAAAGGAGAATAAAAATTCAACAAAGCATTTTCAGGATTTATCTCTACTAGTTTACGCGCAATTTCTCACATACATTCTAGATAAAATATAACAAAAAGAAAATGCCAAATAGATAAAAGCTTTATAAAAGTGGATAACATTGCTTAGTTTGAAAGCACCTATTTAGAGCTCGATTAAATGCATAATCTATATGTGAAAAATAAAAATAAAAAATACCACGAAAATAAAAATACCATTTTATACCTAAATCATTTAAATTCACAATGCATAACAAAATGACAAAATGTATTAAACTTGACGGGCGGATGCGTTTGGCATTTGGTTTGCTAGAAGCTAGCCTTGATTTACATTTTTTTTTCTTTCATCTTTTAATTTTTCTCTTTCGGGCGTAGGTTGACTTGTCAACCTACCCCTTTTCATAGTCTCTCTTGGCTGTATCTCAGAAAAAAAAAAAAATTATAAAATGTATTACATCATAAAATTCTAAAGTGTAGTACATATGCTTAGTTAAAATTCAGTTCATAAACATGGAAACTTTTTTTTTAGGAGACATTAAATGCTTTGGAAATGGTAGTGAGAGCCTATATCGCACAAATTACAAAGGGAATCAAGGGGAGGAATAGAGAGCCAAGTGGGATTTGAACCCCCAACCTATAGGTTGGGAGTCGGGAGACTTACCACTAGGGTATAAACAACCTGGCCACTTGTTTATATTGTGAAGTATACAAAATATATACTCCCTCTGTCATCAAATGATATTAACATTCCATGTTTTCACGCAATCCAATGCAAATGTTTAACAATTAATATCTCAAATTGTATAAAAGTAAAAATCATAAAAGTTTAATATTCTAAAAGGGTCCGGTTAAGGTGCGATTGCATCAAATCGCAGCACATCAAGGCGAAAATCTTGATCGTCCAATTAAAATCCAAGGGTTGTAAATGCAAAAGGGTAAAGTTGTCCAATTAAAATATGGAACGGTTTTATTAATTACGAAATTAACGGATTAGTACGTATCTTTAACGGATTTACTGCATATCTTAAACGGATTTGTATCCTAAAATATCTTACAACAGAAAAAATCACTAAAATTCACTAAAACATGTTACACAAATTATTTTCTTTTCAGCGATACATCATATGTTTTTATTTTTAACGAAATTATTAATTCCTAATTAAAACATTATTCTTTTCAGCGATACATCACTATGCTTCATTTCATCGAGAGTGTACCATTATTTTCAGCGATACAACATTATTCTTTTCAGCGATGGAATGCCCTTCATTTCAGCGAGAATGCCTCATTATTTTCAGCGATGACTTCAAATTCCTTTCCCCGAGATGTGCAACTAATACACTTTGCAGAGATATTATATATTTTCAGCGATGCAGAATGCAGGATGCATCATATGTTTTTATTTTTAACGAAATTATTAATTCCTAATTACAACATATTACTGACACAAATTATATTAATTTGTATCATTATTTTCAGCGATACAACATTATTCTTTTCAGCGATGGAATGCCCTTCATTTCAGCGAGAATGCCTCATTATTTTCAGCGATGACTTTTGAAAAATAATGGTACACTCTCGATGAAGTGCAATTGTTTTCGTCGAGATACTAATACACTTTGCAGAGATATTATATCTTTTCAGCGATGTATACGTACTCTTTTCAGCGATGAATGATATACTCTTTAAGCGATTTCACTATGTACTTTTCAGCGATACATCATATGTTTTTATTTTTGACGAAATTATTAATTCCTAATTACAACATATTACTGACACAAATTATATTAATTTGTATCATTATTTTCAGCGATACATAGTTATTCTTTTCAGCGATGGAATATAGTTCATTTCAGCGAGAGTGTGCCATTATTTTCAGCGATGACTTGAAAATAATGGTACACTCTCGATGAAGTGCATCTGTTTTCTTTAAGATACTATTTTTAACGAAATTATTAATTCCTAATTAAAACATATTAATTTGTATCATTATTTTCAGCGATAGAACATTATACTTTTCAGCGATGGTATGTGCTTCATTTCATCGAGGTTGTACTATTATTTTCAGCGATGACTTGAAATTCCTTTAAGCGAGATACTAATACGCTATGCAGAGATGTTATAACTTTTCAGCGATGAACAACTATTCTTTTAAGCGAGTTCACTATATACTTTTCAGCGATACATCATAAAAACCATAATCACTGGAACAATTCATAACACTAAAATCAGTTAAATCCATTCAAAGTCATAAAACATTCAACACCATAAATCAAACATTCAACATTCAACATTTCATTCAAATCACAAAAGTCATAAAAACATTCAACACCACCATTCAAAAAAGTCATAAAAACATCCCAAAAACATCACAAAAACAAAGTCATTCCCAAAACAGCACCATTCAAAGTCATTCAAAAACATTCCAAACATATTAAACAGCAGGGATATTAGCAGGATCAGAGATGGCTTGATGCATCGCCCTAAGCCTATGAATCAGATCTTCCCACATATTTGTAAAAGCCTTTTTGCGTTCTCTCAACTGCCCTGGAGTATTTGCAAATGAGACTTTAACGCTGCGATAATGATTTGACATTTCACGCAGCTGTGTGGGATCAAATGAACGTCTGTTCACATCAACACCATTAGATCTGCATTCATTTTGGAGGACACCAATATGAATATCCAGAGCTTCGAAGTGGGGATACATGATGTTATAAGATCTTTCAGCAGCCTCAATATCAGGATACTCAGTTATAATTTTCAACAGAAATTCCTGTGTTTCAACATATAAGAAAGATAGCTTATTAACATATAAGATGTAAATATAAGATGCCATAACCAGTACAATGCAATTCATAGCACTGAAACAATTTTTTGAAACAACCATAATCAGTACAAAAACAACCATAATCAGTTCAAAACAATCACTAAAACAACCATAATCAGTACAAAAACAATTCATAGCACTAAAAAACAACCATAATCAGTTCAAAACAAATCATTAAAACAACAATAATCAGTACAAAACAATTAATAACTAAAACAACCATAAAACACTTAAACAACTCATAACCCTAGAACAACCATAATCAGTTCAAACAGTTCAAACATAAACACTGAAACAATTCGTAACCCTAGAACAACCATAATCAGTTCAAAACAGCATTAAAAACCATAAATCAGTTCAAAACAATTCCAACCAAAACCATTCTAACCATTAAAACCATAAAACAATTAAACCATTAATCAAAAGGTTCCTAAGCATACTCAGTTGTAATTTCAATAAGAAATACATGTGTTTCAATAAGAATATCTCGATGCTTCTTCGGCACATACCCAGCGTTTAACATTTTTTCTATTAAATCGTTCAGTCCGCGCGCATTGTCACACGTCGGATGTGTATCCTTCAGATAATTCCCGAACATCTCCCAGCATTGTGTGAACAAGTCGGATGTGCGACTGGAACTCTCTTCCGTGCATCTTCTTTTGGACGACATTTCTGAGAAATGAAGGTGATTCCGATTACGGTTTTGAGAAATTAGGGTTTAGAAATGAAGATTCGAGAAATGAATGTGATTCCTTTTATAAGGCTCACAGTTTAAAAAATTTTTCCGAGTCCCATTTAATTTTATTTAGGCCCATTTCATTTAGGCCACTCCATAAAAATGAAATATATTTCCTTCCATCGCTGAAAACAACATATACGCATCGCTTAAAATGCTTACTATCAATCGCTGAAAACAATATAGAACCATCGCTTAAAATGCTATATTCACATGTACAAACATTGTGTCGCTTAAATGAATGTATAAATATGAAATTTCAGAAAACTCAAAAAAAGAGAAACATATCACAAAATGCTTGATGTCCATCGCTCAACATAACTCAGAACTCAGAAACATACATAAAATAAAAAATGACGATATATCACCATCGCTTAAAATGCTTGCTGTCTATCGCTGAAAACCATATAAAACCATCGCTTAAAATGCAATGTACACATCGCTGAAAATTGCTCTTGACATCGCGGATAATCACATGTACAAATTGTAATGTACACATGTACAAACATAACTCAGAACTCACTTAAATGAATGTATAAATATGAAATTTCAGAAAACTCATAAAAAAAGAAACATATCACAACACAAATCAGAACTCAGAAACATACATAAAATCGCATAAAATGCTCATATACAAATCGCTGAAAAATGCTATATACACATCGCTGAAAAGAATACATATACATCGCTGAAAAGAATATATAACCATCGCTTAAAATGCTTAGTACCCATCGTTGAAAAATTGATAATCACATGTACAAACGTTTTCACAAACTGTTTTCTTCTACTTTTGGCCAAACTGTTTATGTACAAACCTCAAGTAATCTCTCACAAATTGTGGATTGGTGATCCTCACCAGCATCAGTTCCCATGCTCCTTTTATACGTTTGCAGATTAGACTTCTGAGTTTGTAATCATAATGCATGATCTTGTTTTTATTTCCTGTGTTACAATAATCCAGGGCCTTCTGATCCATTTCCATGAGGAGTTCGAGATAAGAAGTTCTGTAACGCTCCATCATGGCGGACACCATGTCTCTTTCCAGGGCTTCCTTTAAATAAGACATATCTTGTGCCAGGTCATATTTCAGATACTCCTCTGCCTCAGCCTTGTTCATCAATCTGTACTGTCTTGCATTCTTTCTCAGCACTGGCCAGTTCTTACGCGTTATCTCATGTAGCACTTTTTCCCTTAGAAGTCTGATGTGCTCAGCATGTTCAGGATCCACATCAGTTCTTTTTTCAGCTATCCCAACCTCAGGATCCACATCAGTTCCTTTTTCAGCTATCCCAACCTGACCGAATCGCTTCAAATCAGCCAAATAGAGAATAATACTCCATAATTTACAATGCCCATGTAAGAATAAAGAGATGCACATTTAAGCGATCACAAAAAGTGCAATATATATAACCGATTAAACAATAGACATTTAAGAGATGAAACAATGTACATTTCAGCGACGAAAATATTACATTAACCGATTAACAAATATACATTTAAGCGATGTCATCCATCGCATAAAAAAAACAGTTCATTCATTCATCAAAAACACTTCATTCATCATTGTTTCTTTTTCCGACCCTTTTTTGGCTTAGGTGGTGCTGGTTTCTTTATCTCAAATGACTGACTATGCTGGGCAACCAACTGCATCTCTCTACTCACTTCTCCTAGCACAAAATCTTTCTTTTGATTGACATCTGACATCAATATTTCAGCGCAGACCTTGGCTCTTTTTGCCAGATTATACCTTTTGTTCTTCATTTCTGCCAACATGTCATCCATAATTAATCCATATATGACATGACAAAAACATTGCAGCTGTGCCGATCTTTCTGCTCTGCCAACGGCGAGAAAAGCATACGATATGATGCAAACCATTTTTCAGATTTCATCAGTGTATTTCCCAGCATCCTCAAGTTATACCATATCCTATTCAAAACATTATAATCAGCTGTCCACGCACCTTAAGCATTCTTGCTGTTGAAGTAAAAAATTCTTCTCTTTCTCATATCAACAGAAAAAACAACCCAATGGTTTTGTCAACAATATGGGAAGAAGAACTGGAACATTGAGAAAACATATAATTAGAATCTAATAATGATCAACTATATAAACAAAATTATCAAAACAAAAATGTATCTTACACTCTCTGCATTCAACACCACATCAATCATTTCTTCAGGAAAAAACTTGAAATCTTTCACGAATGTATCAACAAGTTCTGCACCATCTTTTAATGGTAAATCTGCATCCACCTCTGCCTCTGCAAATGTCTGTTTCAAAAGATACAACATATCATGCATCAAAAAGAAGTTAAATATATATATATATGTATGTATATATATATATCAGACTCACAGCAAATAATGATGAAAAACAATATTTCAGCATTGGTTTCCCATTGGCTCTTTCGAATTCACGACGGTTGATCACTTTCGCGTAACAGTTTATAACAATATCCGCAATATCACTATCAACCCTCAGTGTTTCAATGTCAAGCTTGGACAAGTTCATTTCTTTATCATCATAAACAATCGTGTTCTTCGCTTCAACCTTTCCTAGAATATTTGTAATGATAGCCCAAACAGCCACATTCAACTCTTCTGGAGTACATGTATATAACGCCTGAAATTCTGGATATTCTGTAAATCGGGTATAAGTCATCTCCATGAATGTAAACTTATTGCATTTTTCAATAGGCTGGAGATCAATCATCATCACTCTAGGAGGCATATACTTCTCCTTCAATTTCTCGATTGTCTTAGCTCTATCAACTGTCTTAGCTTGTTCCTGAAAATTACAGATGATATATCAATCATCGCTGAAATATGAAATGAATCATCGCTGAAAAACATAGAAATCATCGCTGAAAACTATTAACATACCTCTGGATTCTCATCTGTTACAACATTCTCATTCTCGGATATGCCCAAAGAAAAGGTTGGCACATCTTTTGCATGCATCTATACACATACTAGAGTAAGTTAGAGAAAATACCTCTATTTACATCACAATTGATATAGCTAAAAACTATTAAAAACTAAAGTCACACAAGAAAATATATCAATCACCATATCCAAATCGCTGAAATGTGGTAAACATCATCGCTGAAAAACACAGAAACCATCGCTGAAAACTATTAAAGTACCTCTGGATTCTCAGCCACATCATGTGCTGCATCTTTCTCAGCCCCATCATGTGCTACATCTTTCTTAGCCCTATTATGTGCTAACTAAAAATCACATGTGAAAAATATATCAAAACATTTTGTTACATCACAATTGATATAGCTAAAAACCATTAAAAACTAAAATCACACAAGAAAATATATCAATCATCATATCCAAAATCGCTGAAATGTGCAGATTATCATCGCTGAAAAACAAAACCACCATCGCTGAAAACTATTAAAATACCTCTGGATTCTCAGCCCCATCATGTGCTACAACTTTCTCAGCCCCATCATGTGCTAACTAAAAATCACACAAGAAAAATATATCAAAACACTTTGTTA
Source organism: Hygrophila difformis (assembly GCA_030278955.1). Taxonomy (NCBI): domain Eukaryota; kingdom Viridiplantae; phylum Streptophyta; class Magnoliopsida; order Lamiales; family Acanthaceae; genus Hygrophila; species Hygrophila difformis. Next base: position 4,152,366 of record JAOANR010000005.1, on the reverse strand, counting down.
CAGTAACCCCTATAGCAAACATTTTGTCACTGTACATACATTCAAAGAATCGAAACTGAAAGGTTGGCACAAAGAAAAGGTTGGCACATCTTTTGCATGCATCTATACACATACTAGAGTAAGTTAGAGAAAATACCTCTATTTACATCACAATTGATATAGCTAAAAACTATTAAAAACTAAAGTCACACAAGAAAATATATCAATCACCATATCCAAATCGCTGAAATGTGGTAAACATCATCGCTGAAAAACACAGAAACCATCGCTGAAAACTATTAAAGTACCTCTGGATTCTCAGCCACATCATGTGCTGCATCTTTCTCAGCCCCATCATGTGCTACATCTTTCTTAGCCCCATCATGTGCTAACTAAAAATCACACAAGAAAAATATATCAAAACATTTTGTTACATCACAATTGATATAGCTAAAAACTATTAAAAACTAAAATCACACAAGAAAATATATCAATCATCATATCCAAAATCGCTGAAATGTGCAGATTATCATCGCTGGAAAACAAAACCACCATCGCTAAAAACTATTAAAATACCTCTGGATTCTCAGCCCCATCATGTGCTAACTAAAAATCACACAAGAAAAATATATCAAAACACTTTGTTACAGTAACCCCTATAGCAAACATTTTGTCACTGTACATACATTCAAGGAATCGAAACTAAGGGATTCGGAATCGAAATAAAGATCTCTGCAATAAAAATAAACAATACAGAAAAAGCAAAAAAGAAAAAAGAATGTCAGAAACTACCTTCAAAAAATATTATGAAGTACAAAATTTATAAAACTACCTTCGGTACATTTTCAGGTAAATTTTCAGTCTCCGGGGCAACTCTCTCTTCAGTTTTGTCTTTTACATTCCCAGCATCTACATCACCTCCTTCCCGCAAACTTGTCACCTCCGGACCCCTTTGACTCATCACAACATTTCCAGCTCCTGCTAATATACCCATCAAGATTTCTCCTTCGCTTGCAGTTATATCAAGATTATTTTACTGTTCTCCTTCACGACGTCTACCCACATTAATCAACAGTTCACCTGCATTTTGATCACAAGGGGGGTGTGGGGGAGGTTCAACATCATTTCTGGATGCTTCTATGAGAGGATCAACATTGCCTGAAGCATCAGCATCCATATATTGGCAAGCAATATTCACAATAGAGTCCATTGTGTGATCATAAAGATGAACAACTAGTTCAGAATCAGTTGTCTCATTTGCATTAGCTTCATGGACAACAGGTGAATACATAGACTGCAAGCTAGAAAGATTGGCAGCTTCTTCATTTCCACTAGCATTCAAATCCACATTTTCTCCTAAATGCTCATCTCCTCCTCCATCCACACTCCTAGAAAGATTGGCAGTTGGTTCATTTGCAGTAGAATTCACACGCTCATCTTCCACTTCTTTCCCACCCCTCATTTTCTTCTTTAGACCAGAAACAAAAGTGCTAAGTCGATCGTCATCTTCCTCCACAGTCCTTTTCGCAGCCCTCGATTTCTTCTTAAAGTCAATATTTGGATACTTTGCATTAGGGAAAACCTTCCAGATATCAACCATCTCCAAGTATCGATCCTTTTTACATGTAAATCCAACCAAATGAAGCTCTTCACGCTCATAGAAATCAAAAAACATGTGCTGAAAAAAACAAAAACAAACAAGATACATAATCAACAAACAATGACCATAATCAACAATATAAATCACATAACAAATATAAATTGCATAACAAACACAAAATTAAAATTACCATTAAGCAATACAGGTCTCCACAGGGGCGTGCTTGAGCACTGGTTCCCTTATCCAATTTTGCCTTATACTAATTCAGAGATTTGATAAGAAATTGTCTAATATGAAGACACCAATTGTACCTTAAAGCTTCTTCCGGAGATCTAAGAAACTGAAGATACCTTTTGTTTACAACCCTCCCTGAGTTAGGAGTAAAGACTTTCTGCAGAGCAAACAAAACATACATCCTCCAGTAGTCATCCAATGGAATTTCAGTATTCTCCGTATTCTCTAAAATAGCTCTAAGATCCTTAACATGTATCCGATTAGGCTCCTTCTTATTCGTAATAAGAGAATACTTTTCACAAAATTCATCAGCAAAATCATAACCAATCTCACTATTTTTCAAATTTATTATAAATTTATCGACTCCCCATGGCAAACCATATACTTTATGAATGTCTTCATCTGTAAACCTCCATCGACGGTTTTTATAAATAATAAAGCATTCCTCCTGAATGCTTCACTGATTAATCAAAGTTATAACAGGATCAACCTTGAGCATGCACATTTTGAACATAAGCAGACAACTGAAGCAAGTTTCGTGAATAAACTATTTCTTCCCATCTCCGTCACTCTCGTTCAGGATATTATTTAAAAGACAAATGCTAGATGGAACGCAACAAACCTGAGTATGCACTTTTTCAACCATTCTTGATAACAAAAAAGTAAAGTATCACCGTTTGCCGTTCGCCGTAGAAAAACAATCGCCGTTCGCCGTAGACGCAGAGAATCGCTAAATCGCTGAAAAGCCCTAGAGAAAGTATCGACAGTGATAAATTAAAAATTGGCGGTTAAATTGACATTAAATACTACACGGTGAAATCTCGACGGTTATTTCTTATTAATTACTTAGACGGTGAATTTTTATTAATCGCGTTACTAGACGTTACGCGAATTCTGAAAACATTGTAAAATTTTTATTAACTACTAAACGGTTATTTTTTATTAACTCATCTCCATCGCTGAATTGCACTATGACGATCGCTTTTTCAATACGTAACCATCGCTGAATTGCATTCTTTACGCGATTTTCTGAGACATTGTAACATTTTCTTATTAAATACTACACGGTTATTTTTTTTTATTAAAACTAACTTTCATCGCTGAATTGCATAACGATCATCACTTTCGTATATAAGTAATCATCGCTGAATTGCATTAGTTAGCACTGAACTAAGTCGATCAATACAATATTAATGATCAATACACTTCATGTCATTTCTAAAAAAACAAAAATCTTCATTTCTGCATCCGTTTACGATGTTCTAACTCTTTCTTTTTCCGAACAGCTTCAGAAATAGAGACCATTCTCTTGTTCGATTTCTTCCGCCCTTAACACGTTTCTCTTTCCCTTAAATGCAAATTTGAGTAATCTGATGTACTTCCAATCTCTGCAAAAAAAAACAAAAACATTGAGAAACACTAATTTCAAAAAAGCAAAAACATAAATATGTCTTTAATTAGAAATTATCCGACTCTTTGTTAATATCAATATTGTCATACTTTGTTTTCATCAATGTCTCAAAGTCATACACAAACGATTCACAAGCATCCTCATTTCGTGACAACACAATTGCTCACTTCAAAAACAAGCCACACAATTTCCGGTATCTAGATGCTGCATTGACCACATTTGTTTCTTTTCCAACACCAACATCAACATAACTAAGATCACATTTTGCATTCCTTGACCACCGCTGCAAAATATATTTATCTGGAATAGTATGAAACACTTTTGCTCCACTTCCTGACAGAACATCCATCACCCTCAGAGCATGACAACATAAAATCCACATTATCTCAAACATATTGCAAGTGCATCCAATTGTACCATCATCAATGTTAACATTGACATGATCACCAATCATCTTTGAATCTGCATCTTCTCTCTTGCAAACACGATAAATTAATGCATCTGGTTGAAGCTCAACCACATACCCAAATGACAGATCATACTCATTGTTGAAAATATTGAACACATTTGGTGTATATGTAACACCCCCGTTTTCCCTACTTAAAATTACAGCGGAAGTTACCAACGGGATCCCGGGTTGTTACCGCCACACTTCTAATTAAGCTCGCTTTGGCCTTGCCTTGGCTTACTTAATTAAGAAGTGCTAAGGCTAATTTAAAATTAAAATGTAAATATACTTCAAAACAACTTAAGCTATAATTTAACATAAAAATAGTAGCGTTTACAAAAAGATGACGGCTAAGGCTCGCCGCCCCCGAAATAAGTTTCTATTACAAAATAACTAAAGTTTTAAAAAGAAAATTTTAACCGTCTAATACGAATGCAAAAGTAGTGGTGACTCCCGTGCCCGTGCCCATGCCTTCTAGTGGGGTCCACATATATCAAATCCTGGAGGGAAAAGTAAGTAGGATTATCAGCACGACGGCTGAGCAAGTAAATTAGTGTCCCTTGGACAAAAACAATTTAAAATATTACTGAAACAGTAAATGGCATGTCAAACCGTTAAACTGATCAATCCACACGTAGCTCAACTATGACGTCTACACCCGGGGTATCTCATAGGACCTAACATGCTCACATAGTGACCGAAGTCAACTATGGTATACAAGGACGGCCCTTCCCTGCATCTAGAAAAACTGATTGGGAGACCCTTGGTCAACCACAATCCTCTTCATGGGGATCCCTTGGATAACCCACGAAATAACTACGACGATATCTACCTCTTTGATATACGCCGCATAATAATAATAACTCAATAATCACATGCCATACACTGAAAATTTTATTTTTCACATGCATGACCTAGCCCCAAAAATAGTTAAACACATAATGGGACATTACCTCTGCATAAAATATAAAGGGAATTAAACATGCAAAAATACTCTTGGGACAAAGCCCGCAGAACAAAAATTTACTTACAATTTCTTCCGAAGATTGCTCTCTAAGTGGTTGATTTATGCGTATTAAAAATGCTAGCACTTGTACTGGAAAAACACTTTCTCACGACCTACGCGACCCTCTGATATACTTCAGTATCTTATGCCTTCCACCCCTGCAGCTCGTCATATTTATAGAGGGGGATAGGCGGTTGCTGAACTTATTTTATTATTACTACTAGTATCTCGTTTAGGCACTGCACACACTTGCACATCCCTACACTTGTTTCTCAAAATTCTTATCATGTTTATTTATAGTAAATTGTCACCTTCATTTACCCATTTACGTCCCCTCATTAACCAAATTTCTTGTTATATGTCATTTCAACTTAATTTACTATTATTATTATCCCTTCATGGCTCTTTAATTAATTTATTCGTGGCCGAAGTTCACTGCTACACACCATTTTCGGAAGAGATATATAGGGGTGTGTCCAATTTATACTAATAAATTTATTACTATATTATTATAGGTCATGCATGCATGGATGTATGCCTAGGCTTTTCATTTACCTCTATGAAAGCATGCATACCTACGTATAGCTCTCTTTTTGTTAATTTATTTATTTTATTTCTTAGATGATTCAAAGTTGCTCTTCATTTCCCTGTGTACCGTTAGTCCAGATGTTGATTACACTTGGCACTTGTTTCAATATTGCACTTTTTATTTCTTTCACACCAATAAGCAACCATCTCTCACATTATTTATTATTATTACTATTTTCATCCTACAACTTTATAGCCTTACACAGACAAAACTCACATTTACTTTTAGACAGAAACTACCCTATACACGTAGAGCCTATAAATCCATCTCTCTGCACTTGAGACTCTATTTGCCCTTTTAACTTTATGTCATGGAGACGTGTCCCAGTTAGTCTAAATAAATTTTTATGCTCATAACTAATATTACCAGTCTAAAGCACCGCCCTTTTTAATTATTTTTATCTTTCAGTTACAGGCTTTCTTAAATTAGTTACTTACTACTGCAAGAAATCGGAATTGGACTGTGAAACAGCTAAAGGCAGCTTTTTATTCCGTCTGCCGCCTCGTCCAACTTTTCCTCTTTCACACTTATATCTGTTTTGCCTACACTGGTCCTACGTCACTTATCTACCACATATACTATATTATTTTTTTTTATGTAGTATTACTATATTTCACCTTAGCTACATCACAGCTCATTCTTACCCAATTTTACCCATTCTACTTTTGAGTATTAATACTTGATCATCATTGGTTCTAATCTCCTATTTATTATTTTATTTTTTATTATTCTTTTCCGGCTTTATATTCTTTTTCAGCATAGGTCCTTTTAACCAACTAAATATATGTCTACTGAATTCTCTTAACCCACAAGCAATATGCCATGGATACTACAATTTATCTTGTCAGATTCTTATCTTATTATTATTATTATTTTTTTTATTATTTTTTACTACCTTAGCTAGGTTAGCATTTAATTATTACTCTACCTTTTGAATATATGTATATCGGCCATAGCTCCCTTCCTTGCAGCTTTGTTTTATATTTTTACTACTTGCAAATTATTGATCTGTTATGAATTACTGTACATATGTTACATTATCTATAACAATTTTATTGTAGGTATGGGATTGGAACTCATAACCTATAAAATAGGAATCTTACCTTACTACCAATAGGCTAATGATGATTTTGTGTTAAATAATAAATTTAACTATACTTAATATAAAAGTTGTTAGAAAAATACTATCTAATTAATACTTATTGTTAAAACAGCTTTCCCTAATAAAATATATTAATAATTTTAACTCAATTATTTTCCCTTGGAAAATAATCATGCCTCTTTCAATATTTTTCCTTTGAAAAATATATTTCTCTTGGTATTCCTCTTAACAACATGTATCTCTATTATTTTCCTTTGGAAAATAATTGTGCATCATTTAGTATTTTCCATAGGAAAATATATTTCTCTGGTGCCTGAATTATTTTCCCTCATCGTTTCCAAATAGTCTATATCATGGGATATACTAATTTATTTCCCGTCTCGATTTATTTTCTTAAGAAATACTATCAAATTATTTCTTCAAAAAATATTATTAGCTTAACAATTTTTCAGGGTATTACAATCTACCCCCCTTAAAACAAACTTCGTCCTCGAAGTTTACTCATATCGCTATGGTAATTACTAAAATAAGGTAAGGACGATACCAAAAATTAAAATGTTTCTGACCTGATTCTTTCTAGGGCTATGACATCCTCCCGCACTTCTTTTCACAGCTATGTCCCCATAGCTGGATCGGCTTCTAGAAATAACTCAGGATACGTGGCTTGCATTTCTGCCTCAGTTTCCCACGTGGCATCATTTTCGTCATGGTTTGACCATTGTACTTTGACCATACGAATGACTTGGCGCCTTGTTGCTCGTTCTTTAGTATCTAGGATCTTAACCGGTCTCTCTTCGTATGTTAGGTCGTCGTCTAGTTCAATAACATCCGATGGAATCACTCTCTGAAGGTCATGATGGTATTTCTTAAGTTGGGATACATGGAATACGTCGTGAACTCGAGATAATTTTTCTGGTAAGTCCAGTCGATATGCTAATGTACCAACTTTGGCAATGATATCGAATGGTCCAATGTAACGAGGGCTTAGCTTACCTCGTTTACCAAATCGCATCACACCTTTCATAGGCGAGACCTTCAACAATACCTTGTCGCCTATTTCGAAATCGCCCTCTCGCCTTTTCTGATCGGCGTATGTCTTTTGTCGATCTTGGGCGGATTTTAGCTTAGCTCGAATCTTCTCAATAACTTTTGTTGTTTCTTCAATTAGTTGTGGTCCAACAGGAATTGGATTCTCATACGCAGTCCAACAAAGTGGACTTCGACACTTCCTACCGTAGAGTGCTTCAAATGGAGCCATACCAATACTGGCATGATAGCTATTGTTATAACTGAACTCTACAAGTGGTAGATGATTTTCCCAATTTCCTTGGAACTCTAAAGCACAAGCTCTAAGCATATCTTCGAGAGTTTGGATTGTTCGCTCCGTTTGGCCATCTGTTGTAGGGTGAAATGCCGTACTCATCTTTATCTTGGTACCAAAGGCTTCTTGTAACTTAGTCCAGAAATTTGAGACGAATCGACGATCTCGATCTGAAATGATGTCTTGAGGAATCCCATGCCTACGTACGACGTTTTCGATAAAAGCTTTAGCTAGCTGATCCATACTCCACGTTTCTTTCATGGGTATGAATATAGCCGCTTTTGTTAAGCGATCGACGATCACCCATATTTTATCGTTCCCTTTAAGTGTCTTTGGTAACCCTGAAACAAAATCCATGGAAATGCTATCCCATTTCCATTCTGGGATTTCAAGCGGTTTTATCAATCCAAGTGGTTTCTTCCGCTCGGCCTTGACCTTCTGACAGGTGAGGCACTTTTCCACGAATTCTGCTACTTCTTGTTTCATTCTAGGCCACCAAAAGATCTTTCTTAAGTCTTTATACAACTTGTTTCTTCCAGGGTGTACAGAATAAGGAGTTTCATATCCCTCTTCGAGGATACGTCGCTTGAGGTCTTCACATGCCTTTGGTATGCACCAACGACCTTTAAATCGAATACTGCCATCTTCGTGGATCTGGAAATCCAAAGCTCCACCTTGAGCTATCTTTGCCTTGACCCTTTCTAATTTGACATCACCGAGTTGTCTTTCTCGGATCTCGTCAAATATTGTTGGCTGAATTGTGATGGCATTGATTAGTTGAGTGGGCGTACCTTGGTAGACCACTTCAACGTTTAGTCGGGCCAATTCCATATACAACTCGGGTGGTAAGATCTTCGTATTACTCAGATGCTTGGACTTTCGGCTTAGTGCATCGGCCACTTTATTGGCTTTCCCCTCATGATATGTGATGCCTAAGTCGTAGTCCTTCATCAGTTCTAACCATCGCCTCTGGCGCATGTTCAGCTCTTTCTGAGTATAGATATACTTCAGACTTTTGTGGTCTGTGTATATCTGACATTTTCGCCCGTACAAGTAATGCCTCCATATCTTTAGAGCGAAGACAACTGCAGCTAACTCCAAATCATGGGTAGGATAATTCTCCTCATTTGGTCGTAGCTGTCGAGAAGCATATGCTATGACCTTTCCTTTCTGCATCAATACGCACCTAGCCCAAATTTGGAAGCGTCACTATAAATTTCGAAATCGTCTTTTTCATTGGGTAAGGTTAGGATTGGTGCCGTGGTTAGCCTTTCCTTTAATGTCTGGAAGGCCGTCTGTATAGGTTCTTATTAAACAAGGTAAATAATACTAAAAAACATTAATCTAAATTTTCTAAAAACTTATATTTAAAATAAAAACATTAGTAACTATATTTTAACCGTAGAGAAAATTAAATGCATATTCTACTACATAATGCTAGGAATACAAAGATCCTAATTCTAGCGTGGGCTGCGGCTACGATCGCGTTTCACTGGCTCGTTCTCGTCCTCTTTCGGGTCATCTTCATCAGAGTCACTATCGATGTTGATCCTCGATGGTCCTGGTTGACTTGCAGGGTCTACGGGTACATCTAGAGAATGAGGACGCCAGCCTAAGGCACCAGGAATATAATAGTTCTGCATCGATGTGATCGTATGGGCAGGTTGTCGAGTCTTTGGCCCCCAATGGGTTCGAAGATAGCGTATCTCATTGCTCATGGCTAGCAAGTCTGTTGCTGTCTCTTGACCATAGTGTCCCACAGTTCCATTTTTTCAGCATCATTATCTTGTTTGGCGAGCAAGTCTTGTGTCAATTGCCCCTTGCGTGCCACCTCGACTTTGGTCGACACCAGATCTGCTTGTACCACTTCAAGAAATCCCAGAAATTCAGAATATTGCATCTCCGTTTGAATTCTCTGGTTCTTTTCACTTTCAAACATTTCTTTGGCAGCCAGCACTTGCTCCTTGAGTCTCGCTATCTCCTCGTCCCGACGGGCTATGGTCTCTAAATGGTCCCTGTCTCTCTTATTTAATTCCATCACTTCCCTTACAAGGTCGCGGACTAAGTCGTTATCACCCATCTATCATTTCACAATTCAATATAAGTATTAACTATAAAGCATGTTATCTTCTACAGTCTGTGCCTAATGCAAGTGCATCGTGTCCCATCCCAAAAATTAATTTTTTTTTTTGACAGAAGAATAACTTTTACAAATTTCAAAATTTTGATCTCAAAAGATATTTTTGACTCAAAATTATTTTGACTTAAAAAGAACTTTCGACTTGTGCTCTGATACCAACCTGTAACACCCCGTTTTCCCTACTTAAAATTACAGCGGAAGTTACCAACGGGATCCCGGGTTGTTACCGCCACACTTCTAATTAAGCTCGCTTTGGCCTTGCCTTGGCTTACTTAATTAAGAAGTGCTAAGGCTAATTTAAAATTGAAATGTAAATATACTTCAAAACAACTTAAGCTATACTTTAACATAAAAATAGTAGCGTTTACAAAAAGATGACGGCTAAGGCTCGCCACCCCCGAAATAAGTTTCTATTACAAAATAACTAAAGTTTTAAAAAGAAAATTTTAACCGTCTAATACGAATGCAAAAGTAGTGGTGACTCCCGTGCCCGTGCCCATGCCTTCTAGTGGGGTCCACATATATCAAATCCTGGAGGAAAAAGTAAGTAGGATTATCAGCACGACGGCTGAGCAAGTAAATTAGTGTCCCTTGGACAAAAACAATTTAAAATATTACTGAAACAGTAAATGGCATGTCAAACCGTTAAACTGATCAATCCACACGTAGCTCAACTATGACGTCTACACCCGGGGTATCTCATAGGACCTAACATGCTCACATAGTGACCGAAGTCAACTATGGTATACAAGGACGGCCCTTCCCTGCATCTAGAAAAACTGATTGGGAGACCCTTGGTCAACCACAATCCTCTTCATGGGGATCCCTTGGATAACACACGAAATAACTACGACGATATCTACCTCTTTGATATACGCCGCATAATAATAATAACTCAATAATCACATGTCATACACTGAAAATTTTATTTTTCACATGCATGGCCTAGCCCCAAAAATAGTTAAACACATAATGGGACATTACCTCTGCATAAAATATAAAGGGAATTAAACATGCAAAAATACTCTTGGGACAAAGCCCGCAGAACAAAAATTTACTTACAATTTCTTCCGAAGATTGCTCTCTAAGTGGTTGATTTATGCGTATTAAAAATGCTAGCACTTGTACTGGAAAAACACTTTCTCAGGACCTACGCGACCCTCTGATATACTTCAGTATCTTATGCCTTCCACCCCTGCAGCTCGTCATATTTATAGAGGGGGATAGGCGGTTGCTGAACTTATTTTATTATTACTACTAGTATCTCGTTTAGGCACTGCACACACTTGCACATCCCTACACTTGTTTCTCAAAATTCTTATCATGTTTATTTATAGTAAATTGTCACCTTCATTTACCCATTTACGTCCCCTCATTTACCAAATTTCTTGTTATATGTCATTTCAACTTAACTTACTATTATTATTATCCCTCCATGGCTCTTTAATTAATTTATTCGTGGCCGAAGTTCACTGCTACACACCATTTTCGGAAGAGATATATAGTGGTGTGTCCAATTTATACTAATAAATTTATTACTATATTATTATAGGTCATGCATGCATGGATGTTTGCCTAGGCTTTTCATTTACCACTATGAAAGCATGCATACCTACGTATAGCTCTCTTTTTGTTAATTTATTTATTTTATTTCTTAGATGATTCAAAGTTGCTCTTCATTTCCCTGTGTACCGTTAGTCCAGATGTTGATTACACTTGGCACTTGTTTCAATATTGCACTTTTTATTTCTTTCACACCAATAAGCAACCATCTCTCACATTATTTATTATTATTACTATTTTCATCCTACAGCTTTATAGCCTTACACAGACAAAACTCACATTTACTTTTTGACAGATACTACCCTATACACGTAGAGCCTATAAATCCATCTCTCTGCACTTGAGACTCTATTTGCCCTTTTAACTTTATGTCATGGAGACGTGTCCCAGTTAGTCTAAATAAATTTTTATGCTCATAACTAATATTACCAGTCTAAGGCGCCGCCCTTTTTAACTATTTTTATCTTTCAGTTACAGGCTTTCTTAAATTAATTACTTACTACTGCAAGAAATCGGAATTGGACTGTGAAACAACTAAAGGCAGCTTTTTATTCCGTCTGCCGCCTCGTCCAATTTTTCCTCTTTCACACTTATATCTGTTTTGCCTACACTGGTCCTAAGTCACTTATCTACCACATATACTATATTATTTTTTTTATGTAGTATTACTATATTTCACCTTAGCTACATCACAGCTCATTCTTACCCAATTTTACCCATTCTACTTTTGAGTATTAATACTTGATCATCATTGGTTCTAATCTCCTATTTATTATTTTATTTTTTATTATTCTTTTCCGGCTTTATATTCTTTTTCAGCATAGGTCCTTTTAACCAACTAAATATATGTCTACTGAATTCTCTTAACCCACAAGCAATATGCCATGGATACTACAATTTATCTTGTCAGATTCTTATCTTATTATTATTATTATTTTTTTTATTATTTTTTACTACCTTAGCTAGGTTAGCATTTAATTATTACTCTACCTTTTGAATATATGTATATCGGCCATAGCTCCCTTCCTTGCAGCTTTGTTTTATATTTTTACTACTTGCAAATTATTGATCTGTTATGAATTACTGTACATATGTTACATTATCTATAACAATTTTATTGTAGGTAATGGGATTGGAACTCATAACCTATAAAATAGGAATCTTACCTTACTACCAATAGGCTAATGATGATTTTGTGTTAAATAATAAATTTAACTATACTTAATATAAAAGTTGTTAGAAAAATACTATCTAATTAATACTTATTGTTAAAACAGCTTTCCCTAATAAAATATATTAATAATTTTAACTCAATTATTTTCCCTTGGAAAATAATCCTGCCTCTTTCAATATTTTTCCTTTGAAAAATATATTTCTCTTGGTATTCCTCTTACCAACATGTATCTCTATTATTTTCCTTTGGAAAATAATTGTGCATCATTTAGTATTTTCCATAGGAAAATATATTTCTCTGGTGCCTGAATTATTTTCCCTCATCGTTTCCAAATAGTCTATATCATGGGATATACTAATTTATTTCCCGTCTCGATTTATTTTCTTAAGAAATACTATCAAATTATTTCTTCAAAAAATATTATTAGCTTAACAATTTTTCAGGGTATTACAATCTACCCCCCTTAAAACAAACTTCGTCCTCGAAATTTACTCATATCGCTATGGTAATTACTAAAATAAGGTAAGGACGATACCAAAAATTAAAATGTTTCTGACCTGATTCTTTCTAGGGCTATGACATCCTCCCGCACTTCTTTTCACAGCTATGTCCCCATAGCTGGATCGGCATCTAGAAATAACTCAGGATACGTGGCTTGCATTTCTGCCTCAGTTTCCCACGTGGCATCATTTTCGTCATGGTTTGTCCATTGTACTTTGACCATACGAATGACTTGGCGCCTTGTTGCTCGTTCTTTAGTATCTAGGATCTTAACCGGTCTCTCTTCGTATGTTAGGTCGTCGTCTAGTTCAATAACCTCCGATGGAATCACTCTCTGAAGGTCATGATGGTATTTCTTAAGTTGGGATACATGGAATACGTCGTGAACTCGAGATAATTTTTCTGGTAAGTCCAGTCGATATGCTAATGTACCAACTTTGGCAATGATATCGAATGGTCCAATGTAACGAGGGCTTAGCTTACCTCGTTTACCAAATCGCATCACACCTTTCATAGGCGAGACCTTCAACAATACCTTGTCGCCTATTTCGAAATCGCCCTCTCGCCTTTTCTGATCGGCGTATGTCTTTTGTCGATCTTGGGCGGATTTTAGCTTAGCTCGAATCTTCTCAATAACTTTTGTTGTTTCTTCAATTAGTTGTGGTCCAACAGGAATTGGATTCTCACACGCAGTCCAACAAAGTGGACTTCGACACTTCCTACCGTAGAGTGCTTCAAATGGAGCCATACCAATATTGGCATGATAGCTATTGTTATAACTGAACTCTACAAGTGGTAGATGATTTTCCCAATTTCCTTGGAACTCTAAAGCACAAGCTCTAAGCATATCTTCGAGAGTTTGGATTGTTCGCTCCGTTTGGCCATCTGTTGTAGGGTGAAATGCCGTACTCATCTTTATCTTGGTACCAAAGGCTTCTTGTAACTTAGTCCAGAAATTTGAGACGAATCGACGATCTCGATCTGAAATGATGTCTTGAGGAATCCCATGCCTACGTACGACGTTTTCGATAAAAGCTTTAGCTAGCTGATCCATACTCCACGTTTCTTTCATGGGTATGAATATAGCCGCTTTTGTTAAGCGATCGACGATCACCCATCTTTGGTAACCCTGAAACAAAATCCATGGAAATGCTATCCCATTTCCATTCTGGGATTTCAAGCGGTTTTATCAATCCAAGTGGTTTCTTCCGCTCGGCCTTGACCTTCTGACAGGTGAGGCACTTTTCCACGAATTCTGCTACTTCTTGTTTCATTCTAGGCCACCAAAAGATCTTTCTTAAGTCTTTATACAACTTGTTTCTTCCAGGGTGTACAGAATAAGGAGTTTCATATCCCTCTTCGAGGATACGTCGCTTGAGGTCTTCACATGCCTTTGGTATGCACCAACGACCTTTAAATCGAATACTGCCATCTTCGTGGATCTGGAAATCCAAAGCTCCACCTTGAGCTATCTTTGCCTTGACCCTTTCTAATTTGACATCACCGAGTTGTCTTTCTCGGATCTCGTCAAATATTGTTGGCTGAATTGTGATGGCATTGATTAGTTGAGTGGGCGTACCTTGGTAGACCACTTCAACGTTTAGTCGGGCCAATTCCATATACAACTCGGGTGGTAAGATCTTCATATTACTCAGATGCTTGGACTTTCGGCTTAGTGCATCGGCCACTTTATTGGCTTTCCCCTCATGATATGTGATGCCTAAGTCGTAGTCCTTCATCAGTTCTAACCATCGCCTCTGGCGCATGTTCAGCTCTTTCTGAGTATAGATATACTTCAGACTTTTGTGGTCTGTGTATATCTGACATTTTCGCCCGTACAAGTAATGCCTCCATATCTTTAGAGCGAAGACAACTGCAGCTAACTCCAAATCATGGGTAGGATAATTCTCCTCATTTGGTCGTAGCTGTCGAGAAGCATATGCTATGACCTTTCCTTTTTGCATCAATACGCACCTAGCCCAAATTTGGAAGCGTCACTATAAATTTCGAAATCGTCCTTTTCATTGGGTAAGGTTAGGATTGGTGCCGTGGTTAGCCTTTCCTTTAATGTCTGGAAGGCCGTCTGTATAGGTTCTTATTAAACAAGGTAAATAATACTAAAAAACATTAATCTAAATTTTCTAAAAACTTATATTTAAAATAAAAACATTAGTAACTATATTTTAACCGTAGAGAAAATTAAATGCATATTCTACTACATAATGCTAGGAATACAAAGATCCTAATTCTAGTGTGGGCTGCGGCTACGATCGCGTTTCACTGGCTCGTTCTCGTCCTCTTTCGGGTCATCTTCATCAGAGTCACTATCGATGTTGATCCTCGATGGTCCTGGTTGACTTGCAGGGTCTACGGGTACATCTAGAGAATGAGGACGCCAGCCTAAGGCACCAGGAATATAATAGTTCTGCATCGATGTGATCGTATGGGCAGGTTGTCGAGTCTTTGGCCCCCAATGGGTTCGAAGATAGCGTATCTCATTGCTCATGGCTAGCAAGTCTGTTGCTGTCTCTTGACCATAGTGTCCCACAGTTCCATTTTTTCAACATCATTATCTTGTTTGGCGAGCAAGTCTTGTGTCAATTGCCCCTTGCGTGCCACCTCGACTTTGGTCGACACCAGATCTGCTTGTACCACTTCAAGAAATCCCAGAAATTCAGAATATTGCATCTCCGTTTGAATTCTCTGGTTCTTTTCACTTTCAAACATTTCTTTGGCAGCCAGCACTTGCTCCTTGAGTCTCGCTATCTCCTCGTCCCGACGGGCTATGGTCTCTAAATGGTCCCTGTCTCTCTTATTTAATTCCATCACTTCCCTTACAAGGTCGCGGACTAAGTCGTTATCACCCATCTATCATTTCACAATTCAATATAAGTATTAACTATAAAGCATGTTATCTTCTACAGTCTGTGCCTAATGCAAGTGCATCGTGTCCCATCCCAAAAATTAATTTTTTTTTTTGACAGAAGAATAACTTTTACAAATTTCAAAATTTTGATCTCAAAAGATATTTTTGACTCAAAATTATTTTGACTTAAAAAGAACTTTCGACTTGTGCTCTGATACCAACCTGTAACACCCCCGTTTTCCCTACTTAAAATTACAGCGGAAGTTACCAACGGGATCCCGGGTTGTTACCGCCACACTTCTAATTAAGCTCGCTTTGGCCTTGCCTTGGCTTACTTAATTAAGAAGTGCTAAGGCTAATTTAAAATTGAAATGTAAATATACTTCAAAACAACTTAAGCTATACTTTAACATAAAATAGTAGCGTTTACAAAAAGATGACGGCTAAGGCTCGCCACCCCCGAAATAAGTTTCTATTACAAAATAACTAAAGTTTTAAAAAGAAAATTTTAACCGTCTAATACGAATGCAAAAGTAGTGGTGACTCCCGTGCCCGTGCCCATGCCTTCTAGTGGGGTCCACATATATCAAATCCTGGAGGGAAAAGTAAGTAGGATTATCAGCACGACGGCTGAGCAAGTAAATTAGTGTCCCTTGGACAAAAACAATTTAAAATATTACTGAAACAGTAAATGGTATGTCAAACCGTTAAACTGATCAATCCACACGTAGCTCAACTATGACGTCTACACCCGGGGTATCTCATAGGACCTAACATGCTCACATAGTGACCGAAGTCAACTATGGTATACAAGGACGGCCCTTCCCTGCATCTAGAAAAACTGATTGGGAGACCCTTGGTCAACCACAATCCTCTTCATGGGGATCCCTTGGATAACCCACGAAATAACTACGACGATATCTACCTCTTTGATATACGCCGCATAATAATAATAACTCAATAATCACATGCCATACACTGAAAATTTTATTTTTCACATGCATGGCCTAGCCCCAAAAATAGTTAAACACATAATGGGACATTACCTCTGCATAAAATATAAAGGGAATTAAACATGCAAAAATACTCTTGGGACAAAGCCCGCAGAACAAAAATTTACTTACAATTTCTTCCGAAGATTGCTCTCTAAGTGGTTGATTTATGCGTATTAAAAATGCTAGCACTTGTACTGGAAAAACACTTTCTCACGACCTACGCGACCCTCTGATATACTTCAGTATCTTATGCCTTCCACCCCTGCAACTCGTCATATTTATAGAGGGGGATAGGCGGTTGCTGAACTTATTTTATTATTACTACTAGTATCTCGTTTAGGCACTGCACACACTTGCACATCCCTACACTTGTTTCTCAAAATTCTTATCATGTTTATTTATAGTAAATTGTCACCTTCATTTACCCATTTACGTCCCCTCATTAACCAAATTTCTTGTTATATGTCATTTCAACTTAATTTACTATTATTATTATCCCTCCATGGCTCTTTAATTAATTTATTCGTGGCCGAAGTTCACTGCTACACACCATTTTCGGAAGAGATATATAGTGGTGTGTCCAATTTATACTAATAAATTTATTACTATATTATTATAGGTCATGCATGCATGGATGTATGCCTAGGCTTTTCATTTACCTCTATGAAAGCATGCATACCTACGTATAACTCTCTTTTTGTTAATTTATTTATTTTATTTCTTAGATGATTCAAAGTTGCTCTTCATTTCCCTGTGTACCGTTAGTCCAGATGTTGATTACACTTGGCACTTGTTTCAATATTGCACTTTTTATTTCTTTCACACCAATAAGCAACCATCTCTCACATTATTTATTATTATTACTATTTTCATCCTACAACTTTATAGCCTTACACAGACAAAACTAACATTTACTTTTAGACAGAAACTACCCTATACACGTAGAGCCTATAAATCCATCTCTCTGCACTTGAGACTCTATTTGCCCTTTTAACTTTATGTCATGGAGACGTGTCCCAGTTAGTCTAAATAAATTTTTATGCTCATAACTAATATTACCAGTCTAAGGCACCGCCCTTTTTAATTATTTTTATCTTTCAGTTACAGGCTTTCTTAAATTAGTTACTTACTACTGCAAGAAATCGGAATTGGACTGTGAAACAGCTAAAGGCAGCTTTTTATTCCGTCTGCCGCCTCGTCCAACTTTTCCTCTTTCACACTTATATCTGTTTTGCCTACACTGGTCCTACGTCACTTATCTACCACATATACTATATTATTTTTTTTTATGTAGTATTACTATATTTCACCTTAGCTACATCACAGCTCATTCTTACCCAATTTTACCCATTCTACTTTTGAGTATTAATACTTGATCATCATTGGTTCTAATCTCCTATTTATTATTTTATTTTTTATTATTCTTTTCCGGCTTTATATTCTTTTTCAGCATAGGTCCTTTTAACCAACTAAATATATGTCTACTGAATTCTCTTAACCCACAAGCAATATGCCATGGATACTACAATTTATCTTGTCAGATTCTTATCTTATTATTATTATTATTATTTTTATTATTTTTTACTACCTTAGCTAGGTTAGCATTTAATTATTACTCTACCTTTTGAATATATGTATATCGGCCATAGCTCCCTTCCTTGCAGCTTTGTTTTATATTTTTACTACTTGCAAATTATTGATCTGTTATGAATTACTGTACATATGTTACATTATCTATAACAATTTTATTGTAGGTAATGGGATTGGAACTCATAACCTATAAAATAGGAATCTTACCTTACTACCAATAGGCTAATGATGATTTTGTGTTAAATAATAAATTTAACTATACTTAATATAAAAGTTGTTAGAAAAATACTATCTAATTAATACTTATTGTTAAAACAGCTTTCCCTAATAAAATATATTAATAATTTTAACTCAATTATTTTCCCTTGGAAAATAATCCTGCCTCTTTCAATATTTTTCCTTTGAAAAATATATTTCTCTTGGTATTCCTCTTACCAACATGTATCTCTATTATTTTCCTTTGGAAAATAATTGTGCATCATTTAGTATTTTCCATAGGAAAATATATTTCTCTGGTGCCGGAATTATTTTCCCTCATCGTTTCCAAATAGTCTATATCATGGGATATACTAATTTATTTCCCGTCTCGATTTATTTTCTTAAGAAATACTATCAAATTATTTCTTCAAAAAATATTATTAGCTTAACAATTTTTCAGGGTATTACAATCTACCCCCCTTAAAACAAACTTCGTCCTCGAAGTTTACTCATATCGCTATGGTAATTACTAAAATAAGGTAAGGACGATACCAAAAATTAAAATGTTTCTGACCTGATTCTTTCTAGGGCTATGACATCCTCCCGCACTTCTTTTCACAGCTATGTCCCCATAGCTGGATCGGCTTCTAGAAATAACTCAGGATACGTGGCTTGCATTTCTGCCTCAGTTTCCCACGTGGCATCATTTTCGTCATGGTTTGACCATTGTACTTTGACCATACGAATGACTTGGCGCCTTGTTGCTCGTTCTTTAGTATCTAGGATCTTAACTGGTCTCTCTTCGTATGTTAGGTCGTCGTCTAGTTCAATAACCTCCGATGGAATCACTCTCTGAAGGTCATGATGGTATTTCTTAAGTTGGGATACATGGAATACGTCGTGAACTCGAGATAATTTTTCTGGTAAGTCCAGTCGATATGCTAATGTACCAACTTTGGCAATGATATCGAATGGTCCAATGTAACGAGGGCTTAGCTTACCTCGTTTACCAAATCGCATCACACCTTTCATAGGCGAGACCTTCAACAATACCTTGTCGCCTATTTCGAAATCGCCCTCTCGCCTTTTCTGATCGGCGTATGTCTTATGTCGATCTTGGGCGGATTTTAGCTTAGCTCGAATCTTCTCAATAACTTTTGTTGTTTCTTCAATTAGTTGTGGTCCAACAGGAATTGGATTCTCATACGCAGTCCAACAAAGTGGACTTCGACACTTCCTACCGTAGAGTGCTTCAAATGGAGCCATACCAATACTGGCATGATAGCTATTGTTATAACTGAACTCTACAAGTGGTAGATGATTTTCCCAATTTCCTTGGAACTCTAAAGCACAAGCTCTAAGCATATCTTCGAGAGTTTGGATTGTTCGCTCCGTTTGGCCATCTGTTGTAGGGTGAAATGCCGTACTCATCTTTATCTTGGTACCAAAGGCTTCTTGTAACTTAGTCCAGAAATTTGAGACGAATCGACGATCTCGATCTGAAATGATGTCTTGAGGAATCCCATGCCTACGTACGACGTTTTCGATAAAAGCTTTAGCTAGCTGATCCATACTCCACGTTTCTTTCATGGGTATGAATATAGCCGCTTTTGTTAAGCGATCGACGATCACCCATATTTTATCGTTCCCTTTAAGTGTCTTTGGTAACCCTGAAACAAAATCCATGGAAATGCTATCCCATTTCCATTCTGGGATTTCAAGCGGTTTTATCAATCCAAGTGGTTTCTTCCGCTCGGCCTTGACCTTCTGACAGGTGAGGCACTTTTCCACGAATTCTGCTACTTCTTGTTTCATTCTAGGCCACCAAAAGATCTTTCTTAAGTCTTTATACAACTTGTTTCTTCCAGGGTGTACAGAATAAGGAGTTTCATATCCCTCTTCGAGGATACGTCGCTTGAGGTCTTCACATGCCTTTGGTATGCACCAACGACCTTTAAATCGAATACTGCCATCTTCGTGGATCTGGAAATCCAAAGCTCCACCTTGAGCTATCTTTGCCTTGACCCTTTCTAATTTGACATCACCGAGTTGTCTTTCTCGGATCTCGTCAAATATTGTTGGCTGAATTGTGATGGCATTGATTAGTTGAGTGGGCGTACCTTGGTAGACCACTTCAACGTTTAGTCGGGCCAATTCCATATACAACTCGGGTGGTAAGATCTTCGTATTACTCAGATGCTTGGACTTTCGGCTTAGTGCATCGGCCACTTTATTGGCTTTCCCCTCATGATATGTGATGCCTAAGTCGTAGTCCTTCATCAGTTCTAACCATCGCCTCTGGCGCATGTTCAGCTCTTTCTGAGTATAGATATACTTCAGACTTTTGTGGTCTGTGTATATCTGACATTTTCGCCCGTACAAGTAATGCCTCCATATCTTTAGAGCGAAGACAACTGCAGCTAACTCCAAATCATGGGTAGGATAATTCTCCTCATTTGGTCGTAGCTGTCGAGAAGCATATGCTATGACCTTTCCTTTCTGCATCAATACGCACCTAGCCCAAATTTGGAAGCGTCACTATAAATTTCGAAATCGTCTTTTTCATTGGGTAAGGTTAGGATTGGTGCCGTGGTTAGCCTTTCCTTTAATGTCTGGAAGGCCGTCTGTATAGGTTCTTATTAAACAAGGTAAATAATACTAAAAAACATTAATCTAAATTTTCTAAAAACTTATATTTAAAATAAAAACATTAGTAACTATATTTTAACCGTAGAGAAAATTAAATGCATATTCTACTACATAATGCTAGGAATACAAAGATCCTAATTCTAGCGTGGGCTGCGGCTACGATCGCGTTTCACTGGCTCGTTCTCGTCCTCTTTCGGGTCATCTTCATCAGAGTCACTATCGATGTTGATCCTCGATGGTCCTGGTTGACTTGCAGGGTCTACGGGTACATCTAGAGAATGAGGACGCCAGCCTAAGGCACCAGGAATATAATAGTTCTGCATCGATGTGATCGTATGGGCAGGTTGTCGAGTCTTTGGCCCCCAATGGGTTCGAAGATAGCGTATCTCATTGCTCATGGCTAGCAAGTCTGTTGCTGTCTCTTGACCATAGTGTCCCACAGTTCCATTTTTTCAGCATCATTATCTTGTTTGGCGAGCAAGTCTTGTGTCAATTGCCCCTTGCGTGCCACCTCGACTTTGGTCGACACCAGATCTGCTTGTACCACTTCAAGAAATCCCAGAAATTCAGAATATTGCATCTCCGTTTGAATTCTCTGGTTCTTTTCACTTTCAAACATTTCTTTGGCAGCCAGCACTTGCTCCTTGAGTCTCGCTATCTCCTCGTCCCGACGGGCTATGGTCTCTAAATGGTCCCTGTCTCTCTTATTTAATTCCATCACTTCCCTTACAAGGTCGCGGACTAAGTCGTTATCACCCATCTATCATTTCACAATTCAATATAAGTATTAACTATAAAGCATGTTATCTTCTACAGTCTGTGCCTAATACAAGTGCATCGTGTCCCATCCCAAAAATTAAATTTTTTTTTTGACAGAAGAATAACTTTTACAAATTTCAAAATTTTGATCTCAAAAGATATTTTTGACTCAAAATTATTTTGACTTAAAAAGAACTTTCGACTTGTGCTCTGATACCAACCTGTAACACCCCCGTTTTCCCTACTTAAAATTACAGCGGAAGTTACCAACGGGATCCCGGGTTGTTACCGCCACACTTCTAATTAAGCTCGCTTTGGCCTTGCCTTGGCTTACTTAATTAAGAAGTGCTAAGGCTAATTTAAAATTGAAATGTAAATATACTTCAAAACAACTTAAGCTATACTTTAACATAAAATAGTAGCGTTTACAAAAAGATGACGGCTAAGGCTCGCCACCCCCGAAATAAGTTTCTATTACAAAATAACTAAAGTTTTAAAAAGAAAATGTTAACCGTCTAATACGAATGCAAAAGTAGTAGTGACTCCCGTGCCCGTGCCCATGCCTTCTAGTGGGGTCCACATATATCAAATCCTGGAGGGAAAAGTAAGTAGGATTATCAGCACGACGGCTGAGCAAGTAAATTAGTGTCCCTTGGACAAAAACAATTTAAAATATTACTGAAACAGTAAATGGCATGTCAAACCGTTAAACTGATCAATCCACACGTAGCTCAACTATGACGTCTACACCCGGGGTATCTCATAGGACCTAACATGCTCACATAGTGACCGAAGTCAACTATGGTATACAAGGACGACCCTTCCCTGCATCTAGAAAAACTGATTGGGAGACCCTTGGTCAACCACAATCCTCTTCATGGGGATCCCTTGGATAACCCACGAAATAACTACGACGATATCTACCTCTTTGATATACGCCGCATAATAATAATAACTCAATAATCACATGCCATACACTGAAAATTTTATTTTTCACATGCATGGCCTAGCCCCAAAAATAGTTAAACACATAATGGGACATTACCTCTGCATAAAATATAAAGGGAATTAAACATGCAAAAATACTCTTGGGACAAAGCCCGCAGAACAAAAATTTACTTACAATTTCTTCCGAAGATTGCTCTCTAAGTGGTTGATTTATGCATATTAAAAATGCTAGCACTTGTACTGGAAAAACACTTTCTCACGACCTACGCGACCCTCTGATATACTTCAGTATCTTATGCCTTCCACCCCTGCAGCTCGTCATATTTATAGAGGGGGATAGGCGGTTGCTGAACTTATTTTATTATTACTACTAGTATCTCGTTTAGGCACTGCACACACTTGCACATCCCTACACTTGTTTCTCAAAATTCTTATCATGTTTATTTATAGTAAATTGTCACCTTCATTTACCCATTTACGTCCCCTCATTAACCAAATTTCTTGTTATATGTCATTTCAACTTAATTTACTATTATTATTATCCCTCCATGGCTCTTTAATTAATTTATTCGTGGCCGAAGTTCACTGCTACACACCATTTTCGGAAGAGATATATAGTGGTGTGTCCAATTTATACTAATAAATTTATTACTATATTATTATAGGTCATGCATGCATGGATGTATGCCTAGGCTTTTCATTTACCTCTATGAAAGCATGCATACCTACGTATAGCTCTCTTTTTGTTAATTTATTTATTTTATTTCTTAGATGATTCAAAGTTGCTCTTCATTTCCCTGTGTACCGTTAGTCCAGATGTTGATTACACTTGGCACTTGTTTCAATATTGCACTTTTTATTTCTTTCACACCAATAAGCAACCATCTCTCACATTATTTATTATTATTACTATTTTCATCCTACAACTTTATAGCCTTACACAGACGAAACTCACATTTACTTTTAGACAGAAACTACCCTATACACGTAGAGCCTATAAATCCATCTCTCTGCACTTGAGACTCTATTTGCCCTTTTAACTTTATGTCATGGAGACGTGTCCCAGTTAGTCTAAATAAATTTTTATGCTCATAACTAATATTACCAGTCTAAGGCACCGCCCTTTTTAATTATTTTTATCTTTCAGTTACAGGCTTTCTTAAATTAGTTACTTACTACTGCAAGAAATCGGAATTGGACTGTGAAACAGCTAAAGGCAGCTTTTTATTCCGTCTGCCGCCTCGTCCAACTTTTCCTCTTTCACACTTATATCTGTTTTGCCTACACTGGTCCTACGTCACTTATCTACCACATATACTATATTATTTTTTTTTATGTAGTATTACTATATTTCACCTTAGCTACATCACAGCTCATTCTTACCCAATTTTACCCATTCTACTTTTGAGTATTAATACTTGATCATCATTGGTTCTAATCTCCTATTTATTATTTTATTTTTTATTATTCTTTTCCGGCTTTATATTCTTTTTCAGCATAGGTCCTTTTAACCAACTAAATATATGTCTACTGAATTCTCTTAACCCACAAGCAATATGCCATGGATACTACAATTTATCTTGTCAGATTCTTATCTTATTATTATTATTATTATTTTTATTATTTTTTACTACCTTAGCTAGGTTAGCATTTAATTATTACTCTACCTTTTGAATATATGTATATCGGCCATAGCTCCCTTCCTTGCAGCTTTGTTTTATATTTTTACTACTTGCAAATTATTGATCTGTTATGAATTACTGTACATATGTTACATTATCTATAACAATTTTATTGTAGGTAATGGGATTGGAACTCATAACCTATAAAATAGGAATCTTACCTTACTACCAATAGGCTAATGATGATTTTGTGTTAAATAATAAATTTAACTATACTTAATATAAAAGTTGTTAGAAAAATACTATCTAATTAATACTTATTGTTAAAACAGCTTTCCCTAATAAAATATATTAATAATTTTAACTCAATTATTTTCCCTTGGAAAATAATCCTGCCTCTTTCAATATTTTTCCTTTGAAAAATATATTTCTCTTGGTATTCCTCTTACCAACATGTATCTCTATTATTTTCCTTTGGAAAATAATTGTGCATCATTTAGTATTTTCCATAGGAAAATATATTTCTCTGGTGCCGGAATTATTTTCCCTCATCGTTTCCAAATAGTCTATATCATGGGATATACTAATTTATTTCCCGTCTCGATTTATTTTCTTAAGAAATACTATCAAATTATTTCTTCAAAAAATATTATTAGCTTAACAATTTTTCAGGGTATTACAATCTACCCCCCTTAAAACAAACTTCGTCCTCGAAGTTTACTCATATCGCTATGGTAATTACTAAAATAAGGTAAGGACGATACCAAAAATTAAAATGTTTCTGACCTGATTCTTTCTAGGGCTATGACATCCTCCCGCACTTCTTTTCACAGCTATGTCCCCATAGCTGGATCGGCTTCTAGAAATAACTCAGGATACGTGGCTTGCATTTCTGCCTCAGTTTCCCACGTGGCATCATTTTCGTCATGGTTTGACCATTGTACTTTGACCATACGAATGACTTGGCGCCTTGTTGCTCGTTCTTTAGTATCTAGGATCTTAACTGGTCTCTCTTCGTATGTTAGGTCGTCGTCTAGTTCAATAACCTCCGATGGAATCACTCTCTGAAGGTCATGATGGTATTTCTTAAGTTGGGATACATGGAATACGTCGTGAACTCGAGATAATTTTTCTGGTAAGTCCAGTCGATATGCTAATGTACCAACTTTGGCAATGATATCGAATGGTCCAATGTAACGAGGGCTTAGCTTACCTCGTTTACCAAATCGCATCACACCTTTCATAGGCGAGACCTTCAACAATACCTTGTCGCCTATTTCGAAATCGCCCTCTCGCCTTTTCTGATCGGCGTATGTCTTTTGTCGATCTTGGGCGGATTTTAGCTTAGCTCGAATCTTCTCAATAACTTTTGTTGTTTCTTCAATTAGTTGTGGTCCAACAGGAATTGGATTCTCATACGCAGTCCAACAAAGTGGACTTCGACACTTCCTACCGTAGAGTGCTTCAAATGGAGCCATACCAATACTGGCATGATAGCTATTGTTATAACTGAACTCTACAAGTGGTAGATGATTTTCCCAATTTCCTTGGAACTCTAAAGCACAAGCTCTAAGCATATCTTCGAGAGTTTGGATTGTTCGCTCCGTTTGGCCATCTGTTGTAGGGTGAAATGCCGTACTCATCTTTATCTTGGTACCAAAGGCTTCTTGTAACTTAGTCCAGAAATTTGAGACGAATCGACGATCTCGATCTGAAATGATGTCTTGAGGAATCCCATGCCTACGTACGACGTTTTCGATAAAAGCTTTAGCTAGCTGATCCATACTCCACGTTTCTTTCATGGGTATGAATATAGCCGCTTTTGTTAAGCGATCGACGATCACCCATATTTTATCGTTCCCTTTAAGTGTCTTTGGTAACCCTGAAACAAAATCCATGGAAATGCTATCCCATTTCCATTCTGGGATTTCAAGCGGTTTTATCAATCCAAGTGGTTTCTTCCGCTCGGCCTTGACCTTCTGACAGGTGAGGCACTTTTCCACGAATTCTGCTACTTCTTGTTTCATTCTAGGCCACCAAAAGATCTTTCTTAAGTCTTTATACAACTTGTTTCTTCCAGGGTGTACAGAATAAGGAGTTTCATATCCCTCTTCGAGGATACGTCGCTTGAGGTCTTCACATGCCTTTGGTATGCACCAACGACCTTTAAATCGAATACTGCCATCTTCGTGGATCTGGAAATCCAAAGCTTCACCTTGAGCTATCTTTGCCTTGACCCTTTCTAATTTGACATCACCGAGTTGTCTTTCTCGGATCTCGTCAAATATTGTTGGCTGAATTGTGATGGCATTGATTAGTTGAGTGGGCGTACCTTGGTAGACCACTTCAACGTTTAGTCGGGCCAATTCCATATACAACTCGGGTGGTAAGATCTTCGTATTACTCAGATGCTTGGACTTTCGGCTTAGTGCATCGGCCACTTTATTGGCTTTCCCCTCATGATATGTGATGCCTAAGTCGTAGTCCTTCATCAGTTCTAACCATCGCCTCTGGCGCATGTTCAGCTCTTTCTGAGTATAGATATACTTCAGACTTTTGTGGTCTGTGTATATCTGACATTTTCGCCCGTACAAGTAATGCCTCCATATCTTTAGAGCGAAGACAACTGCAGCTAACTCCAAATCATGGGTAGGATAATTCTCCTCATTTGGTCGTAGCTGTCGAGAAGCATATGCTATGACCTTTCCTTTCTGCATCAATACGCACCTAGCCCAAATTTGGAAGCGTCACTATAAATTTCGAAATCGTCTTTTTCATTGGGTAAGGTTAGGATTGGTGCCGTGGTTAGCCTTTCCTTTAATGTCTGGAAGGCCGTCTGTATAGGTTCTTATTAAACAAGGTAAATAATACTAAAAAACATTAATCTAAATTTTCTAAAAACTTATATTTAAAATAAAAACATTAGTAACTATATTTTAACCGTAGAGAAAATTAAATGCATATTCTACTACATAATGCTAGGAATACAAAGATCCTAATTCTAGCGTGGGCTGCGGCTACGATCGCGTTTCACTGGCTCGTTCTCGTCCTCTTTCGGGTCATCTTCATCAGAGTCACTATCGATGTTGATCCTCGATGGTCCTGGTTGACTTGCAGGGTCTACGGGTACATCTAGAGAATGAGGACGCCAGCCTAAGGCACCAGGAATATAATAGTTCTGCATCGATGTGATCGTATGGGCAGGTTGTCGAGTCTTTGGCCCCCAATGGGTTCGAAGATAGCGTATCTCATTGCTCATGGCTAGCAAGTCTGTTGCTGTCTCTTGACCATAGTGTCCCACAGTTCCATTTTTTCAGCATCATTATCTTGTTTGGCGAGCAAGTCTTGTGTCAATTGCCCCTTGCGTGCCACCTCGACTTTGGTCGACACCAGATCTGCTTGTACCACTTCAAGAAATCCCAGAAATTCAGAATATTGCATCTCCGTTTGAATTCTCTGGTTCTTTTCACTTTCAAACATTTCTTTGGCAGCCAGCACTTGCTCCTTGAGTCTCGCTATCTCCTCGTCCCGACGGGCTATGGTCTCTAAATGGTCCCTGTCTCTCTTATTTAATTCCATCACTTCCCTTACAAGGTCGCGGACTAAGTCGTTATCACCCATCTATCATTTCACAATTCAATATAAGTATTAACTATAAAGCATGTTATCTTCTACAGTCTGTGCCTAATGCAAGTGCATCGTGTCCCATCCCAAAAATTAAATTTTTTTTTTGACAGAAGAATAACTTTTACAAATTTCAAAATTTTGATCTCAAAAGATATTTTTGACTCAAAATTATTTTGACTTAAAAAGAACTTTCGACTTGTGCTCTGATACCAACCTGTAACACCCCCGTTTTCCCTACTTAAAATTACAGCGGAAGTTACCAACGGGATCCCGGGTTGTTACCGCCACACTTCTAATTAAGCTCGCTTTGGCCTTGCCTTGGCTTACTTAATTAAGAAGTGCTAAGGCTAATTTAAAATTGAAATGTAAATATACTTCAAAACAACTTAAGCTATACTTTAACATAAAATAGTAGCGTTTACAAAAAGATGACGGCTAAGGCTCGCCACCCCCGAAATAAGTTTCTATTACAAAATAACTAAAGTTTTAAAAAGAAAATTTTAACCGTCTAATACGAATGCAAAAGTAGTAGTGACTCCCGTGCCCGTGCCCATGCCTTCTAGTGGGGTCCACATATATCAAATCCTGGAGGGAAAAGTAAGTAGGATTATCAGCACGACGGCTGAGCAAGTAAATTAGTGTCCCTTGGACAAAAACAATTTAAAATATTACTGAAACAGTAAATGGCATGTCAAACCGTTAAACTGATCAATCCACACGTAGCTCAACTATGACGTCTACACCCGGGGTATCTCATAGGACCTAACATGCTCACATAGTGACCGAAGTCAACTATGGTATACAAGGACGGCCCTTCCCTGCATCTAGAAAAACTGATTGGGAGACCCTTGGTCAACCACAATCCTCTTCATGGGGATCCCTTGGATAACCCACGAAATAACTACGACGATATCTACCTCTTTGATATACGCCGCATAATAATAATAACTCAATAATCACATGCCATACACTGAAAATTTTATTTTTCACATGCATGGCCTAGCCCCAAAAATAGTTAAACACATAATGGGACATTACCTCTGCATAAAATATAAAGGGAATTAAACATGCAAAAATACTCTTGGGACAAAGCCCGCAGAACAAAAATTTACTTACAATTTCTTCCGAAGATTGCTCTCTAAGTGGTTGATTTATGCATATTAAAAATGCTAGCACTTGTACTGGAAAAACACTTTCTCACGACCTACGCGACCCTCTGATATACTTCAGTATCTTATGCCTTCCACCCCTGCAGCTCGTCATATTTATAGAGGGGGATAGGCGGTTGCTGAACTTATTTTATTATTACTACTAGTATCTCGTTTAGGCACTGCACACACTTGCACATCCCTACACTTGTTTCTCAAAATTCTTATCATGTTTATTTATAGTAAATTGTCACCTTCATTTACCCATTTACGTCCCCTCATTAACCAAATTTCTTGTTATATGTCATTTCAACTTAATTTACTATTATTATTATCCCTCCATGGCTCTTTAATTAATTTATTCGTGGCCGAAGTTCACTGCTACACACCATTTTCGGAAGAGATATATAGTGGTGTGTCCAATTTATACTAATAAATTTATTACTATATTATTATAGGTCATGCATGCATGGATGTATGCCTAGGCTTTTCATTTACCTCTATGAAAGCATGCATACCTACGTATAGCTCTCTTTTTGTTAATTTATTTATTTTATTTCTTAGATGATTCAAAGTTGCTCTTCATTTCCCTGTGTACCGTTAGTCCAGATGTTGATTACACTTGGCACTTGTTTCAATATTGCACTTTTTATTTCTTTCACACCAATAAGCAACCATCTCTCACATTATTTATTATTATTACTATTTTCATCCTACAACTTTATAGCCTTACACAGACGAAACTCACATTTACTTTTAGACAGAAACTACCCTATACACGTAGAGCCTATAAATCCATCTCTCTGCACTTGAGACTCTATTTGCCCTTTTAACTTTATGTCATGGAGACGTGTCCCAGTTAGTCTAAATAAATTTTTATGCTCATAACTAATATTACCAGTCTAAGGCACCGCCCTTTTTAATTATTTTTATCTTTCAGTTACAGGCTTTCTTAAATTAGTTACTTACTACTGCAAGAAATCGGAATTGGACTGTGAAACAGCTAAAGGCAGCTTTTTATTCCGTCTGCCGCCTCGTCCAACTTTTCCTCTTTCACACTTATATCTGTTTTGCCTACACTGGTCCTACGTCACTTATCTACCACATATACTATATTATTTTTTTTTATGTAGTATTACTATATTTCACCTTAGCTACATCACAGCTCATTCTTACCCAATTTTACCCATTCTACTTTTGAGTATTAATACTTGATCATCATTGGTTCTAATCTCCTATTTATTATTTTATTTTTTATTATTCTTTTCCGGCTTTATATTCTTTTTCAGCATAGGTCCTTTTAACCAACTAAATATATGTCTACTGAATTCTCTTAACCCACAAGCAATATGCCATGGATACTACAATTTATCTTGTCAGATTCTTATCTTATTATTATTATTATTATTTTTATTATTTTTTACTACCTTAGCTAGGTTAGCATTTAATTATTACTCTACCTTTTGAATATATGTATATCGGCCATAGCTCCCTTCCTTGCAGCTTTGTTTTATATTTTTACTACTTGCAAATTATTGATCTGTTATGAATTACTGTACATATGTTACATTATCTATAACAATTTTATTGTAGGTAATGGGATTGGAACTCATAACCTATAAAATAGGAATCTTACCTTACTACCAATAGGCTAATGATGATTTTGTGTTAAATAATAAATTTAACTATACTTAATATAAAAGTTGTTAGAAAAATACTATCTAATTAATACTTATTGTTAAAACAGCTTTCCCTAATAAAATATATTAATAATTTTAACTCAATTATTTTCCCTTGGAAAATAATCCTGCCTCTTTCAATATTTTTCCTTTGAAAAATATATTTCTCTTGGTATTCCTCTTACCAACATGTATCTCTATTATTTTCCTTTGGAAAATAATTGTGCATCATTTAGTATTTTCCATAGGAAAATATATTTCTCTGGTGCCTGAATTATTTTCCCTCATCGTTTCCAAATAGTCTATATCATGGGATATACTAATTTATTTCCCGTCTCGATTTATTTTCTTAAGAAATACTATCAAATTATTTCTTCAAAAAATATTATTAGCTTAACAATTTTTCAGGGTATTACAGTATACTTCTCAGCTATATATTTCAATAGTGGATTCATATTAAACCTGGCAGAAACTTGTCTATCATCTGCCTTAAAATCTTTCATCCGTTCATTATCCCTCCTTGACTCCACAACCCTTTCAAAATGTGCAAAGAACTCAACATAGTTATCAACTGGCCTTAAGAACCTGTGAAATGTCAACACAATATGGGGATGTGAAAATCAAATTCTCAACTACATAAAGCAAACACACATCGCTGAAATAAATAGAACTCTCTTGCTGATCCAAACAGTATAGCCTCGCTGAAAATAACTATTCAACTATCACTGAAAATGAAATTTATTCATACCGTTTCACAACTGAGTTAAAAGATTCACTTAGCTGAGTAGTCCTCATTCCTGCAGTAAAATGATTTTTAACCCAAGCAGCGGACCATTGACTTCTCAAATTATAAGTAGTCGACAACCACCTATGTTCAGACTGTAAGAAACAAGTTGATAGCATGTATTCCCATTCCACCTCAAATTCCATCTCTGTCCTCACATCATATACCAAATGATGAAATAGCTTATCAAACCTAAAAAAATGAGTTCAACATGTACATATCAATATCCAAATCGAAAAAACAATTGAAAGTAAAAATAACTAAATATTTACCTTGGTGTGTACAGTTGACTCAAATTTTTTTTTCGCATTTTCTATAATGTGCCAACTACATAAAGCATGATAGGTATTAGGCAAAATTTTCCTAATTGCCGGTGCCATCGCACAATCTTGATCTGTGAAAATCGTTTGAGGTGCCTTATCCCCCATACACTTCAAAAATGTTTTAAATAGCAACTCAAATGATCTTTGAGTTTCATCAAGCATCAATGCAGCTCCAAAAATAGAAGTCTGTCGGTGATGATTGAATCCAACAAAAACAGCTAATGGTCTGTAATTTTTATTTGTCCGATACGTTGTATCAAAGGTCACACTATCATCAAAAGCTTGATAATCCATCCTCATTTCAGCATCTGACCAAAAGATATTTGTAATTCTCTCATCATCATCCAGATCATACTCATGGAAGAAAAATGGATTACTGACACATTTCTCAGAGAAATACTTCAATACAACACCAGCATCCCCTACTTTTAAATTTCTTTGCCACCTTCTAACAAGTGCATTCTTCAAATCGTCCTTTAAAAATCCTACAAGTCCTCTACCTCCAGCACCCATACTCAACAAGTCATACGATGACTTCAATGACAATCCAACTTCTTCATGTATACCAGCAACAACACTGTGTAACTCATCAACTCTTCTATTCGATTTCAACATATGCTTCCTTGATGGTCCATGTAGAGCATGATTATGATCATCACAGAAAAACACAACTCTATAAACTTTTTCATCAGTTTTATAATGTAACCTCACCTTTGCTTCACAACCAGTTCGGGTTTCATCACTCCTACGAAATTTCAGACTCTTAGAACGACAAGATGAATCACTATCCAACAAACAACCACGACGAAATCCTTCCTTATTGCGCGCATATTGTAAATAGAACAATCTATCAACTTCATGTGACTTTGGTCTCTCATACATTTTCCTTACCGAGAAACCTAAACTATGAGCATAATCACAATAAAAACTAAACGCATCATCAGCTGTAACAAAACTTAACTCACTCCAATTTATGTTACCTGTGAAGAAATAAACAAAGAATTCCCATTAAAATAATAAATACACGTAGCTGACATAAACCATCGCTTAAAATGCTTAATGTCCATCGCTGAAAATGCTAGACAATTATCGCTGAAAATGCTAGTGATGCATCGCTGAAAATGCTAGGCTTGCATCGATGAAAATATAATGGTTCTGTCCCTCATAATCACATGTACAAACGTTTTGACGCTTAAATGAACATATAGATATGAAACTTCAGAAAACACAAAAAAAGAGAAATATATCAAAGAAGAACTCAAAACTCAAAAAACATACATAAAATCAAAAACGACGATCTGCGATAAAAATACTCAAAATTCGAAAATTCTAAAAAGTACCATTGAATGCAGAACTCGAATTTGAAAACGTTGCCGACGCATTCAACGACATGCTAATCGCATTCATAATTGCCAGCAACTTCCTCACACCGCCGCAACACGTACAGAGCAAACAAAAAACAGAAGAGAACTCGGAAATCCAAAGAAGACGACGTCCAACGGCGAACAATATGGCAAATATACGAAATTACTTTTCTACCCTTAGAGTTAATCTCAATCGTCGATTTTTAAAGACAATCAACGGCTGTAAATTCCCACAGCACATTAAGTCAAAAAGGGTGATTGCACCCTAACGAAACTGATTCTAAAACTATGTGATTAGACGAATCTAACAACATTTCACTTGACTATTTTTTATCTTATGCAACTGTGTTAAAAAGTCGAATCAAAGTTACTCAATAAATAGTGATTACTATGCCAATGTTAATAACATTAAATGACGAATGGAGTAAATAATTTGGGTGAGAAAACGAAATTGAGTGAGAAATGGGGATTAGGAGTTAGGACTAGGGCTGAGAATAGGCCAGGCCAGGCTTGGCCTTAAAAGGCCTGGGCCTGTATTAATTTTTCAAGGCCTAGGCCTGGCCTATAGCCTTTCATAGGCCTAATTTATAGGCCTAAGCCTGGTCTATTTACTTAAATAGTCCAGGCCTTAAGCCTTTTAGAAATTTATTTAAGCCTATTTAAATATTTAATAAATAAATAATAATAAATATTAATAAATGTATTAATAAATTATAAAAAAAATTTAAATAAAATGGTTAACATGCCGGCCTTGTAGGCTAAGTATGTATTTTTATGAGCCCGGACTAGGCCTATTTATATAAATAGGCTTTTAAAAATACCCAAGTCTAGCCTATTTTATAAAGAGGCCAGGCCGGGTCAGGCCTTAAATACGCCAGGGCATAGGCCCGTGTCGGGCGGTATGTCCTATTCCCACCAAAATTGGTCTCATGCTTTGAAAATAGGACTAAGGTTAGGCTATTTAGAATTTGGGCCTAGTATGGGCCTACATATCATTAGCCAAGAAGCCCAAAGCCCATAAGTTTGACACTTGGCCCAATATTAAATCATACAAACTGCACAATAATTCATACAGTTTAATAGTACTAAATTACTAATCAAGGAGATCATACATTAAAAAAAATGGAAAGCGACAAGCAAAAAGTGAAACTGGAAAACATGCTGAATTTGAATATTTTTGTTTTTGGAGGAACCATTGAAGGTCTGGAAAAGGTGGTGGGGGCCCATGCCACACAAATTACAAAGGGAATAAAAGGGAGGGATAGGGGGCCGGTGGGGATCGAACCTTCAACATTCCGTTGGAAACTTAGGGACTTAACCACTTGGGCTAAGTCCTGCTTCTGAATTTGAACATTTGGATGCAGAGGAAAAGAAAGAAAATGTTGAAAAGCAGGCAAGCAATTACACAGCTGGGACCAATTTTAATTAATTGCAGTGATGAACAAATATATAAAAAAAAAATATATGTATGTATGTGTGTATATATTGGACACATGCATGCATGAGGCATTACCAACAGCAAAAGGTAAAAATACGAAAGGACCATTCATGCACTACAGATTCAGACAAGATTTTTATGTTTGTACATAATGCATGTATTTATATTTGGATCTTTATGTCGCCCATGGCCTATATATTTATATTTACATTATATGTGTAGTGGAGTGTATATTTATATTTCTAATAGCTTCATGGAGTATATATGTCCCTCTGTGTAGTACCATGCCATGTTTAACGAATTTTTGTCACATATTCCCCATCTATTTTGCATGCTTAATAATTGCCAATAAACTAAATTAATTTCACAATATTTTCTTCAGATATAGTATATATTTTCTTGTAAGAAAAGAATATGATTTTGATCCCATTTTTTTTGGCATGTACCGAGTATCTTTAATCCACATTTGGCCCAAGACTAATCCATCGATAATTTGGGTAGCCATTGAAGGGTTGTCTATCCCAAAGCAGATTTCTGTATACATAAAGTTTCGAACCCGAGACTTTTGCTTAAGCTGACAGAGTCCCATACCACTTAGGCAAACCACGTTTGGTTATTTTGATCCCATTTCAATAATTAAACATGGAACATACATATAATCAAGATAAACTTTTGCCAGATCGAGTAGTAGCTAGATTTTATTGTTGCTTTATAGATAAACGACTAGAAAAATTCAAGACTCTGGCGCTAAAATTGTAGTCGCTAACGAATTTCGGTTGCAAATCTTTTTAGTTATTGAATTTTACCAAATTTTTCAGTGGCTAAAACAGAAAAATTTTATAATGTATGATCCCACACATTAGTGCATACATAAATGGGAAAGGATTAATTATATTGCCACTATAGTAGTTGAATTATTGTACCTTCCTCCGCATGCATTTATTTTTTCACTAAATCCTCATTGTTTCTAATCTTCAAAAAGAAAAAATTAAAGGGGTTTGTTTACATTATTAGGATTGAGGGAGCAAAAGTTTTGAATTTAACCATGGATGTGAAGCTAGCTAGTGAGATTATTGGCTATAGAAAAAGAAAAGTGAAATGAATGTAAGGCACTCCTCCCCTTTTTCTAATAACTACTCCATTTTCATATTTCATGCCATTAATTTTAATACCCTCTGTCCCATTTAACTTGTCTTGTTTCACTTTTGCACACAATCCAATGCATTTTTTCAACTGTTAATATCTCAAAATATGTACAATGAAAAATTTTGCAAAATATATATTATAAAACTACATGATCATACGATTCTAACAAGACCCAACTCGACTATTTTTCTCTAAATATATACTTGTGATAAAGTTGAGTCAAAGCTGAATAAATGAACAGTGTAAAAAAGTCAAACAGGACAAGTGTGGTGGGACGGAGGGAGTAATTAATAACTCTAATTAAGTATAAATAAAAACTATAAAAAATTGATGTTGTAAAACTATGTAATTGGACAAATCCAATATCCAACTTGACAATAAGTTTTTTTCTACTTAAGTCAAATTTAAACCAAAAATAATAATAAAATAATAGTACTCCCTCAATCCTACGTTACTTGTCTTGTTTGACTTTTAATAATGTTGATTGTTTAACTTTAATTCAATTTTATTGCAAGTATATTTGAAATAAAATAGTCGAATTGAATCATGTTAGAATCGTATAATCATATAATTTTATAATATATATAATTTTTTATTATACATATTTTTTGATATATTAATGATATAAAAATATAATTGTATGTAGAAATGAACATAACAAATTGAGTAACAAAAGTCAAATAGGAGCACTGAAATAAAAAATGGATGAAATATAGGAGTATCTGCTTTTGATTTTACTGACAACTACGTGTATCTTTGTTTGAGTGGTCATATCACATTTTTAACTTTAGCAACCATTTTTTTTAATGGTTTACCAAAAAGAAAAAACCTTAGCAACCATTTTATTTTATTTTAGTTTTTGTTTTGATTAATTTTTGCTTGATTAGTCACAGCCCACAGGCAATGGCAGTCTTAAAAGTGTGGTTAGGGGATAGTTATTCCATAGTTAAGAGTGCATTTGATGAAAATTATTATGATTTACTCATAAATTTCTAATTTTTAATGTTTTAATTGTTAAATGAGTAATATTTTTTGGTCTTAGGCATGGCGAAAATGGACGTAATTGCATTAATAAATCAAAATGTATCGTATAAAGTTTTAATTTTTTTTTTTTTTTTTTTTTCAGTGCCTAGCTTTGAGGTTTACCGTTGAAATCGTTGCTACTTGCTACTACTAACATTTTTTTATATTGTTTATTTACATTAAAGCGAACTTGTGATTTCTTAAATTTATAGATTAGATAATATTATGAATTTTTTTTTCATATACTGGGTATTCCCATACCACATTAGGTATAAGACTAAGAGCTCGTTTGGAATGGCTTCTAGGGAGGTGCTTTTGGCTTTTGCTTCTGACAAAAACACTTTTAGTAGAAATTAGGTGTTTGTTTTGACTTTTAAGAAAAAGCAAAAGCACCTAAAAAAGCCAAAAAAGTGTTTATGGGAGAAACAACTCAGGGGTGCTTCTCCCAAAAGCAGAAGCCAAAAGCACCTCGTAAAATGTGTTACACAGGGCTTTGCATAGATAAATTAGATACCTAGCTCACTGTATATGTATATAAGTGTGCTCGGACACACACACACTCCAAAGTCCAAACGTACAGATTCAAGTAAATTTTTACACGTTGAAGAATCAAAATTGGGAGTAAAAATAAAATAAAAAAATCACAAAAGATAGAAAAAGAAAGGGTTTCACACACAGAAACACATATACAGATCAGAGCCCTATATTAACTGTGAAAACAACAGGTGAATGACTGAAAGCTTTAACCCCTTCATGCAAATGTCCCTTTCTATCTCTCTCTCTACAAAACACACTATTAGCCCACAGATCTCACTGGCCATGCCGACCATACATACATTTTCACCACCCTTACCAAATTCAGCAACAGTACTGTCCTCATCACCATATACATACAATTCAATTCATACACACCCTGTTAAAATTATTACCATTACATAACCACTCGACTCCATTTCATTATTATTACAGTCAAAACAAATACATCATCATTCATAGTATCAAACAACAAACATTACAACAATTTCATCAATATATATTACTCCCCCCCCTACCCCTAACCCTGCCTGCTGCTGCTGTATCATTAAATTCCCCCCCCCTCCACTCTGCACATCTATCAATTGCACCCCAGCAAACCCTAATCCCTAAACCTAAACCCAAGAAACAATCAATTTTCTTCCTTTCTTACCGCATCCAAACCCCACCCCCTCCCCTAGCTAGGTTAAACCAACAAGCCTTCATATATACATACCTCGATCAGTCATTCTATCAATCTGTCAATCAATCAATCAAATCAAATCAAAATCAATCATACCCCAGTGGAAAAAAAAAAAAATCTAGAGAGAGATAGAGACATACTGATTAGAGGGTAACAAGATAAGGGGGGGAAAAAAACAATGTCATCTTCATCATCAGCTTTTCCTCCGGACCACCACCAACACCACCTCCTTCATCTCCATACCAACAATATCCCACCCCCTTCCGACCAGCTCTGTTACGTCGGCTGCAACTTCTGTGACACTGTCCTAGCGGTACATACATACATACACCTATCATCATCATCATCATCATCATCCTCATCGTTTCTTGTCCTAATTGACATGCCTTCTTCATCTATAAAGCCATTGCTTTTTAATCTCTTGGCTATTTGTTTATATATATATATATATAGGTGAATGTTCCCTACACCAGCTTGTACAAGACTGTTACGGTGCGATGCGGGCACTGCACCAACCTCCTGTCTGTCAACATGCGTGGATTGCTTCTCCCCACCGCTGCTGCTGCTGCTTCCAATCAGCTCCATCTCGGCCAGTCATTCTTCTCCCCGCAGAATCTTCTTCTGGTAATTGGGAATTAGGGGTTCTTGATTTCGAGATTTATGCAGTCACTGATGGTATAAACCCTAGATCTTCAAACAGCTCCAGTTTTTGCCCTAATTGATCAGTCTTTATTATCACAGGATGAGATTCGGAACTCGTCCTCCAATTTGATGATCAATCAGCCGATTCCGACCGAGTCTGAAATGCCGGAGCTTCCTAAGCCTCCTGTAGCTAACAGACGTGAGAACTCTATACGGATTTTTCTGTTTTCTCTTTTGTTAAAAAAGTAATCTTTAATCAACAGATCTTTCTTTTGCCCCTTTTGGAAAATCTTTCTTCAAGCGACAGTCTACAGTTATCTTTCTCGAATACAGTTTTTGATAAC
This sequence comes from Hygrophila difformis, assembly GCA_030278955.1. Lineage (NCBI taxonomy): Eukaryota > Viridiplantae > Streptophyta > Magnoliopsida > Lamiales > Acanthaceae > Hygrophila > Hygrophila difformis. The sequence goes on along the minus strand of JAOANR010000005.1, from coordinate 4,112,937 downwards.
TAAATAGGAATCTGAAACTGATCCTCTCATTTTCGAGTTTACCCTTCAACAGTCGATGGACTTTTTTCCACCCCAACATTTCTTGCTTGTCTTATCCCCTTTTCTCGAGTTTCCTCTTATATTTATCTGACATTTTCTCTGTTCCAAATGTGAGCCATAAGTCTTTTAATTCATTTTGAATCTGGTTTACACTGAAATTAAATTAGGGTTTTCATTCTTCAGTCACAGTAATAGCTGTTTAACCTCTTTCGATGAGTGGCTAAAATCTTTCCAACTTTTGTATTAAAGGAAAAGGGTGATATGAACAAATTAAAGAAAGAAACAAAAGATGACGAGAAATTAGAAGCGCATAGGAAAAAGCAAAATCATTAGATAATGATGAAGTAGTGATGAGAGGGGGGGTGGGGTGATTCTGAAGATAGTGAAAGGATGAATGTAGAAATCCAAAGAAAGTCAGGCAAGTGAATTAATGTTAGCCATCTGTTTTATTGTTTGTCTGTATTTACTGTTCAACTTTTCAGCCCCGGAGAAAAGACAGAGAGTCCCTTCTGCTTACAACCGTTTCATCAAGTAAGTAATTATATTACAATTATAACATTCATTCATACATACATGATACATACAACCTCTTTTTCTTTTTTTTTTTCCTCTTGCTACATTGAAAAATTGTTTTCACCTAGTCGAATTTGGATGGTTTTATATGATTTGTTACGAGACTAAAAATAAAATGGTAAAGTGATAGTGAAATTAGAGATTACGAACTATAAAACTCATGTTCTACTTACATTCAAAATTATTATTGAACCTAACAAATTAAGACACCAAAGTTAACTTGTTGAAAACAGTAATTGAAATGTAGCTAGCAATAAAAAACGGAGGAAGTATATATATACTTCTTCCGGTTTTTTTAAATGTTACACTTCTCATTTGCACGTATGCCAATGCACATTTTCAACGATTAATAACTTAAAATCTGTACAAGTAAAAATTCTAAAAATTTGATATTTAAAAACTAAAATATGAGAAGAATCCAACAAGATCTTACTTGGTTATATTTTGTCATCTATAACTATAACTAAAATAGAAGTCAAAATGCTATAATAAACAGTAAAAAAAATCAAAACATAACTTTTAAAAAAAATAAAAAAACGGAGGGAGTACTATATATATATATATATATATATAGTCTATTCTGCGCTACCCTACAGTAGACCACCCAAGCCCATCAGGTGTGTGTACTTATAAGCGATGTGAATTGACCATGTGTTGTTGCAGCTTTTATCATACCCCTTTAATGGCTTCTTTTATGAGTACATGTACAAATGCAAAATTTCGTAATTAATAATTTAAGATTGTGGGGTTAAAAATGTCTGCAGAACACGAAGATCATAAATAGCAACAAGGAATCAAGATTTTTTTTGATATGACATTTTGATTTTTTTGCAGGGAAGAAATTCAACGCATCAAAGCTGGAAACCCGGACATTAGTCACAGGGAGGCTTTCAGTGCTGCTGCAAAAAATGTAAGATCCAAGAAAAATACACATATAGTCATATACACACACAGTTTGTGCCCATTTCTGCCTTGGGTTAAATTAGGGTTTTCAATCCTTTCAATTTTGAGATTTGAAAATACTCATATAGTCATATGGGTGTCGGATTTTCATGGTTTTATGAAATTTTAATTTTCGCATTTACATCAGTGGGCCCATTTTCCACACATTCATTTCGGACTGATGCCTGCTGATCATCAACCCATGAAGAAGCCAAATGTGTGTCAACAGGTATCTGAAAACCCTAATTTTTAAATTCTTCTGTCTTTAGGCTAGATTTATAAAGTGTGTTTAATTCAATTTCCTATGCCAAAATTAATTAATACAAAAATTTATGGTATTACAATTCATATAGGAATAAGGGGGAGAACATGATGCTCTAATGAAGGAAGTCGCTTCGGCCAACATCTGCTTGTTTCCCTACTAATGAAGGTTATAATTCAGCAGTGGATCATCTATCAATATATATATATATATATATATGAATGTATGTATGTTTGGTGAATCAATGTTTTGTATTATGGGCAATAGGGTTAATTAATTGGACATTATTGATGGTGGGCTGGCAGGATATAAATTATGAGAGTGTAAGAGTTTAAGTGGTAAGAAGGTGTAACATATATTTGCTTCATAAATATTCACTACAAGAAATTCACAGTTTAAGGCTGAAAAATAAGACGAATGACGTCCCCTAAAATTTTGGTTTCCTGTTAGTTTTCGTCGCCTTGTATGCCAGGCGGAGAAATCCTTTTATTGCCTTCTGTGAAAATTTTTGTAGTGATTGTTTATGTGGTGGGAGATGAGGACAGAATTTTTGGAAATGAACGTCTCTTAATGCTAAAGGATCTTCACCAGTTTTACGTTGTGTTTGATAAAGTATAAGACTTTGAATCTTTCAAGTATATTTTTGGTTAAATATACTTGAAAGTCCTAGATAGCTACATATATTCTTTAGATTGGAAATGTCATTTGTCCAAAAGAAATTTTAAAAATAAATAAATAAATAAATGGATTTCCGGACGGAAGTGGATTTGCAATGCAAATTTTGCGCGGAATGGTGTTCCATCGTGTTGACCGGTGGCCGCCTGGTGGCTGCCCTTGTCCCGCTGTCCCGACACCTATCCGTTTACTGCTTCCTATTTACTGCTTTCCTAGTTGCCGTGTATAGCTTTTGTGCAGCGTCTTGCTGTTGTGCCCTCGGCAAGGCACTTCGGGTGGGCTAGCTGGCCTTTCGGTCTCTAACCACATCTTTGTTCCTTTGTTGTGCAGTTACTGCAGGGCTCGCCTGCCGTTGTAATATAAATTGAAGGATCCCATAGTTTCCGGAATTTGCTCTATGATGTTGTCCAACCCGACCCTTCGGATGGACCGTTTGGCGGAATAGTGCTGGGAATCAGTCTATTAGCCACTTGGCGCGCCGCAGTCCCGATACGGACCCGGCGCCCCGTGACAGTTGGTATCAGAGCCGGCCTTCCGGAACGGGTAGTGGCATCATGAACGAGAGTGCATCGGGATCGGATTCGGAAACGGCAGGCGGGCACATCCCGGCGGCGCAGACTAGGACTACGACATCGAGGCTGGTTGACTTGGAGCTTGCAGAGGCAAGGCTCCGGTCGAAAGTTGAAGAACTTGAGATGGAAAATGCAGAGACAAGAGCCATCCTGAGTGAGTGCCAGGAGCTCTGTCGATCACTTATGAGTAATGCCCAGGGCTCGCAGATGGCGATGACCCAGGCACAAGAGTTAGCTGAGAGAGCTAAACTCGAACGGGCAGAGGCCCAAGCAAAGATGGAAGAGATGTCCATCCAAATAAAACTACTACAGAGAGCTGTAAGTAGAGAGCAAGAAGTTGCTCCGAGTTCCGGCGCAAGAGTGCGTGTCCCGGAACCTCAGCCTTACACTGGCAACCGCGATGCCAAGGAAGTCGAGAACTTCCTCTTTGATATGAATCAGTACCTTGAGAATTCAGGTATTGAAAATGAAACAAGAAGGGTTTCTATGGCCACGATGTATCTGGCGGGAGACGCCAAGTTATGGTGGCGTGGAAAATATGCCGAGATACAGCAAGGGAGATTGGCAATTGATACCTGGGTGGAACTGAGAGAAGCGATTCGGAATCAGTTTTTCCCGGAAAATGTGGAATATCTTGCCCGGAAAGCTCTGAGGGATTTGAAGCACACGGGAAATGTAAGAGAATATGTTAAAACTTTCTCGGCCCTGATGCTCGACATCAAAGACATGTCCGAAACGGACAAGTTATTCGCATTCATGGAGGGCCTCCATCCAGGAACGCGATTGGAGCTGCAGAGGCAGCGAGTGTATGACCTCAACTCGGCGATGGCGGCCGCAGAAAGGCTGACGGACTATTACGATGACCGAAGGGTCCGTCAAGGATCCCCGGCCAGTTCACAACAGAAAGGAGGGGCACCTGGGCAAGGTCGGTCGGGCGCAAGTCCGGATGGTGGGGACAACTCGAACCCAGAAGCCCCACCATCTCAAAACAGTGTTCACCGATTCCGCCGGACGCCGGCTAGGGGCGAGGGATCCACGAAAAGATCAGGATGCTTCTTGTGTGACGGCCCACATCTATTTAAGGATTGCCCAAAGAAGCACACCCTCAATGCGTTGCTAGGTAAAGAGACAAGTGTCGCCCCGAAAAAGCGTAAGGCAATCCATGTGGGGCAAGATGGGAGCGAATCAGAGGAGGAACACTTGGGGGCTCTGTACCGAGGTGATGACACTTTCGAGTACTGAGTCGCGCCGCAGTGCCAGATAGATAATACCCCTCGAGCGGAGAATAAGAAGGGGCAGGAGAAAGCATCCCAACATGTCACAGCAGGAACCACGGCGATGAGGTCATCGCCAAATCAGCGGGGGGAGAATGTTGACCGGTGGCCGCCTGGTGGCTGCCCTTGTCCCGCTGTCCCGACACCTATCCGTTTACTGCTTCCTATTTACTGCTTTCCTAGTTGCCGTGTATAGCTTTTGTGCAGCGTCTTGCTGTTGTGCCCTCGGCAAGGCACTTCGGGTGGGCTAGCTGGCCTTTCGGTCTCTAACCACATCTTTGTTCCTTTGTTGTGCAGTTACTGCAGGGCTCGCCTGCCGTTGTAATATAAATTGAAGGATCCCATAGTTTCCGGAATTTGCTCTATGATGTTGTCCAACCCGACCCTTCGGATGGACCGTTTGGCGGAATAGTGCTGGGAATCAGTCTATTAGCCACTCGGCGCGCCGCAGTCCCGATACGGACCCGGCGCCCCGTGACACATCGTAACTACCAAAAATTGGGTTTGCAAATTCGGTCACAAAGTCCTTTTCTTTTTGGGTAGTGGAAGTTTAATAAGTATATTAGTTGATGTGATATAAGGATTTGAACATACGGCTCCGGTTCTTATGATAAATTTTAGATTTTAGTACCCTAACCAATTACATATATAGGGTCCGTTCTGCACGTCGAGTAGTAGCTGCGGGCTGTAGCTACGAGCTGCAGCTGTTGGGAGCTGTGGGAGCTGTAGCTATCAGTTTCTGCATAAGTGTTCGGTACAAGTAGCTGTAGCTATTAATTAAATTTGGAAAATAGCTTCCGAAAGCTCCCAAAAGATACATCTTGTAGCTTCTAAAAAAAAGCTTCCAAAAGCTCCCAAAAGCTAGTGTACAGAACGGGACTTTTGTTTTGAAATAAAAGCTAAAGCTATCAAAAGCTCCAAAAAGCTGCGTGCAGAATGGTGAATGATAAGTACAGACAGCATTGCCACAACTCCTTAATTTGCTCGGAGAATTTTTCGAGTAACTGTACCCCTATTGTACTCGAAAATGACTGAGTATTTTCTTGATCATCGAAAGATGTACTCGGAAAATAAACTTGTTTCTTGTAGAATGCATTCAGTGCTGATCGATGCAAGCAGGGAAAGAGATCAGATATATGATAAATAATATTATATGCGTATAGAGTATATATACACGTACTGTTGAATTATATTTATAGTAGTAAATAATAATGTTTGGGAAGGAAGATTGAAGGTAATAAGGGGGTTGGTAAGTGATTATTGTTGTGTTTAATTTCGTTTGAATTGTATTGTAGAGTTTGAGGTTGATGTTGAATGTTAGTTGGGCTTTTGATTTGTTGGTATTACAAAGCATTATTGGTTAGGGATTGTTGTTGGTGGAGGATATCATCAGGACATGATAGTATATATAGGATTGCTTTAAGGGCCGTTTGGATAGAGAAAATATGTGAGGTTCCCAATGGGAGTCTCGATAAGGCATCTAGCATCCCCACATTTGGTTGGAGAGAATGAGTTGGTAATCTAAAATTACCATCACGATGGGAATGTTGAGGCTTTTGGGTGGGAATGTGATTCCCATTCTAAACCCTAAACCCAGATAATCTTAGATTACCGGGAATCTTTACACTATATTATACTTAAATTACCTTTTATACCCTTTTAAGTTATAAAATTATTTTATATGTAAAAAATTATAAAAAGCCTTACCTCAAAGTTTATAAGTATTTTAATTTAAAATAATAAAAGGGATCACTCAAAAAATTTAATATTTATTTTAAAATTTATTCATTTAAATTAAATTAAATTAATAATTATTCATCTAAAACGAACTAATAATTATCATATATGAATAATATTATGTATAAATAATTTTTTAAACTAAAAAAATTATAATTTTTTGTTGTTAGTAAAACATCATATTGATATTTAAAAGTAAGGATATTGTTGTAAATTAGCTTGAATTGGAAATCTAAGATCCCAACGCAACCAAATGCAGAAATGTTAAAATGACAAAATATAAGATTCCCGATAATATCATATTTCTAGTAATATGAGATTCATGGTAATGACATTCCCACTGGTAGTGTAAGATCCTCCAACCAAACGACCGCTTATAGGAAAACTAAACTTAGGTACCCGATCACCAAATATTTGTAGAGTCAAAACCCCCTTGTAACACCCCCATCTTCACCCCCATCTTCGGCGCAGCGGAAAGACAGGGTGCTACTCTAGATGTTGCCGGCTCCAGAGTGAAGGCTGTCCCCACAAACCAACATGAGCTCTTTCCAGTGCGCTTTTGGCCTCACTCACGCACACCCTGGGAGACTTCCCAGGAGGTCACCCATCCTAGAATTACCCCAGGCCAAGCACGCTTAACTTTGGAGTTCTTATAGGATGGTTACCAAGAAAGAAAGGTACCTTGTTAGTATGAGTAGCTTATTTCACTCCATTTAAGCCACATTTTCCAGGGTATTACATTCATTCCCCCTTAAGATCGCAACGTCCTCGTTGCGCTCGGCCATCCACCTCTCGTGAATGCCACAACCATCCACATCCCGTAGATCTTTTACCCCGCTAGGCGCCTGAATACCACAGCACGCGGTCGCGGTCTGGCTCTGATACCATCTTTGTAACACCCCCATTTTCAAAACATCAAAATAAAGGGGATGTTACCGCCACATCTCTTGGATAAAATACCATAACACACACATGACCAAGAGATGCTAAGGCTCTACTAAGAAAACATAACCTTTATTCTCAAATCATGCATCATCCACAAATGTTTCAAAAATAATTATGCAGAAGACATTATGAGTTTAAAGATAATTTTTATTAGCTAAAAAAATAAAACTTGAAAATCCCATCCCAATGCGTGCACGTGCCATGCCTACTCACTTGCGAATCCTGAAAAGAGAAAAGAAAAACACACACACAACTCAGTATAAACTGGTAAGTTAACCCACGGTTCCATAAGGACAACACCAAAGAAAAGACATAACCGCAAAAATAATAGTTATGGTGAATTAATATTGACGAGGACACTTTTTACCGCATAATCCGCAAAATTTGTCTAAACCTACAGCACCGGTGCCCTAACCTAGGCCCGCAGGCGAGGTTAGGGGTTTAGACCCACAATACCGCATATTCAAAGGTTCGTCAACCTAGATTTAATTTAATTTGTGACAGAGGGGGCGAGTTTCGTCGCTGGAGACCCGTCACGGTCCTGCCCCTCAACCGCATAATCCGCAAAAACCGCATAAGCATCAACTCGTCAACACTAATTAACCACACACAACAAAATGACCATGTTTCACAAAGGCTGGAACATTAGGATTTTAATCAAAGCTCGCAGCAGCTAAAGAAACCGTGAAAGGTATAGTTTTTCATAATTCACCACAAACAACTGCTATACAATATCAATTTCCAAACCACCCTTTTATAACCCACTCATGTAATCAGATTCAACTACCAGAGAAATAGTAATGTAAAACCGGGCATCATTCACCAGATAAGATAGATTTATGATTAAAACATCAACTTGGGATTTAAAAGAAACATGTTGGTTATCTATAGCCTTGCGGATTAAGAAGAAGGACGTCTCACAATTAAAACAATACTTCATTCAGAATCTAAAGAAAGTTCCATGTTTTAGATAGATCTAGCTTATGTACCTACATGTTTATTTTTATATATTTGCACATAGGCAAGTCTTTATACATAGCTAGACTTCATACAATTGCCTACCATGTTTGACCGAGCAGCTCTTTAGACATATAATACTAATATCAATTTGGCAGACCATACAAAGATGTATGCAGAGACCTCTAGTTAGCATAACTTAAACAGACTAAACAATTAAACAAAGGTTGTACAGCGGTCAATCCTAGATGTAGGTCGGTACACATATAGAATAGAAGCTATAGCAGATCGTGACATGCCAGGTTTGAATGATATAGGAAAATGAGGTTAACTTACTGATCGAAATTAATTAGAGGAGGAAGGTAGAACAAGAAAGGATTGACGCAGCCCTCACTCCACTTCACACCTGCCGCCTCCACCCTAGAGAATTATTTTGTGAATTGATTTTAGGGTTGTAAGGCTTTATATACTTAGCTACATAAGGTTGGAGGGGTGGTTATTGGATCCCATATTTGTGGAAATAAATCAATTTCAATATTCATGATATTTATTCCCATATTATTATTATTATCATTATTCAAAATTCTGAATACTATTTTATTTATGTATTTATTACTACTATTTTAACGGGTATCACAATCTAACCTCCTTAAAAATCAACTTCGTCCTCGAAGTCGCTTAATGTCTAAGGATAGAGTATTTCATGTAAGTTTTCAAAGAAATGTGACTTTTGAGAATGCGTGATACAAAGATAGTGTGGTATCTTGACGTATAATAAAGTGGGGTGCTCATAGAATTCTTACATCCTTCTCCGCTTAGGATTATAGTTATGTCCACATAACTACCTCATGGTGATTTTGGGAGAGATATCTTAGCAGCTAGCTCCTAAAGAATGAGGGCTAAGTTCGCAACAAGGAATAAGGAAAACATTGAGTCACTAAGCGCAAAACTAAGTCATGAATAAGAACTCAATCAAGATAAAAATTTGCTAACTTAGAAGACTTGGTTCATAGCTAAGGGATAATCTAGGTTCAGAATTAGGGATTAAGCAGAAAAGATAAATGCAGAATCAAACAATAATATTTATTGAATGCAAATATTAAAATCTAGTTAATGAATTTACATATATAACTAAATGAATGCAAGTATGCATATGACCCCATCCCACAAGTTTGGAAAATAATTTATTGCATGATTTTAAATTATTTTTATGCAATAGTGAACTTTCATGATTTATTTTTTTTTGGAAAAATGATAATAAAAGTATGATGAGTTTAAAAATTATTTTATAGGCTTAAAAATTTAATACATAGCTTTTATAGAAATAAAGCTAAAAATATCTATATACTTATTGGTCCGAAAGAATCGAACCGCTCTGATACCATCTGTAACACCCCCATCTTCGGCGCAGCGGAAAGACAGGGTGCTACTCTAGATGTTGCCGGCTCCAGAGTGAAGGCTGTCCCCACAAACCAACATGAGCTCTTTCCAGTGCGCTTTTGGCCTCACTCACGCACACCCTGGGAGACTTCCCAGGAGGTCACCCATCCTAAAATTACCCCAGGCCAAGCACGCTTAACTTTGGAGTTCTTATATGATGGTTACCAAGAAAGAAAGGTACCTTGTTAGTATGAGTAGCTTATTTCACTCCATTTAAGCCACATTTTCCAGGGTATTACACCCCTCTTTGAAAAAATTAAAGTTAGGTTCCCCAAAAGTTTAAACTTTTATATTAGTTACTACATTCTATGCATGCTTGTTACAGATTTATAGTGATTACCACATTCATCATATATTGGCTACCACATACTTGGTATATTGGTTACCATATACTATGTATATTGTTTACCACACACCTAAAGTTTGATAATATATTCATGGTATATTGAATTGAATAACATACATCTTGTGTTTGGTTACCACATTCTATGCATCATGTTGGTTAATAACCACTTAGTCTCATTATTCATTACAACATGTTATTGTTTTTTGTTACCACATATCTAGAGTTTGGTTAGCACATTCTACACTTTATATATTAGTTACCGCACATCTAAAGTTTAATTACCACATATTTGGTATGTGGTTACAACATACTTGGTATATTGGTTACCACATAGTCAAAACTATAGGAGGATGCAATCTATAAGATTTTTGGTAGTGGTTGTTTTTAAAATATAAAGAAAATGAGAAAGAGCCCTATCTCTAATAAAGCCTTTGCTTTGCTTTTAATTGGTATTGTGGCCTCAACCCTCAAACACTCATTTCTTTGAAACTATACCATCACAATAACAATTTTTTGTTCTAGCGACCGATACTTTTTGGTAAAATTTGGTCATTAAAGAGATTAGCGATCGAATTTGCAACCGAAATTCGTTAGCTACCACAGTTTTAACTACTAAATTCACAATTTTTGTAGTAGTGCATGCTCTCACTAGTAAATTAAAACTATAATATCCTCCTCATGTTTGATTGTGTAGGAAAGATATATGCCCTGCTACACCATGCAAATCATCTAATATTAAAATATGGAAAAAAGGCCAAGATAGTCCATTTTTTTTACAAAAAAGTCAAATCAGTCATTTTTTTTTATTTTTTTGCCCAATTGGTCCGCTACATATATTAATTACGTCCCAATTGGTCCTTCACCCGCTAATTATGCCCTAATTACATATTTTTGGGCAAATCAGTCTTTTTTTCTCTTCCAGAAATCTAAATTGGCCCGTTATTAATTTTTGTCCCCTTTCATGCAGTTCAATGCACATTTCAAATCACTAATAACTCAAATTCGGTATAAGTAAAAATTCTAAAATTTTGATATTTATAAACTACACGACGAGACGAATCTAATAAGATCCTACTTAGCTCATTTTAATTTGTATATCTATGTTTAAAATTTAAGTCAAAACATGTGTGTGAATATTAGCAAATTAGACAATGTAGTTATTAAAAAAATGGAGGGAGTATATCGCAATTGGTCTTCATTTTATGAAGAAACACCAAAAACCACCGAACTCTAAAAGATGATCCATTTTTTTTAATAACTAAATTTTATGGAGAAACACCATTTTATGCGATATACTCCCTCCATTTTTTTAATAACTACATTATCTAATTTGCTATTATTCACACACTTATTTTGACTTAAGGTTTAAACATAGATATACAAGTTAAAATGAGCAAGTAGGATCTTGTTAGATTCGTCTCGTCGTGTAGTTTATAAATATCAAAATTTTAGAATTTTTACTTATATCGAATTTGAGTTATTAGTGGTTTGAAATGTGCATTGGACTGTATGAAAGGGGACAAAAATTAATAACAGACCAATTTAGATTTTTGAAAAAAAAGGACTGGTTTGGCCAAAAATATGTAATTAGGGCATAATTAGTGGATGGAGGACGATTGGGACGTAATTAGTATATGTAGCGGACCAATTGAGCCAAAAAAATAAAAAAAGGACTGATTTATATTGGCCTTTTTTCCATTAAAATATTGTTGGAAATAATTTATTTGAATTAATTTAAAATTTATATTTCAATAATAATATTAACATAGAAATCATCATCGTTCAAATTCTAAAACACAAACGCACACCAAAAAAAAAAAAAGCCAAAGAAGAAGAAGAAGAAAACCGGCCAGTATATATTTTGAACAACCGTCTATGGTGATTGCTGTTGATGCTCCAAAATGTGGAATTTCAATTTTGTGACCATATACATATTGATAGGGCTATTTGTGGAGTGTCCATTAAGGAAAAAAGCTCATCATGAACAGGCCCAGGCCCAATAGTGAACTCAATATATATATATAAAAAAAAAAGAAGGGTTCCTAGAGATTGCCTCCCTTGGAACATATATTATGGTCAATCCCCTCTATTTGAAAACCTTAGACTTCAACCCCCTAAAAGTTTAAGATCTTAAAAATATTTAACAAGTTGGTTTACTAATCTCTCAATAGTGAAATAACAAAAGTACCCCTAATGTGGTAATGGGTCAAGTAGAAACGTGGTAACCGACAATATGAAAGTGTGGTAAAGTCATACTTAGAAATTGGTAAAATAATATAGTTGACTGTGGTAACTATAATTGAAGAAGTGTGGTAACTCACTTTTTGGGTCTGAAATAACATTAAATTATGGGAATTGGGGCAATAAAGTAAGTGGTAATGGATTAAGAAGAAACGTGCTAATTATCAATATGAAAGAGTGGTAAAATCATACTTAGAAACTTGGTGAAAGAGCGATGATGAATACGGTAAACATAACCGAAGAAATGTAGTAACCAATTTTGTTGGGTTTGAAATGACATTAATTTATGGGGATTGGGGTAATAAAACAAGTGGTAACGGACCAAGCACAAACATGGTAATTGTCAATATAAAAGCGTGGCAAGCCATGCTTAAGCACGTATTTATAAAACAAGGTTGTTTGTAGTAATCATAACTGTGTGAGTGTGGTAACCAATTTCTTTTGGGTTTGAAATGATATTAAATTATGGGGATCGAGACAAGAAAATAAATGGTAACGGACCAAACAGAAACGTGGTAATTGTCAATATAAAAGTGTGGTAAAGCCATATAGAGACGTGGTAAGAGAACGGGTTAGACTGTGGTAACCATAACCTAATATGTGTGGCAATGTCCCAACGAAAACGTGGTACTCTATAATTTGTGCCGAAACACGGTAACATATTTTGCTCGTATGTGGTAAGGTCCCAACAAGAAACGTGGTAATAAATTTATAAATGTGTGGTAACCAGCTGATAGGTAAGCTGTGTCGAATTGATGTGGTAACCCATTTGAAGAGTTTGTGGTAACGCGTCATCAACGATGTATTTGTGTACATTAATGTTCCGTGTGGCTTTGAAATGTGGTAACCACGTAATCTAATTCGAGGTAACCAAGTACATAACAAAGAGGAAACAAGTGAATGTAGTGTGTGGTAACTAATAAAGCATAGTGTGTTAACCATTATTTTATTACATGCATGGAAATGTGGTAATAAAAAATGCATTAATATGGTAACCATAGAAATGGCGTTGTGGTAAAAAAATCACTATAAGTGGTGGTAATGTATGAAGAAACAATATGGTAATTTGACGATATAATCGTATGTGTCGCGATAGTTAGATTTATTGTGAATACTTCTAGTTTTTGTACACACTTATTGATGTGACGAACCAATTAATGCTGCGAAATGAATAAAGGTTGCATATTGATTTATCACGAACCAATTAACACTGTGAAACGAATAAAGGTTGAATAGAGGTTGAATATCGAGTTATTGTGCATACTTATACTTATTATGCACACTTATTGGTGTCGAATGAACCAATAAACTTTGCAAAGTCTAATGAACCAACTAACCTTGCGACATGACATAAATGTTGCATGTTAATTAGTTAGGGGAAATAAATAAAAAGGGCCATTACAAGACGCATATTTTGCTTTTTGGCCACTCTAAATTGAATTTCCAGAATTAGGCCATTACAAACACATGTTGAATGAAATTAAGCCATAGGACCAATTTGAAATTAATTAATAACCGAACAACTTTCCCTTTTTTTTTTCCTTTGAAACCACAAAAGGTTTAAGTTTATATACTTTAGTCCTATTCCAAAATTGTCTATACAAATGAAACCCAAAGCGCATGAAAATTGGTATCAGATCCTAGGTTTTATTGAAGAACATATTAATCATATTATTTATAATATTTTATCTCTTAATGGTGAAGATTTAATTATTTAATAGATTCATTCAATTTGAAACCAACGAGTTATTTCCAAATTTTGGAAATAAAAAATAGAAATTTCCAGAGGTAATTCTTGAACTTGTCTATAAGACAAGATTTTATTAAAAGTAATTTCTTTCATGAAAATGAGAGGAACTGACTGGAAAGAAATTGATCCGGATAACTCTAAGTTCTCACAAGACTTAAGAGAAATCCAAAAGACGATTTAAGATTATGGTAACCGGGTATTAATTTTACCTGGAAAAATAGATAACTTGAATAAATCAACAGAAGAGATCTTGAAATTGTTTCAAGATCTAAAGAAAGATATTTTAAATTTGAAATTTGATATTTCGGATATCAAGAAAAGGCAAAAGGATATTCCTGGATCTTCCAAGAATAACCAAGCCAATATTAGAGATGCATTCGGACCCGTACAAGCTTTACATCAAAAAGGTGAAGCAACTATGGTTCCAAAGCAGAAATCACAAGAAGAGCTTATGATTGATCTACTGAAAACAGTCGAATGAGTGTTTCCAGGGCAAATCTATCAGATCTACAAGAATTAGCAGAATCATTTTCCCAACTTGGGATTATGGATCTAGTTAATGTAAGACCCAATGAAGTTCTTCAATTGGGTTATGCGGAAGAATCAGGATCCAACGTGACTCACGATGGACCGCCTGATGTCCCAATGAGGGAAAAAACAGACTTCCACATAAACAGGTATCCTGAGGTGCAACTCAATGCAAGACGAAACCCAGGACGGAACCCGAGTAGAATACCAGAATCCACACCGTGGGCCAAGACGATGTTACAACCATTAAATCCATATGGCATAACACTGAACCTCGATGTTATCAACTTCTGAAACATCGAAGATCTGATCGACGAATGGGTAGCTTCAATGAAGATTGTAGCAACCACCCTGGATCTCGATAAAGAAAACTTTGTCAGATTAATAGAGCTAAGTCTCGAAGGATCGGCAAAGCTAGGCTGGAAAAACTCCACTGCAGCTTTAAAAGAGCAAATACTCGAAGAAGAATCCAAAAGCACTATCTGCGAAAGATTTGGCCTCTTATTCAAAACCCCATTTTGTAGGAGATGGTTATTTTGAAGAACAGAGAACCGAAAAAATCAAGGTCTATAATCAAGCACTATTGGGTATGGAGTTAAAAAGTATTTGCGCAGTAGACGAATATATCTACTGGTTTCGTAAATATTATTTTTGGAGTAAGATGACAGCTGAAGTAGCATGTCCCATATTCTTTGCAAAGATCTGCAGCCCATGCAGAGAGATGGTGATCGAATCGTACACAGTACCCCCTGGTACAGTAGATTCAATAACCCGAAGAATGTCCTTCTTAAAGGATAAGCTCAGAGAATGGTGTCAACAGGCAGCAGCCCAAAAGAACATCAAGAGACTAAGAGGTAAAATAAAAAGAACCACTCTTTACTGTGAAAATAACGATTTTCCAACAATTATAAGAGAATCAGAAGAAAAGAGAAGAAAGAAGAAGAGTCGAGGCTCATACAGTAAGAGTTTCAGAAGACCTCGATTTCGAAGAAGAAAAGCATGGTGGTCCAAGAGCAAGGCCAGAACATACAAAACTGGACAAAGAACGGGAACGACGAAGAGTTCATCCCAAGGCTCAGCTAGCTCAGCAGCAAGGAGCACGGGGAGAACGACGTCAAAGAGAACGTTCAGACGAGCCCATACCCGAGCCAACGAACGTTTCAAAGACTGCAACTGTTGGAAATGTGGAGCCAGAGGTCATATCTCACCCGATTGCCCTCAGAATCGTGAGATACGAATGTACGAAGCCACGGAGGATATCGTGGAAGCGGTCTATCATGGAAAGCTGGTACCAGTCTATCAGTTTGAAGACATCCCCTCGGATGAAAGCATCTACGAAGAAGAGTTAAGAAGTGACTCGGACTCATATTCAGATGGATCTTCAACCGAGTCTGACTGAAGTGGACATGATTCAGACCACTGAAAACCTGTCTGGATTCTTTTCAAGAATGACGATCTCGAATCGAACCACTGAAAGAATAATGCGACAAGATTCCAACCTCAGCCCATATGACGGATTCAGAATTGGTGGGATTGGACGAGTTCTTAACCAAATGGGACTCAATCAGAGAAGACATAACATCATCTACAAGGTAAGTACAGGTGAGTTTGCAATTCCTATGGAACTTACTTGTAATGTTATGGATATGCAACTAATTCCTAAAGAAGAAATTCTTGAGGAATTAAGTAGAATGAAGGAGGAAATTGCCATTACTATGAAATGGATCCACATAGGAACCATCGAAGTAGTAATTAAGGCAACCTTCAAAGAAGGCATTGATTCTGAATTACATCTATCAGTCACTGATAGAAGAATCAATAATCTTAGAGATGGTCTTCTTGGGACTATGATAGGAAATTTATATGCTGGGAAGTTAATGTTTGACATACATCCTAGAATTTTCTATAACTTAGCTGACCAAGATTTTAGCAGAGTTCTAACCCTTCATCAGGATTTCAAAAGAAAAGATCTGATTAAAGAAGGGAACATGCCATATTCTATAACTTATAGAATCCCTTATACACTTTCCAATAGTCATCATTCTGAATTATTTCTCAGGAAAGAATATATAGAAATTCCTAGAATTTTCAAGGAATTTTCTAAAGTCATGACTCCAAATCTTACCCAGATTCCAAGGTTAGGAGGAGTAGACATACAGATAAGAGATCATCCAATTCTAGACAGATCAACGAGTGCTAGAATTGAGTATGCAAGCCGTATGTTTTTTTCGGAAGACAGAATTATAACATATAAATGAAAGGAGTTCATCAAAGATCTAACTCCTCAATCCATCGGGTAGATAATATAAAGATTAAATGCCCTGAAGGATGGAAAGAAATACGAGTAATATTTGACATCACTGAAAAGATTATTCGTTTTCCATGTGATGACTTATACTACTTGCAGTAACCATCAATTGGAACCTATGAGAAACAATTGAAATGGCAGGACACGAGATCAGAGTTTTAGGCACCGCCGGAAAAGACAATGGGGTTATGATTTTGGGATTAAGTTTTCTCGAAAATCATAAACCATGGGTAAGAAAGGATAATGGTATAGAATTTAATTTGAATGGTCACACCATCGGAATTAAATGACAAGTCCATTTTCCATTTATATCTCTGTAGGAATAATATATGAACAATATAAGTAAGAAATATTTTGCAGCTTATATTGATTCAGGATCAGGTATTTGCACGGCAAAACCAGGAGTTTTCCCAAGTAGGGGTGGAAGTAGGCTAGGCCGGGCTAGGCCTTGGCTTGAACGGCCAAAGCCTGTGTCGAATTTTTAAGGTCCGAGCCTGGCTTATTACCTTTGATAGGCCTATATTATAGGCCTAAGTCTGGCCTCTTTATTTAAATAGGCCGGTGTAAAAAGCCTTTTAAAAGCCTGATTAAGCCTATTTTAAAATTAAGTTAAAATGCTCTTATATATGTTCGAATGTAATCATAAGGTTTGAAGACATGAATTTGTGCACTTGGGCAAGTCTTATCTACAACTATTTATATACGAGAAAAAACTTATAATTATTTTAAAAACACACTAATAAGAATAAATTAATAATACTTCTACATAAATAATAATAATAATAATAATAATAATAATAATAATAATAATAATAATAATAATAATAATAATAATAATAATAATAATACTAAACATTCCTATGTAGTAAATATAAACACACAAATAATAATGATAGATAGGCCGGCCTGGTAGGCCTAATAGGCTTTTTACAAAGCCTGGCCTAGGCCTATTTAGCTAAATAGGCTAGCCTGAGCCCGGCCTGTTTATAAAAAAAGCCGGGCCTGGCCTGGCCTTCGGTAGGCTCGGTCGTAGGCCCCTGTCGGGTAGCCTGCCCTATTCCCACCCCTATTCCCAAGCGAAGCTATGGAAACATTACCCATTATTGCAGGAAGAGATTTTTCCCAAAAAATCTTAGTACTAAATAAGGGTATTCAACAGACCAATATCATGATTGGAGGAGCATTTGGTACACCTTGGTATAAGGTAACAACGCCTCCTATTTACTTTCATGATACAGGAGTGGATATTTTGTTAGGAAATAATTTCATACAATCCTTTACAAAATAAGTTCAAGATAACAAAGAAATTTGTTAATATTTATCACAAGTTGTGGAAATGGGATACATGTGTTGCGCAGAGAAAAGGCATTTAACAGATTAATGCCTATATTATTTCGCAGCAAACGTGGTGATAATGATGCCAAACTAACCCATCCAAAAATGCAGGATAAAAGAAAGTTTGGTAAGGCTATGTTGTCTTTTAGACAGCAAGGATTCGATGACGCTTCTATTGAGAAAATTATAAACCTCAAAGAAGCAATGCAGGAAATGAAGTCATTAAATATAACTTCATTAGACATTGATGGGGAAACTAAATTGTCCCTCGAAAATGTCAAAAGACTTATCCAGAGAAACTTTAACGAGGATCCTCTGGCATGGTGTGATAAAAACAAGATCGAAGTTACTCTAGAGGTAAAAGAACAATATAAATATGAGTATGTTCGATACAAACCCATTTTAATGAATATGCAGGATAAGAAAGATATGCAGCAAATTATCAAGCAACATATCAATCTTCAACTCATCGAGCCTGGAGTCTCAGCTTATAGTAACCCTGGATTCTTGGTAAGAAACCACGGTGAAATAAAAAGAGGTAAACCCAGGTTGGTAATAAACTATCAAGGTATTAATAAAATAATACAGTTTGATGGTTATTACATTACGAGTAGAGAACACTTAATCGATTGCATCAAAGGTGCTAAAGTGTTTTCTAAATTTGACAGCAAATTGGTTTCTATCAGATTAAGATGGAGAATGAGTCGAAGAAATTCATAGCATTATCCACCCCACAAGGACAATATATTTGGAATGTTATGCCAATGAGGCTTTCTAATGCCTCTCAGATATTCCAAAGGAAGATGGATAATCTATTTAAGGATTATCTAGAGTTTATGTTCGTCTACATAGATGACACTCTTATTGCATATCGAAATATTAAAGAACATATTAAACACCTTGAAATATTTTTAGATGCATGTCACAGGGAAGGTCTTATTCTCTCTGAGAAAAAGGCTACCATTGCTGCTAACAAAATTGAATTTTATGAGTTCAAATAGATGAAGCAGTGATAGAATTACAGGAACACATTGTGGAGAAAATCCGCAATTTTTCTGATACATTAAAGGACAAGAAACAACTCAAAGTTTCTTGGGGGTTGTAAATTTTGCAGGTATGTTTATTAAAGACCTTGCAAAATATAGAAAGGATTTTAGACCACTCTTGAAAGAGACTGAAAGCTTTAGATAAAAATGAGAAGAAATCCATACCAAGAGAATTCGTGAACTAAAGCAAGTCTACAATAGCTTGCCAAAGCTCATGATTCCTCAAGATGAGGATGAGTTGGTAGTCTACACAGACGCCAATGATTTTTTATGGGCATGAGTGCTCATGAGAAAAACAACTACGGGTCAAGAACCTTGTAGATACACAGGAGGGTTCACTGAACAACAAGCTAAACTTTGGCATATTAACGAGAAGGAATTCTTTGCAGTATGGAAGACATTTAAAAAATGGCCTTTATTCTTACTTGCAAATAAATTTATTTTAAAGGTTGATAATACCAATGTTAGAGCTTTTCTAAAAAATAAACTTGAATCAAAAATTGAAAAAGCTCGTATTATCAGATGGCAAGCTGAATGTCAATATTATACTTATGATATTGATGTTATAAAATCTCATGAAAATGTTCTTGCAGATTTTCTTGACGAGAGATGGAAGCATTTGGAGCAGATTCCATCATAACGAGATTCAGACACCTCAGAGAAAACCTAGAGGAGCTATCAAAGCATTTTGGACAGCTCGAGATCAATGCACGAGCAGCTGGCCAAATACAACAGAGCGATGTAGACATAGTCCGCAACAACATACGAACCTTCCATATAGCAATGACAGCGCTATGGGATACAGTATTAGAGCCAATCAGGAAGGCGTCAGCCTCCCTGGTAAACAAAGAGAAATATGCCCAAAAAACTAAGGTGGTCACATATGAAGAAGCAGATTCAAGCTCCGCTTCAAAGGAACCATTGTCGGATACTGAAACTTTTCGACAGGATCGCATAACACGAGTATTTTCAAAATAATGAAATGAATCCCGGTTTAGATTTTATTTAATGAAAATCGATTTATGAAGGTGGAGTTGGGATTAAGGATATATTTAGGTTGTCACGTTTTTATTACTCGTGTTACGAAACTGTGGCCCGAAAGCGCACAGTGTCAAAAAATTGCAGTAATTTATAGTAAGACCGGATCGTTCACTGGAGGATGTGCGATAGAAGCAGGGCCCACGTCGTTTTACTAGATTTTCCACTCGTATTGCTCCAATTAGTTTGAAAGTGATTAATCATCTACTAACTGAATTTAAACTAAATTACAAAAGCACTTAAATCTATTCTACAAAGCATATGAATTCTATTCTAGAGAGTGGGTGAATTTATATTAGAAAGCAAATAAAGTTATTCTAAGAATGCAGTAAATACTATCTGTAGAAGCAATGAAAATTTACACTATGCTAGCTATGAAGCTGATTCACAGTTTGGATAGAAGGGACAGGAAGAAAAGAATAAAAATTGGACAAGATTTGGATAAGGCATAATTAAACTTCCATTTTAATACACAGATCTTTGGTTGGGATAATCCTGTCAGACAGCTAATTCTCATGCTCTCAGTGTTGAATTCCCTTTGATAGACAGGTACTTACAACATGAGTTTACATGTTCTTAAGACCACAGACTCTAAGATACCACAGATTTGTAACTGCCCTGGCCTGGGTATGTTACTTCATCTGTGGTGGACAAGCAACACCTGACAAATCATTTATTGAAGTGCCAAGTACTACTATCATTCTCCCATGTCACACCCAAAGATTCTAATCAAGCCCGAACTATCCCTTAACTATCAATCCTAGTAGCAGTTACACAACTCTCAATACAACCGAGGGACCTCTAATGAAAGCGTTTAAAAGAAAGCGATAAAGAAAGCATTTAAAATCCTATCACTCGGAGGTTTTGAAGGTCTGACCCTGGTAGTAAAAGACAGCCCCCAGTCATGGTAACCGGGTGTGGATCAAGAATTCTCGGCTCTCGGTGAACCGCTCGCAGTGTTCACTTCCTTCCGAGTGGTTATGAGATACAAACTAATGAAACGAACTAATAAATTATTTCGTTCCGGATGTACTCACTCAGGACTCAAAGGTAGGCTTTGGCAGAAGAGGATAGTGGTTGAAAGGAACTCAACCCTATCTTAGAAAATAACCAAGGCCTGGATGTTGTTCCTCTAAGATTATCTACTACACTGTATTTAAATCCAAGTGGACCCCATCTCGGTGTAATAATTAATCTCGGATTCCCAACAAACAACAATTTTGGAAAATAATGAATTTGAAAGCCATTCCCTAAACAGGTACTAGACTCTCAATTAAAACACAGATCCTTTCAGTCTAGATAAGACCTAATCGCTGACTCTGCTTCTAATTTCCCAAAATCAACCCTTGACAGAATATGAACTAGTCATAACTGAGGAATTTATCCCTTACTCAGATCCGGATTTTATAAAGGAGTTTTTGTTGGAAATTTAGTACGCAATATCTGTTTAAATCTAGACTTCTATTGTCCAAGGGAAGGATCCCAAAATATTATAGACCACATTAATTACATAATAGTAGCATGCATACGTATATAATGAAGTGTAAAATGAATTGACCCAAAATATACTGGCGGGTCTAGACAGAAGATGAAACAAACATGAAGTGGTCAGAGGACCAAAGTAATGGCAGAATAATCGGGTAGACTGCAAATATCTACTGTCCAATTTCCCAATTACTCGGATGGAGCGAATTTAGATAGCTTAAACCCTATAATGGCAGTGTCAATGCCAGTTGGGCCTCCACTGTCTGTGAATTCAGATAAAAACCTACATGCTTCTTTTCTGTAATGATCATTAGTCAGCATTGACAGATGTTGACTGATTCACACTACAGATTAGAATTTGGTTTGGAAATTTAGATAAAGAAAAGAAAACTGTATTCGGATAGGAGTCAGCTGAGCAGCTATTATAATCCCGGATGGACGAACCGCCAAGGCTTCCACTGACTGCTATCCAGACCATGCCAAATAACACTTAGTAACTAATACCCAGAATACGAGCTAGTTTATCCGTGAGGGAATACCCGCCAACATTAGTCTGATGTATTCTTCACTAATTGTTACACACAATACAGAAAAGACAAGATGGAAATAAAATAAAAACAAGGCCTTGTATGAGAGACATTGGTTTCTCATGCAAGGTTATGGAACTAATCCATAGTTGATGACCTAAATAATCCCTCCTACCATAATTAATTACAGTCCGGATTATCTGTTTAAGGCATCATGGTTTTGTTTATAGAAAAATGTTTTAATGACAATTTAACAAAGATCCTTTAATCATAACAATTAGTGATTTAATCATTGCTAATTACAATCATTAATCATTAATGACTATAGGGTTCAATTAATTAAGTGATGGAAATGGAGAATCAAAATTTCGGCAGCATAACGCCTTATATTGCAATTCTGGGATATTACATCTTAATCCGTGGGATTAAGATGTGAGTGTTTGCAATATAATAGAGGATAAGAAATCAGATTTTTGGGATTAAATAGAAGAAAGGACTCTGTTGAGAAACCATAAATTGTGTCATGAGCCTAGACCCGCGACATGGGTACCTCGACAGGTTTTCAGAAATTTGGCAGAGTTTCACCTTGTGTCGCTAAGCAAAAGTGTGTCGCGAGGCGTGGCCTTGCGACAGGAGTCTAGCGACGCAGGGTTTTCTGAGAATTTTCAAAGTATTTGGCTCCCAGTCGCTAGTCTGGAAATTGTGTCGCGAGGCGTGGCCTCGCGACAGGGTGTCTAGCGACTGGGTTTTCAAAATATTGACAAGGCATAATTTTCTGTCTCGGAATAAAAGTGTGTCGCGAACCGTGGGTTCGCGACAGGGGTGTTCCGCGACAGAGGCCATGCAGAAAAATTGCAAGAGTTTGGTCCTCAGTCGCTAAGCAGGTGTTGTGTCGCGGACCGTGGGTTCGCGACAGGAGTGCCTCGCGACCGAGGGATTCAAAATATCAAGACAAGTGTCCCTAGACACCCTTGTCGCGAAACAACCTTCCTGTCGCTAGACGTGGTCTCGCGACAGGAGGCGGTTGGCGACAGGGATGGTTCAGGACACAAGTCAGAAAAAGCAGAAATGAACAGTGGCATGCAAACAGCGTGATCTTATCCTATTTCAGATTTAAAGGTTATTCTAAGCTAAAAACAACCAAACAAAATTTGAAATAAGCAAGAACATGCTTGAACATAAATAAACTAAACTGGAACAGTATTTAAAATAAAGCAAGATCCTAATCTAGGGTTTGATCACACACATACATAACATCATTCATAAAAATAGCAACAGTAAGCGTAATAATATGAAATGGGGGTCAAATGACCCCAAAATGAAAATGAAAGCATTAAATCCATGGGGTGTGAGACCCATTTCATGAGTTGGGACACATTTAGTGCAACTTCTCCCATTTTATTAAGTGGGTATGTTAATACCCATGATTTGGGTATTACAAAACCCTAAAAACAAAGTTTAGAATGAAAAACATAATATAAACTGGCTACCTAACCACTGGAACAGTGGAAAACATAAAAACTAAACACTAACTATGCTAAACTATGGATATAATTAAATAATACAAAAAATAAAGACTAACTACACTACCTTAGAACTGGATGCTTGCTTCTGCCTTCAAGAAAATGAGTTTTCTAACCAAAAGCTGCTTGTCTCAAGGGAATCACCTCATATTTATAGAAGTAAAACCCTAGGCCCATGGGCCTTGGTCTAAAGCCCATTGTGTCTCAAGACATCACACAGATCACATTGTGTCGCGGAACAACACTGCATGTGGCAAGGCTTCTCGACAGGGTCTTGGTCTTCAATTTGTGTAACTGTGTCGCTATCCATGCCTGTGTCGCTAGGCAATGGATCGCGACCGGGGTACCGCGACCGGGAACTGGGGACATGGCTTCTTTTCCAGTGTTGGTGGCGTGGAACCTTCCTGTGTCGCTAGACCATGCCTCGCTACACAGGCCTAGCGACACAGTCTATCTGGACTGGTCTCTTCTTCATGCTGCATGTTGTGTCGCTAAACCCTCCTATGTCGCGAGGTCATGGACCGCGACACAGGAGCTTCCGCGACTCGTTGTTCCTGGACACCACTCAGTTGGGCCAGATGGGCCGAAATTGTTCTTTTTGTGGGCTTTTCTTTCTTTTCCCCATCTTTTTCGTTCCTTTTTATTTTCTTTTCTTTTTCTCATGTTTTTGGATTTTTCTAACATAAATGTGTAATAAAATTACATATTTATACATTTTTCATACCAGCTCAATATTTTTACAATTATGCATAAATCAGTCCAATTCAACTGCTTTCTTATTTAATATAAGACCGGAATGCGATCAAATGCCCGTTTTAGACACGGAAATGGATTGAAAATAATGGTCATTTCTGGCCATTATCAACATCCTCACATTTAATACTGATCGTCCCCGAGCAGTCAGAGTCAATGTTCTAGAGAACACGGACTCTGCATATTCAATTCATTTTCGTGGCTTCATAAATCACATTCTTTTTGGATTGGGATAAGACAATCAAAAACTACAAGTGTTAAATTCCCTTGATTGCAGTGTTTAATCAAATGATACTTGCTCACTACATCGGGCCTACAAATCAAACATTATCATCAATCCTTCATGAATATCATGTTTGAACGATGCAAGGATTAAAAATTTAGAATTAAGGCATGACATGAACCTTTGCAATCAAACAGAGCCTCACGTATAAGAGAATCGGAAAATTCACTCACTCTCAATTTGATTTAATCGTGAACGCTCAAAATCAATTTCAATTAAATTGTCCCATAGGGCTTGCAATCAAACCAACTCGTCACAGGCTCATTTCCTCAAATCGAGATCATGAGGTCTTATTCAAGGGTTATAACGGGGCATACTGTTGTAACATTTGGTAGGGAAGGAAATAATTGGGCTAAAAAGTGACACGACTCCATTCCATCATGACTTGGCATACTTTTGTTTAGAATTTATGATCATCAATATTTCTCTCTTTTTTTTTTCATGACATTAGACTATGTCTAATTTGCTTTGTCATTTGCAATTTATTTTTGTTGACAAGTACTCAACCCTTTTTCTCTTTTTCTTGAATCGGTTCATTGAACACCGATTTGTGCTTTTTCTGACGATCATAAATTTAATGCCTTGATGGAATGGCTCGTGTACACTTGGGTTTGATTTTCTTGGTCTTTTTGTAAGGAAAGGAATAATATACAGGGCTTCAAAAGAAAAAAATTAGGCTTAAGGCTCAGATTGGTTAATCCTAAAGGGAAAATATTTTTGGGTTTGGATTTCAAATGAAGGCCAAAATTTTGGGTTTTCTAAGTGCCTCGATCATATGCTCGATTTTTGGGATATGGCTTGGTCTTGAATCGGTCTCAATTGCAAGTTCTAGTTTCCTTTAATCAAAATGATTCACACATCAAAGAAAATAAATGAGTAAAAGTAACTCATGGCTCAAACCTCACAGGTTGGATTGATTCATGTCATACAATATTCTGAAATTTAATCAAAGCTTAATCCCAACACTTTATTCAATCAAAATTTCTAACATGCAGATTCATTACCCAATAAGATGATCGCATCATTAGATTTTTATAGCTCAAAACCTTAGGAGTTCATTTCATGCATGTTTTCAATTATATTATCCCAATTTAGAAGTCTGAAGATTTAATCACAAGCCTAAATTCAACATGTGAATTTAGAGCAGGTTTATGCACATTTTTGCTGGTTATTTAATTTAAAGCAGTAAAGAGGCACTGCTATCATACTGAGTATGTCAACAGCATATTTTTGGCCTGACAGTCATTTATTCATCTCGGACTGTCAGACATCTTTTCGAGAAGAAAACGAATAAAAATTGTTTGTGATCTCGAAAGTTGAGTTCCGTTTAGGGAAAGCGATAAATTACATCAATTACAAGAGATTCTTATGCAGTTAGTACGAACCTGCACACAAAAGAAGAAATCCCTCATGTGATGCTTACACTAGAGCTTAAAATGAAATAAAGCATACGAGGATTCATTCCTCCTCCATTCTTCTCTCTCAGAACATGTACCTGCTCCAGTGGACGAAACTTGTCAACTCACAGCGTAGACACCAGCCATTATGGTCTCTTAGGGTTTCGTGCCTCCTTGGACAGTAGACCCGGGCTGGTTGATTTGTAAATAAGTAGGGAGTGTCCGGATTGTCTGCCATCCATGAGAGGGTGTTGGTGGATGTGTACCTCAAGATTGATCTATCGGTCACCATTCTTTCTATCATCCGAATCCCCTGAAGAACCTGGCTTTCGTCCAGCTTACTCATCAATATCAGTCCACGTGTGAAGATTGATGCCTTGTGATTGTCCTAAATTCCTGACCGCAGTAGCTCACAGGCTTGCTCCTCATCCCCTTCCACGAATGCTAGGAGTGCTGGAACGATTTGAAGATTAAAATTTCCTGCCTCCACGCATGTTTGCAGGAATCTCTCATTCTGCCACCGAATTCTCTCCTGCCACTGCTTCACTGTAGAAGTGTCCAGCTCACATCGCTTGTACACGATGGTGAGGTTCCCTGCGTCTCTGAGCTTTTTGCACGTTTCCTGCGCAGTGAATACTTCCCTGATTTCATCCTCTCCTATTCGAGAGAGGATTTCTCCTAGAAGCTCCAGTGGTAAGTCTAGCAGCTGGGTTCCTTCGGGTTCAGGATCTGGGATTTGAAGAAGGTTGCCCCTGAAGAGATAAGAAGTAGTGAATCCAATTTTTATAATTTCCTCAGAAATTATTCAAGTTTGGAAACCAACATCCTCACATTTAGAGCTTTGCTCTAGATGTGAGGTTATTAAATATCCGACTTGAATTTAGTACAAAGCATAGGTAAAATAAATTTTTATGAAGAGATAGGGGTCATTGGGCCCCTATACATTTTTAATGGGCCATCGGGCCCAAAAGTTCGATTTCCCAATATTATTAAACAAGTCCGGGACACTTGTTGGAAATGGAATGAGATGGAATGATGGAAACGAAATGCTCGAATATTGGAGTGTGCAGTGGAGGCGTGGCGGAATGGATTTGCTATTCTCGAATTGCTTGGACTGTCTTTGGACAGTTAAAAACATTCAAGAGAGGGTGGAAACACTATTTTTGATTTTTAAAGGGTTGACTTGTTTTATTTAAGGAAAGTGGGATGTGAGTGGTCCCATTTTGGATTTTTGAAAAGGATAGCAGTTGGGTGACAAAAATACTGCTATTTACTCACACTACAGTTCCATTGGGAACAAAAAGAACACAAGTCAAATATTAAATCTATCAACTATTTTTGCTTTTTTCCAAAAGGTCACTTTTATTAAAAAGTGGAAGTCTCTAATTGGGTGTTTGTACTATGTTTCCATAAACAAACAAACATTTATTCCCATGAGATTTCTGACATGGAAGCAAATATGCCAAAAAGATCTTCCACTTTAATGCTTCAAACCAAAACTTCAAGATCAAACAAACCAACAACATTATGATGTTCAAAATAACACCCTAATGCTCATCAGTTCTTCTTTTCCAGTTTCAACTTCAAAAGTTTTAAACCATTAACAGTGTTAAGACAAGTTTCTTGAAACTTCCAAGGAGATTCAAGACAGTGCTCAAAACCGAGAGCACTCAAAACCTCAAAAACAGAAAAAACAAAAGTGCTCACAACCCACATTATGACATTCACACAAAAAAAAAGGGAAAGGAAACAAAAGAGCCGAGAGAGCCATGAACAGGGAGGAAATGGGCTTTTACCCTGCCCTATTTCGTTCGGGTCTGGGTAAAGGTCCCAGGTTTGGAAGGATCCTTAGAAACCTGTCCATGGTGTCCCCTTGAAAACGGATGGGTTAGTGCGAAGAACACGGTGGTGTTCGTTCGGGAGAGAAGAGAGTGAAAGGGAGAAGTTGAAGAGTTGAATGAAAATGATGAGAGTGCAGGGAAAAGAGGTGAGGAAGGGGGGGGGGGGGTATAAATACTGAAGAAACGGGTTGCGGGACCCTAGACTGTGTCGCTAGGCAAGGTTCCACGACCAGGGCCTAGCGACATTAGACATGTCGCGGAATTGGAGTCCGGTCGCGGGGCAGTGCCTCGCGACAAGGGTATCGCGACTAGGTTCAGCAGGGAAGTAAAGTCAAAGGGGGAACGTGTCGTGGAATAGAAGGCCGGTCGCGAGGCCATGCCTCACGACAGGGTGTATAGCGACAGCGATAAAGAGAGTTAGGGACAAATGAGAGTGTGTCGCGGAACTAGGCCTGGTCGCGAGGCATGGCTTCGCGACACAGTGGTTGCTTCGCGACACAAAATTTTAAATTTTCAAATTTTCTTGAACTAGGCCCGAGTGTGATGTTGGGCCTGAGTCCATTTTATTTGATTTGGGTCTGAATAAATTCAGTCCAAATAAATTCAAAAGTGGCTGGAATTTAAATAATCCTCATGCATAAAATTAGGTTGGGTCGGTTCCATTTATCTGTGAAATTTATTTCGGATTTGAATTTCTTCAAATTCCGAGAATATGTTCTTAGATTCACGGAATTAATCCAACCAAGAACCTGGTTTTCCATGTTACTTTTCTGCTCCTCTTTTTGATGGTTCCGAACTTTCTGCAAGACAGATAAATAAAATGCATTAGATTTTCTCCAAATATCAACATCCTCACATTTAGAGTCTTAGTACTCTAAATGTTTAATTGATTTTTGGGTACTTTCTTGTTATGAGATAATATACTATATATATGAAATGAAATTTTTGTGTTTTTAATGCTGTTTCTTATTAGGTGTAATCCGGGTATGCCACTGCTTGGCTTTCTTTCTCCGGATCGAACTGTCCGATGTACTCCTTCAATCGATGTCCATTCACCACTATGTTGCCCTTGTCAGTTCGGATCCTGACGGCTCCATTTTCAAACACTTCTAGCACTTCATGTGGTCCTTCCCATCTGGATTTGAGCTTTCCGGGGAACAGCTTCAACCTAGAATTGAATAATAACACATTTTGACCAACATAAAAATGATTAGGCTTAATCCTGCGATCGTGCAACTTCTGGGTCCGCTCCTTGTAAATTCGAGAGCTTTCATAAGCTAGCGCTCGTATTTCCTCAATTTCATTGAGGTCCAACATACGTTTGCTCTGAGCAACTTTCGGATCGAAGTTGAGCGTCTTAACGGCCCAGTAAGCTTTATGCTCTAGCTCTACAGGCAAATGACAAGCTTTTCCGAAGATAAGCCTATATAGAGACATCCCAATGGGCGTCTTGTATGCTGTGCGGTATGCCCATAGAGCATCGTTGAGCTTACGTGCCCAATCCTTACGGGTTATCCCAACTGTGGCTTCAAGTATGTGTTTGATTTCGCGATTGGATACTTCGACTTGACCACTAGTCTGGGGGTGATAAGGCGTGCCTATCTTATGGAGGATCCCATTTTCTCTCATTAAAGTTTCGAAAGCTTTATTAATAAAATGTGTTCCTCCATCAGATATCACCACCCTAGGTATGCCAAATCTACTGAAAATGTTGTTCTTGAGGAACTTGATGACTTGGCTACCATCATTGGTCGGTAATGCGACAGCCTCGACCCATTTGGACACGTAATTGACAGCTACCAAGATATAGTAGTTTCCACCAGATGGTGGGAACGGTCCCATGAAGTCAATGCCCCATACATCGAAGATCTCAAGTGTGAGAATCCCCGTTTGAGGCATCTCATCCCTCTTGGAGATGTTTCCTAATCTTTGGCATTTGTCGCAACCTTTCACAAATGTCCTGCAATCCTCATAGATGTGAGGCCAATAAAATCCACATTCGAGGACCTTGTGGGCCGTTCGAGCGGGACCATGGTGACCTCCATATTCTGATTCATAGCATTTTCTGACAATTTGATAGGCTTCATGCTCGGTCACACATCGCCTGATTATTGAATCGGCGCAGTGTTTGAAGAGATAAGGTTCTTCCCAGAAGTAGTTTAATACATCTCGGTTGAACTTATTCTTCTGATGATAGTTCGAAAATTGTGGGGTTATTCCGCACGCCAAGAAGTTAGCGATGTCGGAAAACCATGGACATGCTTGATTGTGCAGATGTAATGCAAACAACTGTTCGTCCGGGAACTCTTCATTGACGGCTTTTTCTTTTTTATCATTTTCTAATCGAGATAAGTGGTCAGCAGCACCATTATCTCGACCTCGCCTATCTTTTATTATGATGTCGAATTCTTGCAACAGAAGTACCCACCTGATTAATCGAGGTTTGGCATCTTGTTTGCTAAACAAGTATCTCAGTGCAGAATGATCCGTGTACACTATAGTCTTCGTACCTATCAGATACTGTCTGAATTTGTCAAACGCGAAGACTACATCATACATCTCTTTCTCCGTTGTGGTGTAGTTGACTTGGGCCTCATTCAGGGCATGACTTGCGTAATGAATTACGCAATGTCTCCCATCCTTATGTTGCCCGAGTACTGCACCTACGGCGGGATCACTAGCATCGCACATTACCTCGAAAGGTATTGACCAATCGGGTGGTTGCACTATCGGTGCAGAAACCAACATCTTCTTGAGCGTGTCAAAGGCTTGGACACACGCTTCATTTATTAGGAAAGAATTTTCTTTACAAAGCAGATTAGTGAGCGGCTTGGCAATTTTAGAGAAATTCTTAATGAATCTCCGGTAAAAACCGGCATGCCCTAAGAAGCTCCTAACTGATTTGATTGAGTTAGGAAGAGGGAGGTTGGAAATGATAGAAACTTTGGCTGGATCAACCTCAATACCTGCACGAGAAATGTGGTGACCTAACACCATGCCCTCAGTGACCATAAAATGACACTTTTCCCAATTCAAAACGAGATTAGTGTCCTCACATCTCTTTAAAATCTTTGCAAGATTGGTCAAACAATCTTCAAATGTATCTCCATATACAGAGAAGTCATCCATGAAGACCTCAATGCATTTTTCGATAAATTCGAAAAATATAGACATCATGCAACGTTGAAAAGTAGCAGGTGCATTGCAAAGACCGAATGGCATGCGCCTGTAGGCAAAAGTGCCATAAGGGCAAGTAAAAGTTGTTTTTTCGTGGTCTTCGCTTGAAATAGCAATCTGATTATACCCGGCATAACCATCCAAAAAGCAATAAAACTCTCTCCCTGCCAACCTCTCAAGCATTTGATCAATAAATGGCAATGGAAAATGGTCCTTGCGGGTGGCCTCGTTCAGTTTCCGGTAGTCGATACAAACTCTCCATCCGGTCACTGGCCTGGTTGCAATCTCTTCTCCTTGCTCATCCTTGGTTATGCACATCCCTCCTTGTTTTGGCACGACTTGCACTGGGCTAACCCATTTGCTGTCAGATATAGGATAGATTATACCAACATCTAAGAGCTTGATAACCTCCTTTCTTACCACTTCTTGCATGAGGGGGTTCAAACGCCTCTGAGGTTGACGGGAGGGTTTATACTCTTCTTCCATTAAAATCCTGTGCATGCAAATAGAAGGGCTTATTCCTTTTATACCAAAAATGGTCCAACCTATTGCATGTACATATTTCTTAAGAATGACCACCAGAGCATTTTCTTGCTCTTGGGAGAGCTTAGCCGAAACAATCACAGGTAATTTTTTATGTTCTGCGAGAAATGCGTACTTGAGATGATCGGGTAATGTTTTAAGTTCAAGCTCTGGTGGACATTCAACGGAAGGGAGTAGTTTGCAAGAAATGGATAGTGGGAGATCAGATTTACCTTCGGGACCCTGCGTCAGTACAGGGCCTTCTTCTTCCTCTTCGGTGCCATCGTTCTCCTGTGCAGTGAAATCAGCACCGTCATATGCTTCAAGGTCCCCGGACTCGGGATCCTCAAATTGGACGGCGCTGCACTGTTCCTTTAGCTCAGCACCAGCAGGCATCAGCACCTGCTTTGAACATTCATACAGCATCATTTCATCATTGTTTCCAGAGTCTGGCTCTTTCCTAACTATTACATCATCAAATGAAAAACAAGAACTATCGTTTGGGAATTTCTGCAGTTGCTCCATGTCGAAGACGACTTCATCTCCATCAACACGGAGTGTCACCCTTCCGAATTTAGCATCTATCAGTGCCCCGCCTGTGGCCAAGAATGGCCTGCCTAAGATGAGAGGCATGTCGGAGTCCTCCTCGATGTCCAGAATGATGAAATCTACTGGAAATGGAGTACTGCCAGCTTTGATTATCACATCTTTCAAGATTCCGATTGGCTTTGTAATTGACCTATCTGCAAGCTGGAGCCTCATTTTGACAGGTTCCACCATCCGAGCTTAAGACGTTTAACCATGGTTTATGGCATAACGTTAATGCTGGAGCCGAGGTCACATAGTCCTTTTCCGGCGTTGTTCTGGCCAATCCGAATCGGCAATGTATAGCATCCGGGGTCCTCTTTCTTCTCTGGCAGCTTCTTTTGAATAATAGCACTGCAAGTGCTGTTGAGTACCACCAATTCGTCCTGCTCAACCTGTATCTTTCCTGAAATCATTTCTTTCAAGAACTTAGCATAGACTGGCATTCCAGAGATCATTTCAATCAAAGGAATGGTAATCTCAACTTCCCGCAGTCTTTTCAGAAATTTTTCAAACTTCAGATCTTGTTGCTTATTTTTAAGCCGGGCCGGGTAAGGAACCCTAGGCATGAACTTGTTATTGTTATCATGTTTTGGTGGTGATGGTTAGAGGTTGTACCTTCACCATTACCGTTTTCTGTTTCTGCCGTTCCTTTTGCAGCGTCAGTCTGCTGTTCGGCTTCCTTCTGTTCATCAATTGCTTCATCATCAGCATTGTCAACAGCATCGTCATCTTCCCCATAGTTGTTCCCAGTATCCGCTCCCCTTGGTCCAGCCAGTACCTTCCCAGATTTCAAGGTTATTGCTTTGCATTGCGGGTTCTTTTCCGCAGTGCTCGGCAACGTCCCTTTATCCCTTTTCTGCATTTCATTAGCCATCTGTGTAACTTGGGTCTCCACATTTCTGATAGAGGCCTGCAGCTGAGTGTTAATCTCCTTCTGGCTAGTAATAAAATCAGTCATCAAATTCTCCAGCCTTGAAGGAGGCTTTTGATTTTGATTCTGATTTTGGTTTTGGTTCCACTGGCCTTGGTTTGGAATAAATTGAGGCTGGAAGTTTTGGGGTTGAAAGTTTTGAAAGTTCTGGTTAGGCTGTTGGAAATTTTGAGGGGGTCTCTGCTGGATCTGGGGTTGGAAGTTTGTGTTCTGAAAATTCTGGCCCCTGTTCTGAATGAATCCTTGATTCTGCTGAGGATTGAATTGCTGTTGTTGTGGTTTGTTCAAGAGGTGGGAGTTAAGGGCATTGTTGTTTGAGTATGACAGGTTTGGGTGTCTATTTGGGAAAGCTCCTGCAAAGTTACAGCTTTCAGCTGCAATCTGTTCGCATGTATCAGTTGCGTGAGCACCTTGACACAGTCCACAAATCACATCTGTTTGCTGTCCTTGAGTAGAGCTCCCAGCTCCCTGATTAACAGACAATGCTGCCACCTGCTCTTGAAGCTTTTCAATATCTGATTTTTCTACTGCACCTACAGCACACAAACCACGAGGGGGAGGGGGATTAACATCATCAGTAAGAACAGATCTGTTTACACTCATTGCTTCAATCTTGCCCCATGCTTGATCCATTGGTATGTATAGCAGATGTTGACCGCCGGCAGCATCAAGCATGTATTTCCACGATGGGGTCAAACCGCTGTAGAACTTTCTTAATTTCTCCCAATCATGGAAACCATGTTGGGGGCATTTCCTAAGTAAGTTGAATAATCGTTCCTTTGCGTCATACAGGGACTCGTCTGGCTTCATTTTGAATTCCGCAATTTTAGAGCGGCATTCATCCACCTTGGACTGCGGGAAATATTTCGCTAAGAAATTTCTGATCACGTCCTCCCATGTGGACTTCTGATTTACGGGTAGTGATTTGTACCATGTTCGTGCTCCGCTAGTCAGAGAGAAAGGGAACAGTCTTAATCGAATGGTGTTAGCAGATACATTCTGGTTCTTGATAGTATCACACAATTCTAAGAAAGTCTGCAGGTGATCATGGGGATCTTCATGACTTGCCCCAGCGAACTGATTACTCTGAACAAGATTGATGAGGGCCGGCTTCAATTCGAAATTCCTGGCCAAGAATGGAGCTTGTCCAGGAATGTTCAAATATGGCTCTAAGATTGGCTGCATGTAATCAGCGGCTGCTGCTTCTTGATTGTTCTCAGCCCCTCCTTGATATTGCTGTGGGTAATAGTTCTGATGCAGATAATAGTTCCTAGGATCATTGAAGTCATTAGGATTTGGGGGATTCTGGTGGAGATTCTGGTACTGCTGATTTTGCTGGTTTTGGAAGTTTTGGTTGTTTTTAGTGATTTTGGTTATTTGGTGGTTTTTGAGGGTTCGGGTTGGGAGGAGGTGCCTCGAAGTGTTGCTGTTCAATGTTTGGTGGGTTCCCGCCTCCCTGTATGATCTGAGGAGGAGGATCATCCAAATCATCGTTATTAGCATCTTCGGGGTCTTCCTCAATGTTGTGAAGTGGTGGATTGGGTGGAATGATTGGAGGAATGTCAGGGTTTGCCATATCGGATATGTCGCTACTGGTGCTCGGTGAAAGTAGTGCCTGTCTTTCCCGTTCCCGTCTTCGTTTAGTCTCCGCCCTAAGACGTCGAGCTGTCTTTTCTATCTCTGCATTGTACGGGATTTCGGCTGGCGTCTGCTTCCTCCTTTGCATAGAACAACAGCTTCAATAATGACGGTACCTGTACAATCCCCAGGTTAGAATTGGTTTTGGAGGTAAATATTTATATTTATATGTATAAGCTAACTAGGAGCAATGAGGAATATAATTCTCTAATAAAACGGCGCTGCATCCTCCCCGGCAACGGCGCCATGAAACTTTTTGACAGGATCGCATAACACGAGTATTTTCAAAATAATGAAATGAATACCGGTTTAGATTTTATTTAATGAAAATCGATTTATGAATGTGGAGTTGGGATTAAGGATATATTTACGTTGTCATGTTTTTATTACTCGTGTTACGAAACTGTGGCCCGAAAGCGCACGGTGTCAAAAAATTGCAGTAATTTATAGTAAGACCGGATCGTTCACTGGAGGATGTGCGATAGAAGCAGGGCCCACGTCATTTTACTAGATTTTCCACTCGTATTGCTCCAATTAGTTTGAAAAGTGATTAATCATCTACTAACTGAATTTAAACTAAATTACAAAAGCACTTAAATCTATTCTACAAAGCATATGAATTCTATTCTAGAGAGCGGGTGAATTTATACTAGAAAGCAAATAAAGTTATTCTAAGAATGCAGTAAATACTATCTGTAGAAGCAATGAAAATTTACACTATGCTAGCTATGAAGCTGATTCACAGTTTGGACAGAAGGGACAGGAAGAAAAGAATAAAAATTGGACAAGATTTGGATAAGGCATAATTAAACTTCCATTTTAATACACAGATCTTTGGTTGGGATAATCCTGTCAGACAGCTAATTCTCATGCTCTCAGTATTGAGTTCCCTTTGATAGACAGGTACTTACAACATGAGTTTACATGTTCTTAAGACCACAGACTCTAAGATACCACAGATTTGTAACTGCCCTGGCCTGGGTATGTTACTTCATCTGTGGTGGACAAGCAACACCTGACAAATCATTTATTGAAGTGCCAAGTACTACTATCATTCTCCCATGTCACACCCAAAGATTCTAATCAAGCCCGAACTATCCCTTAACTATCAATCCTAGTAGCAGTTACACAACTCTCAATACAACCGAGGGACCTCTAATGAAAGCGTTTAAAAGAAAGCGATAAAGAAAGCATTTAAAATCCTATCACTCGGAGGTTTTGAAGGTCTGACCCTGGTAGTAAAAGACAGCCCCCAGTCATGGTAACCGGGTGTGGATCAAGAATTCTCGGCTCTCGGTGAACCGCTCGCAGTGTTCACTTCCTTCCGAGTGGTTATGAGATACAAACTAATGAAACGAACTAATAAATTAGTTCGTTCCGGATGTACTCACTCAGGACTCAAAAGTAGGCCTTGGCAGAAGAGGATAGTGGTTGAAAGGAACTCAACCCTATCTTAGAAAATAACCAAGGCCTGGATGTTGTTCCTCTAAGATTATCTACTACACTGTATTTAAATCCAAGTGGACCCCATCTCGGTGTAATAATTAATCTCAGATTCCCAACAAACAACAAATTTGGAAAATAATGAATTTGAAAGCCATTCCCTAAACAGGTACTAGACTCTCAATTAAAACACAGATCCTTTCAGTCTAGATAAGACCTAATCGCTGACTCTGCTTCTAATTTCCCAAAATCAACCCTTGACAGAATATGAACTAGTCATAACTGAGGAATTTATCCCTTACTCAGATCCGGATTTTATAAAGGAGTTTTTGTTGGAAATTTAGTATGCAATATCTGTTTAAATCTAGACTTCTATTGTCCAAGGGAAGGATCCCAAAATATTATAGACCACATTAATTACATAATAGTAGCATGCATACGGATATAATGAAGTGTAAAATGAATTGACCCAAAATATACTGGCGGGTATAGACAGAAGATGAAACACAAACATGAAGTGGTCAGAGGACCAAAGTAATGGCAGAATAATCGGGTAGACTGCAAACATCTACTGTCCAATTTCCCAATTACTCGGATGGAGCGAATTTAGATAGCTTAAACCCTATAATGGCAGTGTCAATGCCAGTTGGGCCTCCACTGTCTTTGAATTCAGATAAAAACCTACATGCTTCTTTTCTGTAATGATCATTAGTCAGTATTGACAGATGTTGACTGATTCACACTACAGATTAGAATTTGGGTTTGGAAATTTAGATAAAGAAAAGAATACTGTATCCGGATAGGAGTCAGCTGAGCAGCTATTATAATCCCGGATGGACGAACCGCCAAGGCTTCCACTGACTACTATCCAGACCATGCAAAATAACACTTAGTAACTAATACCCAGAATACGAGCTAGTTTATCCGTGAGGGAATACCCGCCAACATTAGTCTGATGTATTCTTCACTAATTGTTACACACAATACAGAAAAGACAAGATGGAAATAAAATAAAAACAAGGTCTTGTATGAGAGACATTGGTTTCTCATGCAAGGTTATGGAACTAATCCATAGTTGATGACCTAAATAATCCCTCCTACCATAATTAATTACAGTCCGGATTATCTGTTTAAGGCATCATGGTTTTGTTTATAGAAAAATGTTTTAATGACAATTGAACGAAGATCCTTTAATCATAACAATTAGTGATTTAATCATTGCTAATTACAATCATTAATCATTAATGACTAGAGGGTTCAATTAATTAAGTGATGGAAATGGAGAATCAAAATTTCGGCAGCATAACGCCTTATATTGCAATTCTGGGATATTACATCTTAATCCGTGGGATTAAGATGTGAGTGTTTGCAATATAATAGAGGATAAGAAATCAGAATTTTTGGGATTAAATAGAAGAGAGGACTCTGTTGAGAAACCATAAATTGTGTCATGAGCCTAGACCCGCGACATGGGTACCTCGAAAGGTTTTCAGAAATTTGGCAGAGTTTCACCTTGTGTCGCTAAGCAAAAGTGTGTCGCGAGGCGTGGCCTCGCGACACAGGGTTTTCTGAGAATTTTCAAAGTATTTGTCTCCCAGTCGCTAGTCTGGAAATTGTGTTGCGAGGCGTGGCCTCGCGACAGGGTGTCTAGCGACTGGGTTTTCAAAATATTGACAAGGCAAAATTTTCTGTCTCGGAATAAAAGTGTGTCGCGAACCGTGGGTTCGCGACAGGGGTGTTCCGCGACAGAGGCCATGCAGAAAAATTGCAAGAGTTTGGTCCTCAGTCGCTAAGCAGGTGTTGTGTCGCGGACCGTGGGTTCGCGACAGGAGTGCCTCGCGACCGAGGGTTTCAAAATATCAAGACAGGTGTCCCTAGACACCCTTGTCGCGAAACAACCTTCCTGTCGCTAGACGTGGTCTCGCGACAGGAGGCGGTTGGCGACAGGGATGGTTCAGGATACAAGTCAGAAAAAGCAGAAATGAATAGTGGCATGCAAACAGTGTGATCTTATCCTATTTCAGATTTAAAAGTTATTCTAAGCTAAAAACAATCAAAAAAAATTTGAAATAAGCAAGAACATGCTTGAACATAAATAAACTAAACTGGAACAGTATTTAAAATAAAGCAAGATCCTAATCTAGGGTTTGATCACACACATACATAACATCATTCATAAAAGTAGCAACAGTAAGCGTAATAATATGAAATGGGGGTCAAATGACCCCAAAATGAAAATGAAAGCATTAAATCCATGGGGTGTGAGACCCATTTCATGAGTTGGACACATTTAGTGCATATTCTCCTATTTTATTAAGTGGGTATGTTAATACCCATGATTTGGGTATTACAAAACCCTAAAAACAAAGTTTAGAATGAAAAATATAATATAAACTGGCTACCTAACCACTGGAACAGTGGAAAACATAAAAACTAAACACTAACTATGCTAAACTATGGATATAATTAAATAATACAAAAAATAAAGACTAACTACACTACCTAAGAACTGGATGCTTGCTTCTGCCTTCAAGAAAATGAGTTTTCTAACCAAAAGCTGTTTGTCTCAAGGGAATCACCTCATATTTATAGAAGTGAAACCCTAGGCCCATGGGCCTTGGTCTGAAGCCCATTGTATCTCAAGACATCACACACATCATATTGTGTCGCGGAACAACACTGCATGTGGCAAGGCTTCTCGACAGGGTCTTGGTCTTCAATTTGTGTAACTGTGTCGCTATCCATGCCTGTGTCGCTAGGCAATGGATCGCGACCGGGGTACCGCGACCGGGAACTGGGGACATGGCTTCTTTTCTAGTGTTGGTGGCGTGGAACCTTTCTGTGTCGCTAGACCATGCCTCGCTACACAGGCCTAGCGACAGTCTATCTGGACTGGTCTCTTCTTCATGCTGCATGTTGTGTCGCTAAACCCTCATATGTCGCGAGGTCATGGACCGCGACACAGGAGCTTCCGCGACTGGTTGTTCCTGGACACCACTCAGTTGGGCCAGATGGGCCGAAATTGTTCTTTTTGTGGGCTTTTCTTTCTTTTCCCCATCTTTTCCGTTCCTTTTTATTTTCTTTTCTTTTTCTCATGTTTTTGGATTTTTCTAACATAAATGTGTAATAAAATTACATATTTATGCATTTTTCATACCAGCTCAATATTTTTACAATTATGCATAAATCAGTCCAATTCAACTGCTTTCTTATTTTAATATAAGACCGGAATGCGATCAAATGCCCGTTTTAGACACGGAAATGGATTGAAAATAATGGTCATTTCTGGCCATTATCAGATACCGACAAAAATGTTGAGCAAGAGGAAAGTCACATTTCTGAAAGTTCAAGTCAACCCACTGCCTCTGGGGTAAAAGATGAAGAAATTAACCTTAGGCCAATGACATGCACCTCTAAGGTTAATTCAGAAGAGAAGGTCATTTCTACAGTCTGGCTGGACTACCAAGGAAAATAGGAACAACTGGTTTCCAAAAGGGGAATTAACCCGAGCAAAACGGTAATCGAGACATCCGGAAGATACAACAGGGTATGGATGCTCGAAGGATCGAAGCCAGAAAAGGTTCGAAAGTGGTATGACTTTGGAGCATTAGCATCTGTTTATACTACATCACCAGGGTTTCCGAAAATCGAAAAACTTCCGGGATGGATAAGTAGAGTGGTGCAGAATCATGGCAGAACAACCGGCACCTGCAAAGAGGAGATATTCTGGAGCTTAAGTTCATTTCGGCGGCACCAGAAATTGTCGGGAAAGGTTCTTATCCAGTCTTTCATTTTATTAAATTACAAAGACCTGATATGATTGCCTTCAACAGAGTTAAGTCGATGGATGAGAATGCACCATTGATATCTTCAATCTGCGAAGATGAAATCTCCACTCGACGAGCATGGGGATTTTGGGTCTGTCTCACCGAGATGTAAAAAGTTGAATATCCGTTTAAAATATTCTCAAAAAATTAAATGGATCGTTCCTGGTTAATTCTTTAACAGGGAAAAGCACAGAGTTCGCGGAAACCTCTTTTGAAAAGAAGAGGTTACTCATCTGGGAAAACAAGTTGCCTGCAACTGAGTCTACCAGAAAGAAGGCATGCAACATGATGCATGTTGGCCAATGGGATAACCACATATGCCCATATTGTGCAGAACAGGAAAAACCCCTATTCGGTACAAAGATTCGGGTAACCGAGAAAAAATCCGGACCCGAACAGGACAAATGGAAGAAACGTCCAAAAAACTTTCACAAGCCAAAGTAAGATTAGCTGGATGTAAAAGAAAGAGAGGTGTCGGCAACACCCATAATTAAAAGCTGACAAAGAAGGGTAGAGTAGTGGGCAGTAATTGGCCGACAAAAGAAGGTGGAGAGTTGACAAAAAGCCACCTAATGCAATAATTCCAAAAGGACAATAATGTAGCCGGTGGAAATTAAGGCAAAGTGACGAACACAGTGACGTCACAAGGATTTAGAGGAAGATTGGAATCCGGGATTGAAGTCCGCGGTCGCCTATAAATAAAGGAGTTTGAAGCAGATGGAAGGCATCGAAAAATCCTCCCAACTCTTCAAAACATTTGTAATATTTCTCTTTCTGCAAATTTCCCTTGTGTTTGTGATAGTATGGGGAGCATCCTCAAGAGTCTTGCTTCCTCCATGAGGAGCTAAGCGTCTGTCTTCTCCATTAGGAGAAATTATGTTTGAATAATATTTTTAACATTTTTTCAATAAAATTCAGGCTTCCAAATATTCCGATATATAGTTAAAACCCTTTACCCCAAACCTTGTTACATCCTAATGTAGGAAACGAAATAGGATTGTGCTGTTTGCTGCTGAAGGAGACAAGAATCGGTGAACCATCGGTTGCGGCTGCGTGGTTGGAGGAATTCCGTAAAATCCCGGAGCTTGAGAAACCCGGCAGCAAGGCGGTCAAACCCAAGGTATGAAGTTTAGTGCTTAATTTTATTATCGGAAGCATGATGGGTGGTTATTGGACTAAAGGAGATGAAAAAAACTAGAACATGGGGTCAAAATGTAATAAAGCAAAGTTGGTAGGGTGAATAGAAGTTTGAAAAAGTTAAAATAAGTCTAAATGGCCTTAATTTGGTCAAAGTTGGTTTCTAATGGCCTAAAATTATAAATTGATTTTTGCATGGCCCAAAAGCGGAAGGGGGTGCTTTGTGATGGCCTAAAATGTTTATTACCTCTAATTAGTTATAATCACTATAAGTTGTTTAGTTCTGTCGAACTTACTTTGAGTTATGAAGTATGATACAATGTCTGAGTCATCGTGGATTGTCACCTTGTCGGATTAATTGATCGGTACAATGCTAAGAAAATGATGTAATGGATGAGTCTTCTAGATTGGGGCACTAAATATGGAAACACAATCACAATATGTATGAAAAAACACGACAAACGGTGTGTGGTAACTAAATACAAATATGTCTGGTAATCAACTAAGATGTGGTGTGGTAATGAATGTTAGAAAAATTTGGTAACAAGAGTCACAAAAACATGGTAACAGTGAACACTCGATTTGGTAATAATTTACTTGCATTTATGGTATACAAGTATATCCATGTTTGGTAATAAACTCCATAAAGTGTGGTAATTTGGCTATTATTTTTTGGTATAAATGGGGAAAATGAGACGGTCAACTAGGGTATTTGGGGCGGTCAACTAGGGTTTGGGACCGTCCCTCAAAAGAAATGGTAACCGGCCGCGTGGTAATCGACAATAGTATAGTGTAGTAAAATCATATATAGGAACGTGGTAACATATCGAGGGGAATTTTGGTAACTTTGCATTGCGAAGTGGTAAAATAACATGAAATAATGTGGTAACACATCAAGGAGGATTGTGGTTAATTCCATTGAAAAGTGTGGTAAAAGCAAAGTGGGTAAAATTATATTTAGGAACGTTGTAACATAGCAAGGGATTGTGGTAATCGAGAACTTTAAAGTGTGGTAACTAAATTAATAGAAGTGTGTTAACCCCGTATTTAGTAGTGTGTGATAACTAAATATGTGGGTTGAAATAAATTGAGATTTTATGTGGATTGAGTAATAAAATTTGTGGTAACCAACTCACTATAAGTGTGGTATCCAATAATCTAAAAAAGTGGCAACAAATAATTTCATATTATGGTAACCAAGAAATGAGGAACATGGTAACTGAAAACTTCAAAGTGTGGTAACCATTGGGACAACCGTGGGACGGTTATGGGACGGTCCTAGGGAACCTTCCCAATGTTTTGTCATTCCAGAGAGTTTCGGACGGTTGTGGGACAGTCGTAGGACGGGACCGTCCCAATAATTTTATTCGTTCCAGAGTGTTCCAGACGGTCGTGGGACGGTCATGTTGGTCAATCCCAATGTTTTGTCTATTCCAGAGAGTTTCGGATGGTTCTTTAACATCACATATGAACATCTAACATGAAATTTTATTTAACAATATCAAAATCTTATGGAATTACATAACATTAAATTCACACATAGATTTCGATTCACAAATATACAATCTAATATACAATACCACCAATAATCTATAACACCAAAAATAACAATTCAAAT
Organism: Hygrophila difformis; assembly: GCA_030278955.1. Taxonomy (NCBI): domain Eukaryota; kingdom Viridiplantae; phylum Streptophyta; class Magnoliopsida; order Lamiales; family Acanthaceae; genus Hygrophila; species Hygrophila difformis. Next base: position 4,070,239 of record JAOANR010000005.1, on the reverse strand, counting down.
GGACAATCAATTGCAATAACTCAAACCTAACAATTCAAATCACCCATCACGAAACATTTTACTTTACATCAAATAATTCATTTTTACAATGTTCAAGATGTATCTCCCGACAACAAGCTTCTCCTTGCTCACTTTAGTGAAATGCCCAAATCTAGTGGCTTCAATTTCTTTTCATTGTCCATCCGACCATCTCATCTCCACATCGTACACAACATCCCTAAAGTATTTAGCCGAGCACCGGAGATCTTGGAATTCTTGTCCTCAACCCTATACATTATACAACACCATCATTATTCCACATGCACCATTTCACCAAAAAGATTCAATATAATTGCTTGTTAAGCTTGACAACTTTAATATAAATCTTATAGCTTTAATTTCATGGTCCTAAAACTACACTACTTTCCACCATACCAATCAATTAAACACATTCTAAACCAACCTACAAATCATCTAACTAAATTTCGCGGTTCCAAAGAAAACAAAAACCCTATTCTTTTGGTCAATTTATCGAACACCACAATTATATTACTTACATTCATTTAAAAAATCAAAATATTAACAAAACTCTACAATCCAACCAATATATGCAACAAAAAGACCAAAATGCTTCAATAATTAACAATATCCAATAATAATACAAAAATTCCCAAAAATCCAACACCACCCGTCGGTCACCACCCCCTTCTTTACAAATCCAATAATTTCACCAAATTAGTTTAAAAGGAGCATGCAATCCACCATTAACTTCCCAAGAACATGAATTTAAGCTTAAATCAACCAAAACACAAAACCTATTTATACCACCCATCGCTCTTCACCCACTTCAAACTCTAAGAGAAATCTCAACTCAAATCAACAAGAACACAATTAAAGTCACATTTTCAATGTAATCAACAAAGCCACATTAATCTCGGCCAATGCCAAGCTTCTACACATCCTAAACTAACATACAAATCTTGTAAATCAAAATTGTTGGGAAAAAGAAAAATCTATCAATTCGGCCATTTAATCGGATATCTTGCTTGCATTTTGATATTACTAACGTTTCATCAACAATTATTCCACAAATTCACCAATTTCAACATATAAATCAAGACTCACATTATCAAACACTTCAACACAAATCAAACCCACACAATTCCATATCAAAATCACAAACCACTACAAAAGCCAACATAATTCACAACAACATATTGCAAAAAGAAAAAAAAAAAAATGACCGAAAGCCCTACCATCGCTCACCGTGGTATCCTCCTCCTCTTTACTCCTCTTCTTGGATTGCTTCCTCCCAACCGGGACCTCCTCATCCTTACCTTCATTCAAGGTGGTATAAGGTTCTTCGTTGCTTGCCATTTCTCCCTTCTACTTTCTCTTTTCGATTGGTTGTTCGGTATTTGGGGGAGATGGGTGCGTGAGTTGTGTAGTGTGTGTGTGAGTTGTGTGGTGTTGTAGTAAGTGAGTTGTATTGTGTTTGGTAAAGTAAAGTTTTGTTGCCCTAGTGTGGTAATATTTTAAAAAGATATTTGGTAATATGTTAAGTTTGGTGTGGTAATTTATGTAGAATAAGTGTGGTAGTTTATAAAGGGTGTGTGTGGTAAAGTTGTATTGTGTGGTGGCTGTGTTGGTGTGGTAATGAAGGAAGTACTTGTGTGCTAATGGTGTGAGTATTATTCTGGTAAACTGTGTAGTCTCCTTTTTCCTTAATGACTTTTATGAGAGATAAATTAAAAAATAATTAACTTTTGGGAGATTAAGGGGGGTAAACTATGAGTCAAAACTTAAAAGGGGGGTATACTCTATATTTTGAGGAGGGGGTATTTTTAAAATGTAAACTATTTCGGGGGGGTGGACTCTAATTTACTCAAAAAAAGACGACAATCTCAGCTGTACTAAAACTGAGTTTTGAATCAAATACCAAAACGCTCTCCAAATTGTCAATTTTCATGCTGAAATCTGAATCCAGCAACTTTTTGTATGGATGAATTTCTTTATCAACAATTCAGATACCACCTTATATGTTATTCATAAAAAGTATGGCATAAAACATGAATATGTGCTGACAAAAGGGCAAAATTTCTTATCAAACTCCAAGATGAAAAGTGAGAATCAACCACTGCCAACAATAGCAGCTACATTACAATTTTGTGGAAAATAATCATATGTGCTTATAAATACATGAACAAAAATGCATCATTCATTGATTTATGATATTTGTATAAGAAACATAAATCAATAAAATTTGGTAAATCAAATCCTCCGGTAGCTGCAAATGTAAGGTAAGAAACCATGTTTTGGTAATGTAGACCAAGGTGAAACTGGAAAGCTAAAATTTGATCCAAAAAACACAACAAAGCAATAGTGGGATTGCTTTGCTTGTAGCCTTGTACTTTCATTAAATTCCCATTATATAGTAAGCCACGCAAAACTAAATTTTACATACAATTCGATCTTCTATTCCTATGCAAACAGGGGCAAAGGGAAACTGTTGTTTTTACACTTGTTTTTCTACAGATATCAAGAGAATCTAAAAACACGAAAAAAGGAAGCAACTATGACTATAAGATGAACAGACACAAACTCATCAGAACTACCCTAAGCATTTGGAGCAGCAGAGCAATTACACTAACAATGAGGAACCAGCAATCCAAGATCTCATCATTCACAAAATAGACTTCATGTATCAAGCAACTTAAATTTTATCCGTAGCAATATAGCTCACTAATCAGTAGACTTCGAGTTAGTGAGATAAACCTGGGATTGAATGACAGTCCTTCCGACTTTGAATCCAGGCACGACTGTGAATCCGACGCTTGGTTTTGTTTTCCCTGTGAAAACAAATTTGCCAGTAACATCTTCCATGTAGATCATGGAAAACTCTACACCTCTCTCCAACTGAAATATCTCAACCACAGGGTTAAACGAATTCGCCAGCTTGTGAAGCAGCCATATCGAGCTCGCCATACTAACAAATGCTTCATTAAACACATTCGACGACTTCCATGAATCCAACACCTTCTCCTTCCTACTTAGATTGCTAAAAATTGATGACTCCATTGTTGGATGAATAAGCTGCTCATATTTAGTTTCACAAAACTGAGAAAATTCACATCTGGGCTTCTTTCTTAGAATCTCCATAGGAGAACTTTCAATGTGTTCCATTAGTTGTTTCAAATGAACATTCTCTTCCTCGCCATTGAGGACTCCACTTTTACAGTGTTTTGAATCGTGTTCATTGCAGATAACTTCAGTAGCAGATAATCCATAATCATTCTTCTCAAAATTTTGGCACATTCGTAAACATATGTAAGACATGAACGCATACCGGAAATGCCCCTTTTTGGTATAATCCACGCTGGGATAGAGTGAACTAGCTGCTTCCTCCAGATTCCAGCCAGCCCTTTTCATCAGATCAATCAACAGTTTTGTGAAAAACCGAATTGACTTGATTGAATCGCCTAAAATGCGTTCGAAAACGCGGATTGTCAATGAAAGCTCCATCGGGGATCCCATGGCCGACTGTTTGGATTTCAATTTCCGAGCTAAATTGGCACCCGAAACGGTAATTTGATCCAACTTTTTCCTCAAATCCCTAACTTCGTCATCCTTGACATCAATTTGGGATTGGAGTGAATTAACCACCGTCTCCAGAACCCTAAGCTTGCTCTGATTCTCCTGCACCTGAAATTCCCAAATTGATCCCGCCGGGAAGTCATACCCGCACTTCAACCCTAATTTCCGCTTCCTCGAATCCCTGTACAAGCTCTTCATATCAGTCAATTTCTGCAAAATCGACACAATCAACTCATCCGCCAGGTGGATCGCGTTCCGGTCAATCGCCGGCACATGCGCCGCTTGAAATTGCAGATACGCTGCTTCAAAGGACGAGACCGTGGCGAAAAGCGAAGGAACCAAAGCTCGGAAAAACTCCTCGGCCGAATCCTCCACCGAGTCTGGTTTAATCACCACCACTTTCTGGTCGGGAATGAACTCCTCCGCGGAATCGAGAAGCAGAGAGACCTCACCATCACAATCCACTCCCCCGCCGCCGGGCTCCTCCGCAAAGAGCTCGTAGGTCTTCGCCTTGAATGCTAGCGCGAATTTCTGAAACATATCAGAGATTTGCTGCGGCTGTGGCTGCGGGTGCTTCTCCGATGCACCGCCGCCGTCCAATTCCACCATATCCAGAAACCTATACATAGAATGGAAGCTCCTCTTGAAAAATTCGTCGGCGTGGCGGTGGCGGAGTTGGTGGGTTTTGCGAGGATGCCTTGAATGACCGAGAAGGAACGCAAGCGCAGCTGCTACTGAGGCATTTGTCGCTTTCTGCGTCTACATTATACTGTACTACCAATTTAAAAAAGAATGTAGAAAAACATAATATGATTATCAGATAGTGGGATTTTGCCTTTAATCATTTTTATTTTTTTATGTTTTTGACTGAGAATTGATCAAAGATTTCATTTTTATTTAAAGCAATTTATGAAAATGGACCATTGTTGAAATGAGTCTGCAATTGGGTCATCTCATACTTCCTCCGTTTTTAAATGATAGTTGCGTTAGTGAATTTGACACTATCACATACTTCCTCCGTTTTTTTTATAAATGTAACATTTGCATAGTTGTTACTATTCATTAAGTAATTTTGATTCAATTTTTAACATAGTTATATATGATAGAATATAGTCATGGAAGATCTTGTTAGATTTATCTAATTGTGTAGTTTAAGAATATCAAATTTTTACTATTTTTATTTTTACACAATTTGAGATACTAAACATTAAAAATGTGTATTGGATTGCGTGAAATGAAGAAATGTTATAATTTTTTGAAAATGAAGGGAGTAATTATTTTAAGTTGAAGTTTTTTCATAGTTATACAAATTAAAATATAGTCGAGAGAGTATGATATTTTCATTGACAGAAAATGTGAGGATTGATTTAATTACTACTCCTACCACTCCTATATTTTCTTGGGGAGAATTTTCTTGGTTATTTTAGGGAGAGGGAAACTAACGGTAATAAGAGGACTGCTAGGGGAACAGCCAAACAGCCTTTTCTGGCACAGACCAATAAAATATTATCTCCACTTTCATGAGGAAGAAATAGGTGAAATTACCCGGTCAGGTTCTGACCATATTCTTTTATGTCAGCCGCCAAAATTCCTCAACTTTTATACCCGAAAAGGCATAAAAATCCCTAGTTCGTGTGTTGGTTCGTGTACGATCCAGCTTAAGAAGCACGAACCAGGGGATTAATTAGTAAGGGTGATTAGGGAAGTCTGGATCGTGGTTCACGGAGCTGGGGCGTAGACGAACCAGGGTCGTGGAAGGATGATTCATGGCGCTACATTATTAGTAAAATTATATTTATTACTATTATTTTAATTAATATTCTTTAAATTACAATATTTATTGTATTATAATTAATATTATGGAAATATAATTATTTCACTTTTCCGTTTACAAATATTATAAAAACTATTATAACAATAATAATAATAATAAGTCTTATGTATTATTAATATTACGTTATTATTATTATTATCATTATTATTATTATTAATATTCTTTTACTATTGTTTGTAAAATAATTATTATAATGTATTTTTAGTTTTAATACTAAAAATATAATTATTAATATAAATATTAAAATTCTTAATTTTTATTAATAATTAAATAATAGTTATAATTAATTTGACTATATTTATTACTTTCTCTTTTGTTACAATAATAAATATTGTTTATTAATAATTTTCTCCAATAATATTGTAACAAAGATAAATGAATTATAATTATAGAAGAATTGTATTATCATTAATTAAAATACTAATACTAATATTATTATTAATATTTCCTTATTATTATTATCATTATTGTTAATATTCTATAAATAATTATTATATACTACAAGTATTATTATGCTTGTAGTATATACTATTAATAAATTATTATTAATATACTATAACTTCTATATACTATTAAAATAGTCAAGTGAGATCTTTTTAGATTCGTCTAATCAACCGTTTTTACACACAGAGCAACTGCATGAAATCAACCCTCTATACAGCTCCTCTTAAGGATTGCTCGCTTTCGTATGTCAGTAAATCGAACTGGGCTCTCTTATGAATCATCATCAGATGAACTATCACCATCACTGTCACCACAACCTTACTCGTTGTTTATTCATTGCTTTTCCAGATGATTTGACCCCAGGTGGATCTTTATCAAGGTAACTACGACGATGAGTTGATATTGCGATCAATCCGCTGCTATCCTTTTCCTCTGGCATCTCGCATTGTCCACTGAAAGGCGTCGTGTATGCCTAATTTTGAACTTGCCGCCACCCCATCCACCATCCCCTCCAGCTCTTTGAATCTGCAAGGCCATACTGAATGTCCCGAGAGGAGTAATTTTTGGAATGTCACAATCATCACATTCTTCCTGATGCAGTTATTGTGCTTCCAATGACGGTCGTTACCAATGCCGCCCATACCAAATGTTGTATTCTCCAATACCTCCCACACCAATAGAAATTTTCACTGCCAACTTGGAACACTAATCTGCAGTTAAACATCCACAATATATAAGCCAATCGTCTGAATAATAATGATGATGATGATGATGATGATAATAATAATAATAATAATAATAATAATAATAATAACAATATTAGTATAGATTTGTTATGTGAAAAACTGTAAAATTACCTCTAGTGAATCATTGTTGGGAATTCATCCTAGTAGCTCAATCTAACTCCCTTCGTTGATTACTCTCTGTAGCCTTCTGCACCATATGCAACCGAAATTAATGGTGCTATCTACGGTGCTGGTGGCTATGATTGGGACTGCAGAATTTTATCCTCTCGGAAAGCCGATTCTTCACTCGAGCTTGCGCCCAGCCGAAACGATGGGATAATTTTAAGATCTAGACTTCTCATTCTTCTCACTGAAGAGGGCGAGGACTGAAACCCCAGACACCTTCACCACCTTAAATCTAACACCAGGAAGATCCTCCTATGGCAGTAGACTTACGACCGAGTCCGCCGATGAACGTTGCATCCTGTAATGGTTTCTTCCATTCATTCTCAAGGTGAGATTCTTTGTAGCCCGTGACAGCCCATCTCTGTCTCCTTTTGTGAGATTCCAACAATGGGATAATTTTAAGATCTAAAGTTCTCCTTCTTCTCACTGAAGAGGGCAAGGACTGAAAATTAATATGTGAATTGTCTGGCAATAATATAGGTGGTGCATAAAATACTTGAATCGTGAACTGTACATCCGCACAAAATATTTGCCAATAATAATGCGTGAAAAGTGCACAAAATAATGTCTAACACCTAAGGCTCCGATACAACATCAAACAAACCCCGGCCAGGGGGTGCGCAAGCATGGGTGCGTGTGGGCCCAGGTCCGTGTCTGCACTAAAGTGCCACACATCGAAAGCCTGGGTCAGCCGCATGGACCAAGCATCTGGATACTCTCCCGGGAAACGACCACGTACGATACAGGCTGCAGTGAATAGTGCAATCGGCCCGCACGAGATGCTATCGGTCTGCTCGATCACTGCCTCCTTGCGAGCGAACTTGAAATTCCAGGTGGGGGAGCAAACAACGCCGCTACAACGATCATAGTAGCCAGTGCGAGACAACATCTCCGGCAATAACTTCTGCAACACCCACATCTTCTGCGCTCGGTCCCTGGCTACATCTGGTTTCCGCTCTTGGTTTGGGACGAGGCTATCGTGCAGAACAATCGTCTGCGCCCTGAGTCGTAGCCGTACGATAGCCCAGTGACCCCCTGGGTTGTATGGGCAGATAATCTGTACGTAGCAAAAACATGATCATTAGAGTGTCGGTAATCTAATTATTAAAATTATGCGATTAAGATGTAATTCCACAAACCTCATCTAAATCCGACCAGTTTGTCGTGGACCCCCAACTAGGAGCTGCCCCCGTAACGTACAACTTGAAGAATGCAGCATGCGAGTCGGTCATGCGGGACCGAAGGCCATCCCAACAGTCGCGTATCAGTGTGTCCTATTGGAATAAATTGAAATATGAACTTATATAAACAATTTGCATCAATACAAAAATTATTCAAAGTAGTTGGGGATAACTAGACCAACCAGAAAGGCGACGTCCATGATGGCGTACTTGTAATCCTTCCAGGGCACTACTCCCAGCCAGCCGGGTGAAAATTGGAGAATGCCGAGATACGCATCCTTGTGCTGAAACAGGAATGTTGCATTGAGTTTTGGGCATGGTGTCACTTTTATGTAGCTAAATGAAAAATGTAGATTGACTTACATCGGACTCGAGGAATTGAAAGATGTCCAACCGGGTGGAAAACCAGGAGGGACCTACTAAAGTCCACCAGCCGACGTTCACACTATACATAAGGAGCAGCTATTAGACACGTAATGCGGTGAATGAATGTAAATAATGTTGGCATAAACACTTACGGGGTAGCTTCCTTATCATCACAATATTCCTTAAATTTCGTGTGATCCGCATGACCGCGCCTACGCTCCAGTGGTAGGTAAGGGCTCATCAATCGATAGGATAAGCGCCCACGGCGTCCCTTACGAAACTGAACGGAGTCCACGGAACCAGTGGGTCGGATGGTCACAATGCTGTCGGGACCGAGTGGGTACAGCCGAGGTCTAGTGGTAGGCACAGGCGTGGCTGCAAAAGAGGAAAAACAAGTCAACTACTTATAAGCCACTATAACGACAACTAATTAAAAACAACTCATTTTGGTGATTATCTTCCATTAGTTGACGTACCTATGTCGCGTACTCGGTCCTGCCGTTCCACTCCCTGTCGGTCTACTGTCCGAAGGCATACCTGCACAGTTTTAGCGGTCGAAATGTAGGTCAGAGTAATGCGGCGGATTAGTAAACGAGGTGCAAAAATATCATTTGCAACAACCGGAAAAATATTGCAACCCAAATTCAGACAAGTACCTGTCTGTGGGGCACAGGTGTGAACTGTCCCGCCACTCCCTGTCGGTTAACTGGCCGAAGGATCGCCTGCACAGTTTAGCGCATCAAACTGAATGTAAGCGCACTGCGGCGGGTAAAATCGTGAACGAGTAATATAGTATAGAAAAGGACTGTGCAAAAATTACAACACAAAATCAAAGACAGACCTGGCTGTGGGGCACAGGTGTGAACTGGCCCGCCACTCCCTGTCGGTGAACTGGCCGAAGGACCGCCTGCACAGTTCAGCCCATCAAAATGTACGTAAGCGCAATGTGGCGGGTAAGATCGTGAACGAGTAATATAGTAATAATAAAGGACCGTGAAAAAATTACAACACAAAATCAAAGACAGACCTGGCTGTGGTATCGGCGTGTGAGCTGGACCGCCACTGGTATGCGGCGTGTGTGGCTCAGCCTCGTGACGTGACGGTGACTCGCTCACATCCCGCGACTCAGACGACACACGCTTGACGATGGGCTGGACCGCTGCCACCTCTGCAACTCGGCGCTGCATGTCATCATCGGTCTCTGCTCCTCCGGCAGCTGGTCCAGCCTGCTAGCCCTCAGCATCCACCCTATCCGCGGAGGGCTGCAGTCCAGTGGTAGGCGCACTTACATGCGGGTCGGTCGAAGATGGGGCAGCATCGGTGCGAACACGGGTGAACTTCTGCATGAATGTGGTCACCGACAGCTGTACCTCTCCGCGCATGGCGGCCACAGAACGCTGCTGCTCCTGACGGATGGCGTCCACCGCCTGTTGCAAAAGGGTAAGCGACCTCTTATCATACTCTGCCTGCCGCCGAGCCTGCTCATCCAACAAGCGCCGCTCTGTCTGAGCGACCATATCAGCGGTCGCGGTCAACAATATCTGGTCATCCCGACCGATTGGCCGAGGAGGTACACTCGCGGCTGGTGGTGGAGGCTGGGCATCAATACCCTCCTGCGGACGGGGTGAAGGTATATCCCCCTGCGGCCGGGGTGAAGGTATACGCCCCTGCGGCTCCCCACCGGCCCCACCGTGCTGCCCAGAACCCCCGTCTGAGTCGGATCCACTACTGTCCGACCCGTCCGGCGGCGATGTCTCGCAACCCCGTCCACGTCGCCTCCCATCACCACTCTTCTTCCGCCGTACTCTCTTGCCGCCACCGCCCCCAGCTGCTGCACGCTTGCGCCGGAGGAACGGGATCCATACCAGCCCCGGTGGGATAGGGGCATCCACATCGGCCATATAAGGCTCGCGCCTCTCCAGATCGGTCGCTGGCATAATCTCAACAATGTGATTATCCTGCAGTGAACATGGGGTGAGTATCATATGATTAACAATTATCCTTCAAGCGCATGGAATTAATACAAAATTTAAAAAAAGGAGCGAGGTCTAAACACAGTTACTCATACTAACCTCATAATCGAACGCCTAGCCCCATGACTGCTGCGACCATTTTGCGTCGAACTCCCACCTCGTCATCCGTGGTCGCTGTGCCTCCGGGTCAGATATGAACTTGACCCGCGTCCACGTATGCAGCTGTGGTATCGACTCAACCGCCTACACCTGACACATCATAAATTTTAATACATCAATACAATAACAGTGTGATCAAGTCTAAACGAAAATATACAACATTTGCAAAAGTTGTTAGCTTACCCAAAGAGCGTAGCTGGGGTCGTAAAGATGCGCTGAGCCATGGTGATCGAGCCTAAGCCTCGGGTACTGCCTGATGCTCGCGCGCATAACCTGCCATGACAGGAGTCCCCAGGACAAGGTCTCCCACGCCTCCGTGTCCTCCACGAGTCGCCACATCCATGGATCAGGACGGCGTACCTGTGGATCGTGCCCTAGTATCATGTGGAAGGCGGCCATCACTCTCGCGACCTTCAGGGCATCGCCGGGCCTATCCCTGAACGCCGCCCCACTGGCAAATTTTTCCCGGCACCGATTTGTCGTATGCTCCTTAAAAACCCGAGCGTACCTAGCCCCAGCACTATCGGTCGATAAAGGGTCCCGACTAAAAAGCTGAAAATCTATAGTCGAAGTAAATCGGAGCCCTGTCATCATAGCGTGCTGCTCTCTCCCGTACCGTAGGAATCGGCCGCCCACCCTAAACCAAACCTCATCGTCGCTCCCCATATGCCAGTCCACCCCCTTCGTCGCCTTCGGAATAGGGTGAAATACTACCTTCCGAGCCAAAAGCTCGTTCAGGGCAAGCCCTAAAATGGTTCCACGATGCCACCTCGGTCGAAACAAATGGCCGAAGCATGATCGGCGGAGCACCTCCAAACCATCCGGATCCGCCTCTCTAAGTACGCCCTCAATCTCCGACACCAGCGTCTTCTGATGCGTGTAGGTGCCCAAGTGAGGGGAAGACCCCTGGCACTCCCCTCTACGTACCACCAATCTCCCTATTATTTATAAAAAGGATTGATCCTCCCGTTAAACACTCATTACAGACAATAATTAATATCTCAATTAATTAGATGACGTACTTAGTGATAATATCTCAATGTTACATGGAATATGAATATTTTTAGAGTTGCATTAGTGTTATTTAATGAGGGCTTAAGTGTAAATTTAATATATGGTGGAGCCTGTGAATATTTTATTGAGGGGTTTCTTTAGTTGTTTATAATTTTATTTTGGTATTTAATCTTGTCATAAATTTTTAATTGATAAAATTATTTTATTATAAATATTATAATAAGAAAATAATACTATAATATTTTTTCATAATATCAAAATAAAGTAGCTAAATATTTTATAGTATCAAATTAAATTTAATATAATAATATTAACTTTAATAATATTATAGTAATGTCTTTAATATTATAATATTAATATAAATTTAAAATATACTTACTTTTAATATTATAATATTAATACAAATTTAATTTTAATATTACTTTTAATTTGAACCGTTGATTTGCGACCTAAACATTTCACCAATTCACCGTGTCAAAATCCCAATCACTGGATAATTAATTCAGTTCAGCTCCTAACAATGATCAATTAATCAAAATTTCGTGATCAAACATAAAAAACTAATCCAACATTATCAACACTATCACTGTACTAACAAAAATTACCAAGTGTATCCTAATGACTGGATAATTGATTCAGTTCTAAACTAACAATGATCAGTTAATCAAAATATCACGATCAAACATAAAAAACTAATCCAACATTACCAGCACGGTTAATAGTACTAACAAAAATTACCACAAAATCCTAATGACTGGATAATTAATTCAGTTCTAAACTAACAATGATCAATTAATCAATATAATCGTGATCAAACATGAAAAGCTAATCCAACATTATCAACATAATCAAACATAAAAATAATAATTCACAAAAATGCACACAATTAAACAATTAACAAACGGTATAACAAAAATTAAAAAATTAAAGCATAAATTTATGCCTAACCCGATCGGGATCCCTGCCGGAGGGTGGCAGAAGCACCCCCGCTTCACTGCCCGCCGGCGCGGCGGCGGGAGATGCTCCGCTTTCCCCCACGTTGCCGCCGCTCGTGCCGGCGCCGCTTCCCTCTCCGCCCGCCTGGCTCCGTCCCGTTTCATTGCCCGCCTCCGTCTCCCCCAATGCCCACGCGAGATCTGCCAGAATGCTGTTGTCCATTTTGCGCTCAAAATCGCCGGAGTAACCGCCGTCCTTTGCGAATAAAAGAAAAAGAGAGAAAGTGGGGAAGAAATAAGGGTTCGCGATCTTTTTAGCCGCGAATCGGGTATACGAACCGTTGGGCCGTGTACGATCCACGCAGTTCGTGTACGAACCCGTGGGTCGTCTACGAACCACAAGGGTCTTACACCGCCCAACGCCTAAATTTTCGCGCCCGCCTCCAATTTTTTAAAAAATGGTATTTCGTATTATTAATTATTAAATTGTTCTGAAAATGATTAATAATACTATATAAATTATCAAGATTATTAATTCTAATTATTTTACTATTTCTAAAAATGTTGGGTAATTTTTTATGAGTTTTGCAACATAAATAATTATTGATAATATTACTATAATAGTAATAATAATAATTTATTAATAATGATAGAGTTAATATTATAATAATAGCAATTATTACAACATAACAATATTATTATTACTAATATTATTATAATAATTCTGCCTAATATTACTAATATTATTATGACTTATATTATTATAATAATATTACATAATAATAGTATTATTAATAGCAATTAAGACCAATCTCTATTATAATTATATTTCTGAAAATGATCAGGAGTGTTAATAATACTATAAAAATCATCAGAGTAATAATTCTAAATATTTAACTCTTTGAAATTATGACTATAATAGTAATAATAGTAATTTTTTAATAATGGCAGATTAAATATAATAATAATAGCAATAATTACAAAATAATAATATAATTATAATGAGTATCGTAGTATTACTAAAATTCTCTTATGTTCCATATATCAGAAAATACGTTAATACTACTAAAATGTTTTCATTGTCGTTATTAATATTATTTTGTAATGTTTACCTGTAGGTGTTTTCGAGATACAACAATTGGACATGCGCGGCATTGGTAATGACAACATTCGGAAGCACCCTCACTACATCATGATGAATGTTTTGATGGTGGCATACCACCAATCTCCCCCGCCAGAAAGCAAGAGTGTGGCCTGTCCCAGAATGGCTCAGGGCGGACATGTGGAACATTGGGCATGCATGAAGCACAATGCTTCAAGCACAGGGCTTGAAGCATCACTGTCGGTAATTTTTCATTAGCGGTATACGAGTCTTAATATTAACATCATATAGCCTACACACTGTTTGCTTATTGATTATCATTGTAATACTACAGGCTATACTGTACAGTGCACACTGCTTCCTTGCGGGGGAATGCAACATTGGCCTGGGCGGCATTGGTAATCAACACATTTCGAACCACGAGCGCAACATTTGGTCTGGGCGGCATTGGTAATGACCGTCCAGAAAATTATCGCACAGGATGGTTAAACAAGCGGGCATATTCATCACATAGCCCGCCTGATTGAGAACATTCGGGCAACTCGGGTACTGAAGGAGGGATTATTATGAAATATTACCCCTAAAAAAGGAGTCACTCAGCTCGGAGGGGCAAACATTAGTGGGAGATGTTACCCCTCAAAAAGAGAGGTTGAGAGAGGTTGAACAGAGGGATAAGAAATGCAAGGCTTGCAACAGTAATTAATACACTTACTATTACTATTAACAATTATTATAAATATATATACTTAATAAAACTGCAATTACTAATATGGTGTTGTAAAATTAATTTTCCCCCTGTAGGGTTACAACAGTAATTATACTGGCGAGGAATGAGAGGACTCGACAATTATCATATACCTGCTCCACCACACCGACCACCAAGTTTTCAATCTCAGCGGCATTTGGCATCGCCCAATTCACAAAGATTGTTAAGAATGTGATGCTGTAGTTTTTATTATTATTATTATTATTATTATTATTATTATTATTATTATTATTATTATTATTATTATTATTGGTATTAATTTTATTATTACTATTCATATTATTAGTGTTAATTTACTAAAATATTTTGATCGCCGTTTTTAATATTATTTTGTAATGTTTACCTATAGGTATTGCCCAAATTCAACATTTGGACATGGACGACATTCGTAATGACAACATTGGCCTGGGCGGCATTGGTAACGACGACAGTTCGAACCACCTCCCCTATCACAACGGTCAAAATGGAAGCGGGTGCACCAGGATAGAACAAAAAGCCTCCCTTTTAAAGATAATTTTTACCTCTCGAGGTGGAACATTGGGCATGCATGAAGCACAATGCTTTAAGCACAAGACTTGAAGCATCAGCCACTGTAGTATGGCATGCGCGGAAGGTAATTTTTCATTAACAGTATTCGAGTCTTATTATTAACATCATATCGCCTACACACTGTTTCCTTACAACCTATCATTGTGGTACTACATGCCATACTGATATCGTGCAAATATTACTCCTTTCGTGTAGCATGAGTATAGCCTGTCCCACAACGGTGGTGTTGTGACAGGTTAAACACTGGGAATGCATCAAGCTCAAATACACTCGAAGGGGCAAGCCTTGGTGGGAGGTCTGAACCGTAAAAAAGAGAGGCTGAGAGAGGTTGAACATAGGGAGAAGAAATGCAATGGGTACAACAGTAATTACTATTCTTATAGTAAATTAATATTATTATTATCGTTATTGTCTTATATATTCGTTCACAGTCTTTACTATTATTATTAAGACTATTGGCTTATATATAATGTATGTTCAACTACAGGTTACTGTTGCAAGTTCGTAGATCCATTTCAGTTGGTATGGGAGGTATTGGAAAATACAATCGGAGTGACATGAAGGAAAAATTAAAGTCGGCATTTTCCCCGTGGAAGGTCCAGAATGACCACACTCGGAGGGACAAGCATTATCGTGGTGTCCATCTAGAAATAAGTATGTCCTTTGGATACAGAAAATTAGCGCGCGTCTTCTTAACTGTTATTATTATTTTTTGGCCCCTTACTACTATCATATTGTGCACAATGTTTGCTATGATAACTGTAGGTCATTGTTGAAAGTCGGGAAATTCATTTCGGAGATTGGGTAAATTTTGCCACTTGGGACACCAACATTTGGCAGTTCCACTTCAGGGGAATGGGAGGTATAGGTAAGAGTGCCACATTCGGAATCACAAGCGTCGCAGCAGGGTGAATGTTGCGGTCGTCACATTTCGAATATTACTCCTTTCGGAACGTTTAGAATGGCCTATGAATACAAAGAGCTGCCGAAGATGGTGGATGGGGTGGCGGCAAGTTGAAAATTGGGCATACACGACGTTCCAAAGGAAATTGAGCTGTTCAGTGGACAATGCGAGATGCAATGGGAAAAGGCTAGCAGCGGATTGATCACAATATCAACTCAGCATTGTAGTTACCTTCGTAAAGATCCAGCTGAAAAAGGGAAATCCCCTATGTAAACCAGATTATGAGTGGGTGTAATGTGACAAATGCAGAAAGTGGAGGAAATTGAACGGCATCATTGACATCATGAAGTTACCTGCTGAGTGGTTTAGTTACATGACGCCTTTCAGTGGACAATGCGAGATGCCAGAGGAAAAAGCTAGCAGCGGTTTGATCGCAATATCAACTCAGGCGGCCAGAGTGGTATTAGTCGTATTAATTTTATTATTACTATTCATATTATTAGCATTAATATTACAAAAATGTATTGATCGACGTTATTAATATTATTTTGTAATGTTTACTTGTAGGTATTGCCCAAATACAACATTTGGACATGGACGACGTTCGTAACGACAACATTGGCCTGGGCGGCATTGGTAATGAAGACGGTTCGAACCACCTCCCATTTCACAAGGGACAAAAGGGAAGCGGGTGCACCATGACCGTAGAACATTCGGAGGGGCAAGCCTTGGTGGGTGGTATTACCCCTCAAAAAGTGAGGCTGCGGTACATTTTTCGAACCACCTCCCGTAGAAACCATTTTAACCATTGGGGATAGGGAGATGGAGGACAGATTGCAGGCGGCAGGGGGGAATACAACATTTGGAATGGGCGGCATTGGTAATGACCCTAATTGGAAGCACAATCACTACATCAGGATGAATGTAGTGATCGTGACATTCCAAATATTACTCCTTTCGTGTGGCAAGAGTATAGCCTGTCCCACAACGGTCGTGTTGCGACAGGTTAAACACTGGGCATGCACCAAGCTCAAATCTTACATCCTGTCACGGGCCACAAGGAATCTCACCTTGGGAATGAATGGAAGAAACCATTACAGGATGCAGCGTTCATCGGCGGACTCGGTCGTAAGTCTACTGCCGCAGGAGGATCTTCCTGGTGTTAGATTTAAAGTGGTGAAGGTGTCTGGGGTTTCAGTCCTCGCCCTCTTCAGTGAGAAGAAGGAGAAGTCTAGATCTTAAAATTATCCCATCGTTGGAGCTGGGCGCAAGCTCAAGTCTCATAAAAGGAGACAGAGATGGGCTGTCACGGGCTACAAGGAATCTCACCTTGGGAATGAATGGAAGAAACCATTACAGGAAGCAGCGTTCATCGGCGGACTCGGTCAAAATTTATCCTTAACAATGATCACATGTTCGTTATGCTTTTTGAATATATATAAAACAACAATAATATCGGCATAATACATCCTAATACTAGTAATACAGAGCTGGGCCGTTTAAGTCTAGGAAAATGAAATAATTGGCTGCATTGTGTCCTGCGCCACCACATGATGTACATAAGTGTGGAATGGTTGGTCGGTACTCGGATGGACCAGCGACATCGGCGCTCGGGCCAGGACACCTCTTCCAATTATGGCCCACCGCACCACACACACTGTAATACCCGAGAGGAAACTTCGAGGACGAAGTTGTTTCTTAAGGAGGGTAGATTATAATACCTGACATTATTTTATTAATTACCTATGGATTTATTTATCAACAATTTTATTAATATGCATTAATATAGTTTATGTTGTGATTAAAATATGTTTGGTAGTTAGGACGTGTGAATAGTTTTTGGGTTTCCATAATGCGATTTGTTGGAGTCTGAATATTTCTCTGCGAAATAGCCTAACAATACACTAGAATTGTTTGTAGAGATTCGTCCAACAACCTTGACAAACTAATTTACTATAATCATAAATTTATTTAGTAAATAATTGTTATTAATAGCTACTAATAGGGAGGAGGGAATATAAGTAAATAATAAATAAGATACATTACATCGAATCTTGACAAACTGATGAATCGAATCTGACTTATGATATTAAATCAAACAGGGGCGTTACTTATAAGATATTTGACCCAGAATTCGTCCAACAACCTTTTTTTCATCGTCCATATTACTTCTCCAAGCTTAGTCTGCACACTTCCTCTTAGATAAGAAAATCCCGATCAAGAAGAAAACCTAGGGCGTTCGTGTGCAGGCAGCGGCGATCAGGATTCGTGCTTCAAGTTTTAGACGGTAAATCATCATTCTTAGTCTTTCCTTTCTATGGTCAAGATTGTAGAAAAAGATCCCTAACCCTCTCCGCATTTATTTTTCAAGAACGCAACCATCTCGGATAAGTTAAGACGTCAAAGGCGATTTCCTTTTCAAACCAAGCCATCGAATTCGTGTTTCTAACCCTAACTTGGTGTAATGTAAGTCAATACACTTACATACCACGTTCAGGGTCGAGTTAGGAGTTAATTGAGTCGTAGAAGTCAAAATTTAAAAATCTGCTGTGCTGACAGTTTTATAGATCTAGAATAATCAACGTTTTTCACATTGCTCCGTCGAGAATTTGAGTTCGAGTTCTTCAAGGAATTTGTTCATCTATGAGTTAGAAAGGTCCCTATAAATTTTCAGAATTTTTTACGAAGTAGTTAATTCACAATTGGCCGAGTTCTGAACTGTGTTTTTTGAGTACGATTTTGGCAGATTCTTTCACTTGCAAATACTGGTATTTTACAGTTGGTTCCGCCAAGAATTTTAAATTGTGTTCTTCTAGGAAATTGTTCCAATATGTGTTAGGAAGATGCCTACCAAATTTCAGAAGTTTTGGCCAACTCACGAATTATCCATGATTTTATTTTGAAAGTGTGTTTCTGTGTCGCAGCTTATTCCTATTGTATAGGATGAGCCCTTAATTTCCTCTAGTTCGAGCATGATTTAACCTTAGAGTTGTTCATGAAAATTGTTGCTTTTTGAGTGTAGGATTCATGGTTTAATTTTCAGAATTTTTGGTGGAGTAATTAATTGTGGGAATTTTAGTTTTGACGATCGCTATTGGATAAACACTGTTATGGAAACTCTTGACACTTTTTCTTAAATTTGGGTTATGAAACCCTTATGAACTATGATTTATGGCACCAAGGAAGTATTTTACGCATCTTGGCGTAAGGATGGAGTATTACAATATGATTTGTGATGAAAATTATTCATATAAAAATGTATGTATTTATGGTTATGCGTAGTTTATTACTAAAACCATTGTGCCTTAGAATTCGGGTAGGTATGCCCACATTTAGGCTCTGGAGAGCGAGTGCACTAGGGTGGAGCCATGCGTGGCCGCCCCTCTCCTTATTTGTGACTTTCTATGATTGTGTCTATATCCCTAAATAATACTTGCGAGTATTATTTATGGGCCCCGGGTGTGTGTCGATATAGGCTGCCGCTGGCAATTTGAGGGATGAATTCCCATTACTATTGGAGCTCCTTTGGTGTCCTCGCGTTCTAGGCATAATGGTGGCAGTATGTTCTTTTATGATTAGTTAGATGGTTGAACAATGTGAATATTTTAAATCGATTATTACTGTGATGTCTTTAACTTTTATTTAAATCAATCATTTTAAAACCCCTAACTTAATATTGGGTGGATTTGCTTACTCAGTAATTTATTTACTGATGTGTGTTGTTTTTCCTTTTTCTTACAGACTGTGACGAGCACATGCAAGCACGACATTCATTGGGATCATGGGATATTTTATAAGAAATCATTGTATTTAGCTTCCGCATTTTAATTTAAATTTTTAGAAAAATAATTTGGCCCTGTTGGCCCTATTTTAAATTACAGCATTTATTTATCCTTTGTAAAGTATTTTGCAATGGATTGTAAAGTTTGATTTCAGTGAGCATTAACATTTCCTAGTTAAGTTAGCCTCGGGCGAGCTTAATTGGGAGATGTGGCGGTAGCATCCCGGCCATTTTGGTGTTTTTAAAACCGGGGTATTACAGAGTGGTATCAGAGAGGTTTGATTCTTTCGGACCAATATTTTTAGACGTATATAGATATTTTTAGTTTTGTTTCTATAAAAGCTATGTATTAATATATTATAATTTTACACTCATTAGAGTTTTATTATTATTTTTCTTGAAATCCATGAAAAATCTCTTTTGCATAAAAATGTTTTAAGACCATGCATGTATTATTTTGCAAACTGGGGTATGGGTCATGCATATGCATACATTTGCATTCATCTAGTAGCATTATCTTCTTTGCTTGTTAGTAACTCTTTAACCGATATTTTTTTCTTAGCTAATCTTAATCTTTTTCTGTATAACTCAAACATTTTATTCATGACTTAGTTGCTCACTTAGTGCATCAACTTTTGAATTATTCTCGGTTGTGAACATAGTACCTTAATATGCTTAGAGATCACATTTCTTTGACTATTTACATGAATTATTCTATCCTTAGATGATAGGCGACTTCGAGGACGAAGTGGATTCTTAAGGAGGGTAGAATGTAATACCCGAGAGGAAACTTCGAGGACGAAGTTGTTTCTTAAGGAGGGTAGATTATAATACCCGACATTATTTTATTAATTACCTATGGATTTATTTATCAACAATTTTATTAATATGCATTAATATAGTTTATGTTGTGATTAAAATATGTTTGGTAGTTAGGACGTGTGAATAGTTTTTGGGTTTCCATAATGCGATTTGTTGGAGTCTGAATATATCTCTGCGAAATAGCCTAACAATACACTAGAATTGTTTGTAGAGATTCGTCCAACCACCTTGACAAACTAATTTACTATAATCATAAATTTATTTAGTAAATAATTGTTATTAATAGCTACTAATAGGGAGGAGGGAATATAAGTAAATAATAAATAAGATACATTACATCGAATCTTGACAAACTGATGAATCGAATCTGACTTATGATATTAAATCAAACAGGGGCGTTACTTATAAGATATTTGACCCAGAATTCGTCCAACAACCTTTTTTTCATCGTCCATATTACTTCTCCAAGCTTAGTCTGCACACTTCCTCTTAGATAAGAAAATCCCGATCAAGAAGAAAACCTAGGGCGTTCGTGTGCAGGCAGCGGCGATCAGGATTCGTGCTTCAAGTTTTAGACGGTAAATCATCATTCTTAGTCTTTCCTTTCTATGGTCAAGATTGTAGAAAAAGATCCCTAACCCTCTCCGCATTTATTTTTCAAGAACGCAACCATCTCGGATAAGTTAAGACGTCAAAGGCGATTTCCTTTTCAAACCAAGCCATCGAATTCGTGTTTCTAACCCTAACTTGGTGTAATGTAAGTCAATACACTTACATACCACGTTCAGGGTCGAGTTAGGAGTTAATTGAGTCGTAGAAGTCAAAATTTAAAATTCTGCTGTGCTGACAGTTTTATAGATCTAGAATAATCAACGTTTTTCACATTGCTCCGTCGAGAATTTGAGTTCGAGTTCTTCAAGGAATTTGTTCATCTATGAGTTAGAAAGGTCCCTATAAATTTTCAGAATTTTTTACGAAGTAGTTAATTCACAATTGGCCGAGTTCTGAACTGTGTTTTTTGAGTACGATTTTGGCAGATTCTTTCACTTGCAAATACTGGTATTTTACAGTTGGTTCCGCCAAGAATTTTAAATTGTGTTCTTCTAGGAAATTGTTCCAATATGTGTTAGGAAGATGCCTACCAAATTTCAGAAGTTTTGGCCAACTCACGAATTATCCATGATTTTATTTTGAAAGTGTGTTTCTGTGTCGCAGCTTATTCCTATTGTATAGGATGAGCCCTTAATTTCCTCTAGTTCGAGCATGATTTAACCTTAGAGTTGTTCATGAAAATTGTTGCTTTTTGAGTGTAGGATTCATGGTTTAATTTTCAGAATTTTTGGTGGAGTAATTAATTGTGGGAATTTTAGTTTTGACGATCGCTATTGGATAAACACTGTTATGGAAACTCTTGACACTTTTTCTTAAATTTGGGTTATGAAACCCTTATGAACTATGATTTATGGCACCAAGGAAGTATTTTACGCATCTTGGCGTAAGGATGGAGTATTACAATATGATTTGTGATGAAAATTATTCATATAAAAATGTATGTATTTATGGTTATGCGTAGTTTATTACTAAAACCATTGTGCCTTAGAATTCGGGTAGGTATGCCCACATTTAGGCTCCGGAGAGCGAGTGCACTAGGGTGGAGCCATGCGTGGCCGCCCCTCTCCTTATTTGTGACTTTCTATGATTGTGTCTATATCCCTAAATAATACTTGCGAGTATTATTTATGGGCCCCGGGTGTGTGTCGATATAGGCTGCCGTTGGCAATTTGAGGGATGAATTCCCATTACTATTGGAGCTCCTTTGGTGTCCTCGCGTTCTAGGCATAATGGTGGCAGTATGTTCTTTTATGATAGTTAGATGGTTGAACAATGTGAATATTTTAAATCGACTATTACTGTGATGTCTTTAACTTTTATTTAAATCAATCATTTTAAAACCCCTAACTTAATATGGGGTGGATTGGCTTACTCAATAATTTATTTATTGATGTGTGTTGTTTTTCCTTTTTCTTATAGACTGTGACGAGCACATGCGAGCACGACATTCATTGGGATCATGGGATATTTTATAAGAAATCATTGTATTTAGCTTCCGCATTTTAATTTAAAT
The DNA here is from genome assembly GCA_030278955.1 of Hygrophila difformis. Classification (NCBI taxonomy): domain Eukaryota; kingdom Viridiplantae; phylum Streptophyta; class Magnoliopsida; order Lamiales; family Acanthaceae; genus Hygrophila; species Hygrophila difformis. The sequence goes on along the minus strand of JAOANR010000005.1, from coordinate 4,047,800 downwards.
TTTTAGAAAAATAATTTGGTTTTGTTGGCCCTATTTTAAATTACAGCATTTATTTATCCTTTGTAATGTATTTTGCAATGGATTGTAAAGTTTGATTTCAGTGAGCCTTAACATTTCCTAGTTAAGTTAGCCTCGGGCGAGCTTAATTGGGAGATGTGGCGGTAGCATCCCAGCCATTTTGGTGTTTTTAAAACCGGGGTGTTACACACACTACAAGTTTGCCGCCTTCTGGAATTCCCAGCTACTTCTGCCCCCGATGGAATGCGACTTTGTTTCGGTCGACCAGCCTGCCTCGGGCAATCTGGCGTCTTGCACGTTGCGTTGGCAATCGTGGTCGGTACTACCCAGTCGGTCGGGTGGTCCATAGGATACACTCGTGCTTTCCATGACTGGACGAGGACCGCACGCTTGTAGTGTGGCGACACATATGCAGTCTGCTCGTGGTTCACAAACCTGCGCAAAAAGGTTGGAGCGTTAATTAAACATTATGTCCGTGCCACTTAACCAGTATAAAACCGACTTATGGTTCAGGCTCGTCGATACCTAATCGCTGCCGATGCATGGGGACACAGTATCAAATGCTGCTGAAACCTCTGGCACGTGCATGTCTTCGACCCAAGGTTTACTGTGTACACCTTGCCGTTCTGCTCGGCGTTGAACTCATCGGACTTCCTTGTGTCCTTCACTGAAAGGGTTTGTCCTTCATATTTCGCCTTCATCAACTCCTCGTGTGCCCAGTCAGTCAACACAGTAGTGCCACTCAATGCGGCGTTGTGCCGCTCCGTAAACCAATCAGCAATAGTTGCACGAATGACGTCGAGCATTGAGCACATAGGCAACCTTCGCGCCCACTTCAATACGTGGTTCATGCTCTCTACGGGATTCGTCGTCATCATATCATAACGACGAACAGGACACTTCACACGCGCAAACCGCGCTTTCCCTACTTTCTCCAGTAGATGCGTATATGCGGAAGGACATTGCTGCTTCAACGCATCCATGTGACGATTATAATCTGAATTCTTGTATGCATAGGCAGCCGATGTGAACAGATCCTTCACTCTCTTCCCATACCGAGCTAGATTGGACTTTATGTGGAACGTACAGAGGACGTGGCGTGCATCTGGTAACACCTACTCAATCGCAGTTCCAATGCACTTCGCCCCAACGGACACAATCAACACATCTTTCTGCAGGTGTAGTGCCCGGTGTAATTGCAATAGAAACCACCGCCACGTCTCAATTGACTCCGTGGGGCCAACAGCGAATGCAAGCGGGAATAACTGATTGTTTCCGTCTTTCGTTACCGCCACGAAGAGGACACCCTTGTACTTGCCCTTTAAATGTGTCCCGTCGATTCATATGAAAGGCCGCATCAGTGGCCACCCAGCAATCGAGGCACCCAGTGTAAAGAATGCAAGCCCGAATTTCCCCTCCATGTCCACCGCGTAATCCGTCACCGTATTTGCATTTGACTCTTTCAGTATGTGTAGGTACGAAGGGATCATCTTGAAAGAACTGTCGTGATCCCAAAAGTTGAGCAAATTGCATGGTCCCTAATCTTCCGGGCCATTCCGATCGAGACATTGACGCCTTTTTCTGCAGCTTTCTCTGAATCATTAAAGGCTCTAGCGTCTTCTCCTCGACAACAATATATGCGGCATAATAGCTGCCCAAATGTCTCGATGGGAGTGTCGTCGGATTAGGCCTGTCTGGGTCTGCACTGCACGTATGCGGGACCAGTCTGTACACCGTCCAAAGCGATGCCGTTCCCCTTGCTCGCATCTGAAATTCGCAACCATCAACCCTACACCTCACGCAATACCTCGACTTATCCGACTTCCACGTATCGAAACCACACTTAGCATCCACAAGATATTTTGTCAGTTTTTTTTGTAATTTCGCCTTCGTTGGGAAGACTGAGCCGACTGCAAATGATGTGTCCACAGTCTCGTCCACGTGTTCGTCCATCAATCGTTCCGGTAAGTCGAAGTGTGGCCGCGGAAGGTTCCACTCATCTCTGGGACAATGTATGCTTCTTTAGTCCTCGGCCAAACCGGATTATGCCCTGCTTGCAGCCCCGGCCGCCCCTCTTTCTCGACCCGTTCCTTATTCCGCTCTTGGTCTCTGAGGATATTGTAATACTGTTCCACACCACCGTAACGCAAGGGTGGGTCTGGATCCTCTTCAGCCTCCGATCCCGAGCTACTCTCCTCAGCACATGTTGTATTTCCAGCATCCTCCGCATGGCCATGCTCTACGGCATCTCCGCCGAGATTCACCGCCGGCTCCGGCACCTCATCGTATTGGAAATGCCTCTCTCCTTCACCGATAACACTGCTCGGATATCCAGCAAAATTACCCATAGCGCTTCTTTCGTATACATTTTCACCAACCGCTCCGTACCCGTGGCTGCTCCCGGCTACATTTGCATGCCCAAACATATTCATTGTCAGGGTCGTGCCAAATATGCTCTCCATCACACTTCCCGACTCTAAATTGGCGAATGGGAAATTTCGTTCGGCGTTGTAATTTGTTGAGTGTTGTGTATCTTGTATCCCTTATATTAAAAACAATTTCACAAACACATGTAAACCTTATAAAATTACTTCAACATAATATGTAGATGACGTAAACCACACAACAGTGTATCTGTTAAAATAAATTTTACTACAGTGTAAAAATAAAACTTATGGTTCAGACCTCGCTCTTTCTCGTCGTGTGAATGCCACTCGCCCTGGTACCATGTGCTACCGCTTAGCCGCTCAAGCCAAGACATTGTTCTGTGTAGTGGATCAATCACCCTTAAGTAACAACATAATAATTTTACCGATGTATTAATACACTTAAATAAGATCACAATAAAAAATAATAAAGTGTAGATAAATTCTATTACAATAATAAAATATGTTTAATAGTAATAACAATAATTTTAATTATTATAAACTACAATATGTTAATAATTTTTTCAATAATAATAGCAATAACAATAGTAATAATAATGATAACACCAATAAGACTATTATTATTAGTAACACTATTCTTATTAATAACAGTAATTACTAATCTCCACTATAACACCAATAATTTCCTGGAAAGGACCGTGCAAGAACCAACAGATTCGTGGGCGGCCAGCTGGACGAACCACACATTTAACATGGACCTGTGATTCGTGGTCTATGGGTTCGTGGTGCACACATCAACCACGAACCTCATACCTTACCACGGACCCTGTGGTTCGTGGTTAGTGGTTCGTGGTTGCAAATGGACCACGAACCACAGAGATTACCACAGTCCCAGTGCTTCTCTAGGACCACGAACCGCAAAATTACAACGGCCCACAAATTATTTTGCAACGGCCCGCAGATTTTACACTTAAATAACACAACAAAACAAACGATAATAAATTACTTATTTAATATAATTATGATAATTAATAATACTACTACTACTACTACTACTAATAATAATAATATATAAATAACAAATGTAACAAATACTTAAGTTATTAGTAATACTGTAAGTATTAATAATACCAACAACAACAATATTTATTATTCTAAAATAAGTAATAATAATAGTAACCATTAATTTAAAATTAAGTAATAATAATAGTAACCATGAATCTAAAATAAATAATACCAACAACAATAATATTTATTAACATAAATTCTGAAATAATAATAAAAGAGAAAAAATAATTTAAAATCTGTGACGTAAAATTAAAAAAAAAAAGAAGAAAGAATATCATACGCAGCCATGAATTTTTAAAAAAAAACCACTTTTCTTTATTTACTAAATATAATATGATGACTACAAAAGGGAATTTAACTAAATTACTACATACCATTGCTAAAGAAACCATAGATCTACAATTTAGGCTTAACAAAACCAACATCACTCATTACACACATTAAATAACTTAGATCCGAAACGAAAACTAACAATTTATTTAGACAACCATTTCAAAGCAACAATTTAAAGATAAATCTCTTACCGGGTGGTCGTACCGTGGAGCCTTAATTCTTCAATTTTTTGTCTCACTGGATGCTCCCAAAATGCGCAAGATAAATCTTACTTCCCTTATAAATTTGTCCTGTTAAACATGAATGTTGGACAGTGCAAATGAAAGAGTATAATTTAGAGATCCAAATTTATTGGTTTCATCCATGGTGGGTGGTCAGGAATAAATTCTGTCCATCATGCCGGGGTCGGGATAATAATACTAGGTTTGTAAAAGAACCACTTCAATGACCGAACCACTTTCCCTTTTCCCAATGCCTGATGGGGAATAAATCCAGCCCCACATCTGGGCAAAGGTTCGTGCACGAACCACATGGACCGTGGTCAATGTAAAAAACCACGAATCCATTGCCACGTAGAACCGTGGTTCGTCTTCAACACTTAGGGCTCGTGGACGGTCCCTGCCGTTGACGACGACCCAACCGTTCTTAATCACCCTTACTAATTAATCCCATGGATCGTGCTTCCTAACCCGGTTCGTATACGAACCAACACACGAACCAGGGCCTTTTTAGCCTTTTCGGGTACAAAAGTTAAGGAATTTTGGCGGCTGGCAAAAAAGAGTATTGTCAGCACCTGACCGGGCACTGCATGTTTGGACTCTTTTCATGAGTTGTTACTTGTTACTAGTATTATCCAACCGGATGGGTGGGATGTGATGTGATAACGATAGATTAATTAAGTTTGAACGATGAAAAATTAAAATTTAATATTTATTTCTTGATTAAATAATAATTAATTCACTAATAATTATAAATATATTAATTATCTAAATTAAGATTATTAATCTTGATTGTTAAATGTATAATAGTATTTTATATAAATATATTCTTTAATTATATATTAAAAAATACTATTAAATACTCCCTCCATTTTCTAATAAATACTCCCTTCATTTTCTAAAATTGCAACGGACTCACCGTGCACGCAATCCAATGCACATTTTAAATCTTTAATAACTCAAGTTCGGTGCAGATAAAAATTCTAAATGTTTGATATTTAAAAACTACTCGACGAGACGAATCTAACAAGATCCCACTTGACTATATTTTAACTTGTGTAACTATGATAAAATTTTAAATCAATGAGCTTGTATGAACAGTACCAAATTGATCAATGTTCCAATCTTTCAAAATCGGAGGAAGTATCAGTTATAATTTTCTTAAAGCCCAAATGAATTTCAAAACTAACAATTAAACTCAATTATTTTTAAAGCTCATTAATATCCCATCAGTATTCATAAGATTAATGGTTTTAATATACTTATTATATATGTGAGGTTATGATGGGTTTTATGTATAAAAAAGAAGAAGAAGAAATATCAGAAACCATCTAATTATTATTTTTTTTTGAAAAAGCCGAGGCCGGGAAAGAAACACAAAGGAAGAAAGGAAAAGCTACAAATAGAGCACAAAAAAATAAAGCACACAGACGCCTCTCCTCAAGGTTGCTGAATCCCCGAGGTCCCAACTAGCATGGCGTCGTTTCTGATATGATCTTTCACAAAATCCGGCGGGAAGGCCCATGTGGTGTAGAAGATTTCCAAAGTAGTGCCATGTTTGGCCAAGCAGTCGGCCACTTTGTTTCCTTCTCTCCATACGTGCCCAATGATGCATTCCACAAAACGAGCTTTGGCATCCTTGATTCTTTGCAAGGCTGCCGCCATAGGGTGATGGACATCAGAACACTTCAACAGATTAATGGCTAACTTAGAGTAAATGTAGCAACTAATTCTGTTGATTCCTTCCTTGATAATATACTCCAACCCATGAGCGAGAGCTGAGAGTTCCGCATACAAACTAGATTTGTCCCCACTGTAACCACATCCACCACCTCTCCATTTCCCATTATCACTCCTAAGAACAAATCCAATACCAGCCTTTGTCGGTTTACCAGTTGCACTCCCATCAACATTTAAGATGAGACCTTTGTAGTTGAGGTGATTCCAACTGTTAAGTTTCCTAACCGGCCGAATCGAGTCCTCCTTGATCTGAGCTCTATCCATATCTTCTCGGGTGTTAAGAATCTCTCTCTTTAAGGCCCAAAGCGACTTAGATTTGCCTCGGAACAACCTGGAATTTCTTTCGATCCAAATGCCCCACATGGCCGCTGCCACACAATTACCATATGTATCCGAAAGACCCTGCAGAAAGTGTCTAATGCTGCTTTCGGAACCTGATGACAGTCGCTAGGAATGTCGATTCGCAAACTCTTCCAGAGTTGATTAGCCCAAGTGCAGAGGAACAGGCAGTGACTCCAAGTCTCCACTTCTTCACCACAAATCTTACAAAGGGGAGAATTGGCTAGATTCCTAGAGAAACGTAGCCAGTTAACTGGAAGAGCCTCATGGGTAGTTAACCAAAGTAGGAAGCCTATCTTTTCAGGCAAATGAGCCTTCCACATCCATCTCCAATTCTGATCATTAGTTTCCTCCATATCCAAAAACTTGTAAGTAGGCTTGACGGAGTATATCCCATTCGGTGAGTGCCTCCAGATCCAATTATCAGGACATCTGGCGTGGAGGTCAGGTGGGGGGAGTAGATTTTAAGTTCCTGATTGATGACCTCTGTAATACCCGAGAATTTTACAACATAAATAAATAAATAAATAAACAAATAAATCAGTAAATACATTAAATAAATAAATATAGAAGAAATGAGAAATGAAATTAATTAAAAGAGATTTAATTAAACAAAAGAAATTAAAGATAAATAAGTCGTTACACGGGAACCCCGATATAAATGAACTCGAGAATTCGAGCCAAAACGTAAGTTTAGAACCGAAGGAAATAACGACACGAAATAGGAACCCGAAGAGAGTCCGGAAATTGGAATCCGAGAGCATAGAGGGATAGAAACCCGAAAGAGATGCGGAAAAGCACGACGGATCGCACGACCCACCCGGACCGAAGTCCAGGCATTAGCCGCGCGCTGGCCGCGCGCTAATATGGGGAAAGGCGCGCCAACCCCGCGCCAGAAGACAGATTCGCCCGTTGCGTGAATCTCTCGCCCGAACGCGGATTTTTCGACTTTCGGTTGAACGTCTCTCAACTCAAGACCCTTATGGTCAGATTTTGGACGCCCTAGGACTTAGCTATCTATAAATAAACCCCCTCGGAGACCCTAAACCCTTTTCAAAACCCTATGACACTCTCTAAACACAAAAGTAGTAATCCCAGAGTCAACGGAGGCACCAAGAGACCGAGACAACGGCTGTTGGACGAAAATCGGGAGATCTCCAACGTGTGGTAAGCCCTAGTCTGAATAATCCTTATTCGTTTCAATCCGAAAATGGATTCTAACCTCGTTTCTCTTCTCTTTACACCCCGAATCGGATCTAGAACGAGGAACCCGACGAACGGAGAGGAGAAACGGTGAACTGGAAGCCACGCCTTCAAAATAGACATCCCGGACGTTCACAAATCAGTAAGTTAACTCTTACATGGTTTTGAGATGAATTAAAACGTTCGAAACTAAAAGATTTAACAAGAAATCGTAAATCTGCCAACTTATGTTTTCTACCGACGCAACAGTTTTGACGAATTTTTCCGAACCTTAAAACGACTTCAAACGGAAAACCTTAAAACACAAAAAACGTTCCTAAGGCATAGATCTATCTACTGTAAAATTTTCAGAATTTTTAGAGACGATTTGATATGTGAAAACCAACCGAAACCGAACTGCTTGAATCTAGATCTTGAAATTCTTGACAGAACTTAGGTCCGATCTTGATCACGTTTTTGACATAGGTTCCAGACCGATTTACATCTTTGGCCGAACATGAAAGTTGTAGATATTTGTCTTAAGATGGTCTCTGTAAAATTTCATCAAATTTGGAGTTGAATTGCTATGGTAGAATTCGAAATTTTTAAACTGTGACATATGAAATTCGGACAGAATTGTGCTTCTGTGAAAATTAGTGTTTTAGACCTATTTCGGTATCTCGGGTTGAAAACGTTAAAACACGAAAATTGTAGATCTCGACGTTTCTGAGTCAGTCGTGAAGTTCTGGAATTTTTGGAATTAAATCTGATTTTAGACGAATTTTGGAGTAAACTGTGGTTTACCGGAAATCAAATCTTGAAATCTTGTTGAAATATGGAATTAACCTTTAGGGTTGAAATAAATTGAAATATTATTTTCAAATAAATAAAACTTAAATCAGATTTTTGAAATTAAATCCCCTTACAAACTTGATAAATTAAAATTAGGGGTGAGTGCTCTGCAGGGTGCCCCGTAACGATTCACTTCGTGCCTTAATGGACGATGGTGACCCCACGCGCTAAACTTGAGATATGATATTGCCAAAACGGCACGAGATATAGAGCCTACACTCTCGAGAATATCCATATGGGTTTCCCGAGGCTCCGGAGTGGTACTGGGTATGGCTGATATGGTTGCGGCCGCCGGGCTACCGGCTAAACTTGTTGAGATTGCGATGCAATCGTGAAATACTTGAAATACTAAATCTGGGATGCAATGGGGATATTAAATTAAATTAAATTAGATTAAATTATGTTTGTTGTCCAATTAAATTATTTAATTGCTTTATCTAAATTATGGCTATTATTATGCAATTGGATATTTGATTAGATTGAATTGGATATTATGTATTATCATGCTTTTATTATTAAATTAATGGCTTTAAAACCCTACGATCATGCATGTGTTAACTTACTCAGCAAGTTGTGCTGACCAAAACCACTTTTATTCTTCTTTCTTACAGAGTATGTGGAATGAGCATGTATGAGCACGATTCATGCATGGGATTTTGGGAAAACATTATTTTGTTTTTAAATTCGTACTTTAGACTATATTATGAACGGGCCTGTTTAACCCGTGTTTTGGCCATGTCGGCCCTATTTACATTTTCCGCTGCAATACTATACTTAAATATTATTTCCGCTGCGCTATGATATTACCATTTTCGAACTATATTGTATGGGTTGTTTTGACTGCTTTAAATGTTTTAAATACTGCAATACCTAGCCTTGCATCTCTTTAGTAAGCCGGAGAAACCGTGTCTTACTAGGGAGGTATGGCGGTGACATCCCGACCTGGGTGACCAAAAACCGGGGTGTTATAAGTTGGTATCAGAGCCCGGAATATTTTTAAACTATTGTTCTTATTTTTAAACTATTATTTTTAAACCATTATTATTAAACTATTATTAATATTTTGACTATTATTTTAAATTTTAAAGTATTATTTCCATGGAAAATTTTTATTTTTAAAACCCATGGAAAAAAAATTATATATGTAGTGCATTAAATTATTTTTTTTTTGGGGGGGGGGTCATCATTTGCATTTGCATATTGCATCTCTCCTATGAACTTAGAATCTTGGCGAATCTGAACCTAGAATCTTGGCGAATTTGAACTTAGAATCTTGGCGAATTGAACTTAGAATCTTGGCGAAATTGAACTTAGAATCTTAGCGAATATTAACTTAGATCTCTTGCTTGCGCTAGATGCCTAGTCAAGACATGATGCAGTTGATGATCAGGATGATGAGCGTTCATCTTGATTCCCATCAAACCATAGAACAAATGAAGTACCGTATGGCTCAATTGGAGGCCAATTTGCACCACCTGAGCAACCTGAGAGAGGCGGATCACTACCGCATAAACCAACTTGAACGCCAAGTCCAAACCCTCACTACACAAAACCTAATACTAAAGGAACACATCGATGCCCACGGGCAGGACTTGAACACTATCTTTGACGATCTGCTGCTGCCAAGTTCGGAGGAGGAAGATCCGGAGGAGGATCCTACCACTGTGCCGGAGGACGCTTAGAAACGATAGGAATTTCTGTTGCAGTAGTTACTATTTTTGCTAAGGAAACATTACTATTTTTGGTATATCCTATCATTTGTACTAGAAATTTCTTTTAAGGAAATCAAATATAAGATTTATCTATTAGATAAATTTAAATTCGAAAAAAAAAATAATAATCTGGACAGACTGTCAAAAAAAAACACTTAATTTCTACAATTTAAATTAGCTGAATCGAGCATTATGTGAAGAAGATAGAAATAAATTTGAGATCTTCTTGTTTAACCAAACACTACTATGTCCTATTCTATACCATTTGTAACAGAATGGCACCCAGAGGAAGACCGAGAGCCCAACCTGTTCCCCAAACTCCTACGGAGACACCACCAAACGTCACAGAACACATTCAACCTGAGGTGGAACAACCCCAAGGTGCGCAGGACGCCCCCGCACCGAACAATGTGGGCGATTGTCTTAGGACGATATAGGAGGTGTTGATTGCGCTCGGGAACGCGCAAGTCAACCAGGGTCAAGCTGCGGCGGTACCTCCGCCCCAAGCTCGCCCTAACTACCTGGCGATGGTGAATCCTTACCAGCCGCCCCACTACGCTGGTGAGGAGGATCCAGCTAAACTGGAGGAGTGGATCCGGACCTTCGACAAGCTGCTGGGAGCAGTTAAATGTCCGGAAGGAGAAAGAGTGCATGTCGCCTCATACTACTTGGGAGGCAAAGCTGACGACTGGTGGCAGGCGACGCAAGCCAAACTGACGGAGGATGACGAGCCCTTCTCATGGGCAGAAATGATGGAGATGCTCAGGGATCGATTCTATCCCCTGAGTATCAAGTCAGCGATGTACGAGGAATTCCTGTCGCTGAAGCAAGGAGGCCAAACTGTGCAAGAATACTACACACGTTTTAAGGAGCTGGTGAGGTTCGCACCAAGGCTAGTGCCTACTGATGCAGAAAAGGCACAGAAGTTCGAGATGGGACTGAACCTGTCTGTGCGCGAGGTGATCGCGGGGGTACACTACCCCGATTTGCAAGCTGTGTATGACCGCGCTGTGGCGGTGGCACGTGTGCAGCAACTGAAGAGAGGGGTGAGTGGGGAGTCCAGCAGGGGTCCCCAAGACAAGAGAAACCGAGACTCGAGAAGCGAGAACAACACCGGAAGGAACGAACAGCGCAGAGGGTCGAATAGGCCCCAACAAAACAACACTGGGAGAAGGTTCAACCAAGAAGATCCGGTACCACCTTGCCCGAGATGTGGACGGCCCCATCTGGCAAGGGGATGCCCGCAACAGGGCGTCTGCTTCCGATGTGGTCGAATGAGTCACGTTCGACGGGATTGCCGAACCAGGATCGAGAACATAACAAAAAGGGACGATTTGGTCACGGGGCAAGAACAGCCTCAAAATCAGAACGGGCGAAACGGGAATAACCAGGGGTACAGACCCCCTCAAAATAGGCCGCAGAATCAGAACCAGAACCAACGACCTCCGCCCCCTCAGAATCAAAACCAACAACAAAATCAGCAGCCGAATGCGAATCAGCAGGGCAATCAGGGACGCCCTATGGCGAGGCTTAACGTGGTGAATCAAGTGGACGTGCCTGCGCAAGGAGAAGTGATGGCAGGTACATTTTATGCTTTGAATACGCCCCTTAGAATTCTATTTGATTCTGGAGCTAGTTGCTCGATTATAGCATCAAGGATAGTGTCTGAGTTAGATCTACCTAAGTGCGAGAGAATTAGCTTAGGAATTCAATTGCCTTCTGGAGAAGTAGTGTCTTGCTCTAAACGATATAACAGAATTCCTATAGTGATAAAGAACGTAGAATTCTTCGTGAACTTAGTAGAATTTAACTTAAGAGACTTTGACATCATACTGGGGATGGATTGGTTATCCCAGTATAAAGCGGTGATCGAATGCCAAAAACAAAAGATCACCTTGTCAAAAAGTAGGGGAAAGAGAGTTATCTTTTACTCTCAGCCCCCTAAGAAGAGTAACAAAATCGTTAGTGCACTTAAACTAAGTAACTTGATGCGTAAGGGGTATGAACTATATGCGTGCTATGTGCACAACCTTGAGGCGGAAGAAACAAGGTTGATAGCATACCAGTGGTAAGAGAATACCCGGACGTGTTCCCTGAGGACGTTCCGGGCATGCCACCTGAGAGAGATCTTGAATTCACTATAGATCTCATTCCGGGGACAGAGCCTGTCTCAAAAGCTCCGTACCGGATGGCACCACTGGAAATGAAGGAGTTAAAGGAACAACTCGAGGAACTGTTAGGAAAAGGTTACATAAGACCGAGTACGTCCCCCTGGGGAGCACCGATTTTATTTGTCAAAAAGAAAGACGGAGGACTACGTCTTTGCATAGATTACCGAGAATTAAACCAAGTGACCATCAAGAATAAATACCCCCTACCGAGAATAGAGGATTTGTTTGATCAACTGAAGGGAGCTTCAGTATTCTCGAAGATCGATTTGCGATCTGGGTATCATCAATTGAGGATCGCCGAGAAGGACATTCCGAAGACGGCGTTTCGAACGCGATATGGCCATTACGAGTTCACAGTGTTATCCTTCGGGTTAACAAATGCTCCGGCCATGTTCATGAATCTCATGAACAACGTGTTCCGAGAATTGTTAGATCAGTGCGTCGTAGTGTTCATCGGCAACATCCTGGTCTACTCAAAGAGCGAGGAAGAGCATGCCCAACACTTACATCAAGTGTTAAAAATCTTGCGAAGAAATCAGCTATACGGCAAGCTGTCGAAATGCGATTTCTGGTTGAAAGAAGTGGCATTTCTCGGACACATAGTATCCGCTGATGGAGTATCAGTGGATCCGACAAAAGTCTCTGCCGTAACTGAATGGGCAACTCCAAAGAGCCAAACTGAGATAAGGAGTTTCCTTGGCTTAGCCGGGTACTATAGACGGTTCGTGAAGGATTTTTCTAAAATCGCACGACCTTTGACCCAGCTACTTAAGAAGGGAGTAAAATACGTATGGACAGAGGCTTGTGAGACAGCGTTTCAAGAGCTGAAGAAACGACTCACAACAACACCCGTATTAACACTACCATCAGAGAATGGTGACTTCGAAGTTTATAGCGATGCTTCGAAGGAAGGTTTAGGTTGTGTCATGATGCAAGACTCGAGAGTCGTAGCGTATGCATCACGCCAACTGAACAATCACGAGGAGAATTATCCTACACATGACCTGAGTTGGCAGTGGTCGTTTTCGCTCTAAAGATATGGAGACATTATCTTTATGGGCGGAAGTGTCGAATGTTCACCGACCACAAGAGCTTAAAATATATATTCACTCAGAAGGAGTTGAATTTGAGACAGCGAAAGTGGTTGGAACTTATTAAAGACTACGATTTAGAGATAGCCTACCACGAGGGGAAGGCGAATGTGGTGGCCGATGCCCTAAGTCGGAAAACCCAACACATGACGAACTCGTCGGTAATTCCGCCGGCATTGTACATGGAGTTAGCAAGATTGGAGTTAGAACTTGTGCATCCTGGCACAGTGAGAGAAACGATCAATGCCATGGTCGTAGAAACTCCAATATTGGACGAGATTCGACTCGCTCAACCGGGCGACGCGAAACTCGAGAAGATAAGGGGGTATATTGCCGAAGGAAAGGCAATAGGGTTTGCTGTCCACGAGGATGGAAGCATTCGTTTCAAAGGGAGATGGTGCGTGCCCCTTAAGTGTGCCGAATTGAAACAAAAGTTGATGGAAGAAGGGCACAACACGCCATATTCCGTACATCCCGGAGGTGACAAGCTATACAAAGATCTGAAGAAGATCTATTGGTGGCCGGGAATGAAGAAGGAAGTGGCAAACTTCGTAGCGAAATGTCTCACCTGCCAAAGGGTTAAGGCAGTGCGACATAAACCCTTAGGATTGATGCAACCACTAGAGATTCCAAGTTGGAAGTGGGATAGCATCTCGATGGACTTTGTCTCGGGATTTCCCCGATCACCTAAAGGCATGAACAAAATTTGGGTGATTGTGGATAGGCTAACAAAGACAGCCATATTTATCCCAATGAAAGACACGTGGACTATGGACCAATTGGCCCGAGCCTACATTGATAATGTGGTACGATGACATGGAGTACCACATGATATAATTTCCGATAGAGACAGTAGATTTGTCTCTCATTTCTGGACGGAGTTACAAAAAGCTCTCGGTACTCAAATCAAAATGAGCACCGCATTCCACCCGATGACGGATGGACAAACCGAGAGGACAATCCAAACACTAGAAGACATGCTGAGAGCATGTGTGTTGGAATTCAAAGGGAATTGGGAATCTCATTTACCCTTAATCGAATTCTCTTATAATAATAGCTATCATGCTAGCATTGGCATGGCACCTTTCGAGGCGTTGTATAGACGAAAGTGCCGAAGCCGTTGAGCTGGGAAGAAAACGATAAGTCAGTGGTAGTGGGACCACAACTTATCGAAGACATGGCTCAACAAATCCAAGTGATTCAAGGAAAAATGAAAGCCGCACAAGACCGTCAAAAGAGTTATGCCGACGTGAGACGACGAGACCTAGAATTTCAAGTGGGAGATAGGGTCATGCTAAAGATATCACCCATGAAGGGGGTGATGCGCTTTGGCAAGCGAGGAAAGTTAAGTCCTCGATATATAGGACCTTACGAAATTCTAGAACGAGTCGGAACTCTAGCTTACCGATTGGCTTTACCGCCACAATTAGATCGAGTTCATAATGTCTTCCATGTCTCAAAACTCAAGAAGTATGTGCCGGACCCGACACATGTACTTCAACCGGAGATAATTGAGCTCGATGAAGATTTGACTTATGAAGAGGTCCCAGTGCATATTCTCGACATTAAGGAACGAGTAACGAGGAACAAAACCGTCAAAATGATCAAGGTTCTTTGGTCGAACCACGAAAGTGAGACGGCAACTTGGGAAGTAGAATCCGACATGAGAGAACGCTACCCGACATTATTCCAAACCGATACCGACACAGTTATGGGGACATAACTGCAATCTTAAGGGAGAGAGGATGTCATACCGTGTATTTTTCATACATTCTTGTAATCAAACAAACAAATTCAAATTGTTTTGAACTACGTCATGACTTGATCCCTTCACCAGGTACGTAGGCAGCTTAGAAGTCATAATTCTAAGTTCAGTCACAAAATAATAAAATAAACGAAAGACCTTAGCACGGGAAAAAGCCGAAACACAACTTCGAGGACGAAGTTGATTCTTAAGGAGGGTAGACTGTACTACCCGATAATTTTACAACATAAATAAATAAATAAATATAATAAATAAATAAATAAACAAATAAATCAGTAAATACATTAAATAAATAAATATAGAAGAAATGAGAAATGAAATTAATTAAAAGAGATTTAATTAAACAAAAGAAATTAAAGATAAATAAGTCGTTACACGGGAACCCCGATATAAATGAACTCGAGAATTCGAGCCAAAACGTAAGTTTAGAACCGAAGGAAATAACGACACGAAATAGGAACCCGAAGAGAGTCCGGAAATTGGAATCCGCGAGCATAGAGGGATAGAAACCCGAAAGAGAGGCGGAAAAGCACGACGGATCGCACGACCCGCCCGGACCGAAGTCCAGGCGTTAGCCGCGCGCTAATATGGGGAAAGGCGCGCCAACCCCGCGCCAGAAGACAGATTCGCCCGTTGCGTGAATCTCTCGCCTGAACGCGGATTTTTCGACTTTCGGTTGAACGTCTCTTGACTCAAGACCCTTAGGGTCAGATTTTGGACGCCCTAGGACTTAGCTATCTATAAATAAACCCCCTCGGAGACCCTAAACCCTTTTCAAAACCCTACGACACTCTCTAAACACAAAAGTAGTAATCCCGGAGTCAACGGAGGCACCAAGAGACCGAGACAGCGGCTGTTGGACGAAAATCGGGAGATCTCCAACGTGTGGTAAGCCCTAGTCTGAATAATCCTTGTTCGTTTCAATCCGAAAACGGATTCTAACCTCGTTTCTCTTCTCTTTACACCCCGAATCGGATCTAGAACGAGGAACCCGACGAACGGAGAGGAGAAACGGTGAACTGGAAGCCACGCCTTCGAAATAGACATCCCGGACGTTCACAAATCAGTAAGTTAACTCTTACATGGTTTTGGGAGGAATTAAAACGTTCGAAACTAAAAGATTTAACAAGAAATCGTAAATCTGCCAACTTATGTTTTCTATCGACGCAACAGTTTTGACGAATTTTTCCGAACCTTAAAACGACTTCAAACGGAAAAACCTAAGGCATATATCTATCTACTGTAAAATTTTCAGAATTTTTAGAGACGATTTGATATGTGAAAGCCAACCGAAACCGAACTGCTTGAATCTAGATCTTGAAATTCTTGACAGAACTTAGGTCCGATATTGATCACGTTTTTGACATAGGTTCCAGACCGATTTAAATCTTTGGCCGAACATGAAAGTTGTAGATATTTGTCTTAAGATGGTCTCTGTAAAATTTCATCAAATTTGGAGTTGAATTGCTATGGTAGAATTCGAAATTTTTAAACTGTGACATATGAAATTCGGACAGAATTGTGCTTCTGTGAAAATTAGTTTTTTAGACCTATTTCGTATCTCGGATTGAAAAAGTTAAAACACAAAAGTTGTAGATCTCGACGTTTCTGAGTCAGTTGTGAAGTTCTGGAATTTTTGGAATTAAATCTGATTTTAGACGAATTTTGGAGTAAACTGTGGTTTACGGGAAATCAAATCTTGAAATCTTGTTGAAACATGGAATTAACCTTTAGGGTTGAAATAAATTGAAATATTATTTTCAAATAAATAAATCTTAAATCAGATTTTTGAAATTAAAATCCCCTTACAAACTTGATAAATTAAAATTAGGGGTGAGTGCTCTGCAGGGTGCCCCGTAACGATTCACTTCGTGCCTTAATGGACGACGGTGACCCCGCGGCTAAACTTGAGATATGATGTTGCCAAAACGGCACGAGATATAGAGCCTACACTCTCGAGAATATCCATATGGGTTTCCCGAGGCTCCGGAGTGGTACTGGGTATGGCTGATATGGTTGCGGCCGCCGGGCTACCGGCTAAACTTGTTGAGATTGCGATGCAATCGTGAAATACTTGAAATACTAAATCTGGGATGTAATGGGGATATTAAATTAAATTAAATTAGATTAAATTATGTTTGTTGTCCAATTAAATTATTTAAATGCTTTATCTAAATTATGGCTATTATTATGCAATTGGATATTTGATTAGATTGAATTGGATATTATGTATTATCATGCTTTTATTATTAAATTAATGGCTTTAAAACCCTACGATCATGCATGTGTTAACTTACTCAGCAAGTTGTGCTGACCAAAACCACTTTTATTCCTCTTTCTTACAGAGTATGTGGAATGAGCATGTATGAGCACGATTCATGCATGTGATTTTGGGAAAACATTATTTTGTTTTTAAATTCGTACTTTAGACTATATTATGAACGGGCCTGTTTAACCCGTGTTTTGGCCATGTCGGCCCTATTTACATTTTCCGCTGCAATACTATACTTAAATATTATTTCCGCTGCGCTATGATATTACCATTTTCGAACTATATTGTATGGGTTGTTTTGACTGCTTTAAATGTTTTAAATACTGCAATACCTAGCCTTGCATCTCTTTTGTAAGCCGGAGAAACCGTGTCTTACTAGGGAGGTGTGGCGGTGACATCCCGATCTGGGTGACCAAAAACCGGGGTGTTACAACCTCTAGGATCTGCGTGTAGATTTTGTCTAAATCCCAATTACCGCTGGATACAACATCACACACTCGGGGTTGGACATCATGAATTGCCACAAACGGCACCAAGGCCCCGAGGTGTCTACCCCGCCACCACGGAGAAACCCATAAAGAGTAAAGCCCATTCACTAAACGAAACGAGAAACCTTTTTGAAGCGTTGGAAGAATCCTGTTAATAACCTTAAGGATGTGAGATTTCTGGTTCCAGTTATTCCTCAAGGCTAGAACATCTGTCTGGAGTCCTCCCTTCACCATTTTTTAACCCAAGGCTTAGAGGGCGCATGGAGGATCCCTCAAACCAATTTCCCTAAAAGGGCAATATTCATTTGACGAGCTCGCTTCAGCCCCAAGCCGCATATGCTCTTATCTCTGGCCACCAGATCCCATTTAATGAGGTGTAAACCTTTCCCTTTACCGTCCTTCCAGATACAACGACTAACTCTCCTATCAATAAGATTACAAATACCCTCGAGGATCCAGTGCAATTGCATCACATAAGAGGGGATTGCAGCCAAAACAGCTCGTGATAGAGTGAGTCGTCCCACCTTATTGAGGAGCTTGCACGCCCATCCCTCCATCCGGGCATCCATTTTCTCAGGGATAAAGCAGAAGTCCCTAAGCCTCTTCCTGCCTGTTATCAAGGAAAATCCCAAATAAGTATCAAAACTATTAGTAACTTGCATTTCCAGGACATCTTTAATCGACATCATGTTCTCCGGGTTTATATAGTGTGGGATAAACATGGAAGATTTAGATTGATTCAGCTTGAGGCTCGAAGCTTTCGAGAAGGACAAAAGGATATTCGCCACACATCTCTCACTCACTTTATCGACCAAAGAACAAAGAATGAGATCATCCACAAATATGAGGTGAGAGATGTGTGATTCCTGATTATACAGATAGGCTTCCACTTCCCCATTGAAATCTGATGCTGGATCATGGTGGAGAGTTTTTCCATTACAATCAGAAATAAAAACGGGGATAGGGATCCCCCTGACGAAGAACCTTCCCCGGATTGAATTCTTCTAACCTCTGCCCGTTCCAAACGATAGAGTAAGCAGGAGATTGGACACAAAACATAATGATCCGTATGAGTACTTCTGGAAATTCCAGCTCCGAAAGGCATGTCCTAAGAAAATCCCATCTTACATTATCGTAAGCTTTCTCGATATCTATTTTCAAGATAATACCCTGAGGTCCTGATTTGCGGCTAGACATGATGCCCATGAGTTCTTGAAGAGTGGCTGCATTATCAATGGTACCCCTTCCCGGGAGGAAGGTTGATTGATAGTGAGAAATAAAGGACTGCATGGAGGGCTTAATACGGTTCACTAGGACCTTCATAAGAATTTTATAGTTCACATTACATAAGGAGATAGGTCTGAGTTGTTTGAAGAACTTAGGATCTGGGACCTTGATGGGTGATTTTCACTACTCATATTTTACCACAAGCGGATGGTTGTCATCAAGTAATAAAAACCGGTGAATACCGGGTCGAATCCACATGGAATTTCAGAATATTATTTCATTCTGGAGAAATTTTAATTGTTCTTAAGTTCATTAATTATATTTAATATATTTGAAAAGATTTTGATTAATTCTAATGGTGATTTAATAAAAATAATGACATTAAATTTAAAATAAAGCAAATTAAAATTATATTTAATAAGGATATAAATGGGAGATGCCCGTAATATTTTAAATATTGCCATCTTTATATGAAATAGAAATTGTGTAATAATTTGACATTTCCCAATGTTCTAAAAATCAATTTCTTAAAATTAATTATTTTATAAAGATTAAAAATATTATAATCTGCTAATAAACAAATTTTGCTTAGACAGATTTCATGGAAGTTGGTTAAATTATCTAACATTCTGCAATCATTATTCTAGGCTTAAATTTGAATCTTTCCCAAGCTTACAAATTTTCCTATAGTAATTAATAGGCACTTTTCATTTCTCAAATCATTGTGCACATGCTAGAATCTATTTATAATGCAATTTATTCCCAATTCCGGTACTAAAATACTAATTCCACTTTTTATCTCCCGATTTAGCAAAGCAGAATTTATAAAATTAGATTCTAACATTTAATTATGCAGAATAGTGTAAATAATTTAACAATTATGGTAAAATAATAGCAAAACATGGTAAACTGGATTTAAGTAATATTAAAATGCTGATAAATTAGAATTAATGCCAGATTACGGAAAATAGATTTTACAGATTGATCGATCAATTATATTTCTTAGCAGATTAACATTTCAAATAACAGATTTGATGAAAACATGAATTCTCGATCAATTTGCAGGCATCTGACATACAATCCTAATACAGAATCTAACCTTATAACAAATTTATCCAGTTTAAGCGATCAGAAATATCAGATTCTTATTCCTAAACACAGAACATCGATTAAAAACATATTAATCAGAATTCCAGATTTTAGAATAAAGCATCGACATATTATATACTTCCATAAAAGATGAATTCGTACTTCAAAGTGATTCTGAACTCCCGTTCTAGAACACTTCTAACACGAACATTACAGAAATCCGTCTACAAATTAAAAACATGATAGCAGATTACTTTTAAAGGCAAATTCAATTCATTACAAAGCAAGAAAAAGAAAGGCAACACCTAGAATAGGAAGAACACGCCCAGAACAGTGTCCTTGATGCATTCCTCCGGCATGGATTTGTGTTTCCGGCCTTCTTCTCCCATTTGCGGATGATTTCAGAGTGTTTTTCTTCGAATTTTTCAGTCTGGTTCTCGAAGAAATGAAGAAAACGGTGTTTAAAACCGAGTTCGGGAGGTTAAGAAACTGCTCAACCGCGACGATGGCGCATAAAATGGCGCTCGGAGAGGGTTTTAGGCGCCACCAAAGAGCACTGGCGCATACGCTGATTTTCTGAATTTTCCAAAACGGCGCAAAAAGTGGCGCTCCAAGGTGGTTTCAGGCGCCGCCAAGAAGAAGCGGTGCATTCTGACAATTTTCTAAAATTTGACCTCGGCGCAAAAAATGACGCTTGAATGGCTTTTTATGCGCCGCCAAGAAGAGCTGGCGCATCCTGAAGCTTCTTCCATCCGAAATTTTCCCGTGTTGAAGTGGCGCATAAAATGGCGCTGGAGAGCATTTTTATGCGCCGCCATGCCTATGTGGCACATTCTGGAGCCTTCCAGTGTTGAAAATTCCGAATTTTGCATCCTTCGACCTCTGAACATCTTTCTTTCTTCATTTTAATGCCTGAAACATCATTGCAATGTATTAGAATTGCCAAAGTCTTATTAAAAAGCATAAAACAAGGTAAATTGAACTCAAATAAGCTCAATTTAATCAGTCTTATTAATATTTACACATCACATGAAATGTACACTAAAAAGCAATAAAATAGGGTCTCATGCATGCAATTTAGGTTCATTTTATCATAATTTAAGCTTATTTAAATGTGGTTTCACAGGGTGCATCAACATCCTCACACTTAAATATTGCTCGTCCCTTGAGCAATGAGATCAATTAGCACATCAACTTGCCAATCAAGATAATAAAGATAAAGTCTTTATAGTCCTGCCAAATCATATATTTCAACAATAAAATGAGATAAGAGGGTTCAAAGTTTAATGTACTAGAACTAGGCAAATTGGTATGCATCAGCTATTAGAACCAGATATCCAAAGCACTTACAATACAGAAAACAGATTAATTATACCTAGCACTCAATATGGGAAAGCGAATAATGTAAATATGCTTTTCTTTTCCAGTCTTCAAATATGCTCGATCTATGGCTTGGTTTCACTATATTCTAGACACTTTGGCTGAGTTGTAGACGGTTGAATTCCAAAAGCTACTCGTGTCACCGAATATGTGCCAGTCATCCAGTCAAGAGTTTATGAATTTTATTTGATCACCCTGTTTTCCTCTTTTTTTTTCTCTTTTTTTTTAATCTTGCATTCTTTAATTTTTCTTTTCTTTTTCTTTTTGCAAGATAACTTCTCTCTCTCTCTCTTTTTTTTTTACAGGGTTCTCACTCTGACTTTATTTTAATTAAGCATTTAAAAAGACTTGGAACGAGCATATTTGTTTATAAATAATTATAACTCTCCACATTTCAAATAACTAGTCTAATTAATCAAAAAACTTTCTGCAAGGCAAATAGAATTGTCATCAATAGCCCAAACAACTTGCATAACAATTTAACAAAGTCTAGAACTTTAAACTAAGAAACCTAACACTCATTAAATTGTAAAATCGGATTAGAGCAGAACATTTAGACCTATTTGGATTTTCTCCAGATTGGCATTGATGTGATAATCTCCAAACAATAGCACCACTGGGAAAACACAATTTAAATTTAAAATGACTAGACATGCATGTACTATTTTATTTAAAGCATAGAAAATAAGAAAATAAACTAAAATTAAATCAACTCAAGCTCTTACCATATTCTTCATGCAAATTGATAACATAATACATGAAAAGATCACACCTGGAATATGTAGATCCTAGAAATTCTTTCACCTTATTGGATGTTCCCCTTTTGCTTGCTTCTCATGGCATATCCTGCTTCTTTTTATATTTATATGGTAATTGCTCATACAAAAGATAATTGTTAGAACACATGGTAATTTATAAATTCAACAATTGAAATTCTATCCTTTATTTATTTAATTCAGATTTTTGCTCTTTTAATTTATAAGTTTCAGATTTTTTATTTTTAATTAATTATTTTCATCCATTAAATAAACAAGGACAGATTTAATTAAAATATTAAATTCCATAAATTTACCAAAAGCAAAATACCGCAAATTCTAGCAACTATTACATAAAGAAGCTAATTAAATAAGCAAAATAGCACCAAAATAGTTCTAACTATTACAAATTAAACTAAAAAGGGAGCAATCCTATCTAATCACAAATCTAGATTTCTAAAGATCCATCCGAATCACCTACTTCATTTTCCCTAGGAACATCATCATTCCCTGTAAAGCTCGAACTAGTAGTAGGAGGAATATATCGATCACCTAGACTTTCAGACATGAAGAATTCAAGTCTACTGGAAAGTTGTGAAATTTGTGCTCGTGTACTATCCTCCTTCCTCTTCATCTCCTCTCTAAGCTGATGAATCTCATAGGTCATCCTATTGATTGCGATCTCTGCAGGCTCTACCTTAGTACCAGATGTACTAGGTCTATCAGGATGGCAAGTGGGTGTCCCACGGGATGTAGTAGGGTAACCAAGCTCTGCACACTTTACTCCAGGCTTATTATAGAAATTCTTGAAAGAGATAGGAGGCTTTGGCTTCACATCATGAGCATAGGCCGTCATATTCACTCCAGCTCTTTCACAAAGTGTCCAGATCAGTGCAGGAAATCCCAGCACAATCCGTGCAGTGTCAGACGCCATTTTATCCAGCTCATATGCTATCATCTCTCCAATATCAATAGGTAGCCCGTTCTTCACACAATACACAAAATAAAGTTCTTCTGCATTCGGTTGTGAAGTGTGCGAAGTAGGAAATACCTTATGCTTGTAGAGCAGGTAGAACTGATAAAGCGGTGCAGCCATTAAAGTGGCAACAACATTCTCCTTCTTCTCTCCTATGTAAGCCACCTTCTTTTGAGTTTCAAACATCTCTCTCAAGATTCTTTTCTCCAATTCGGATCCTCCTTCTTCTTCATAAATAGGGTCATGAAAGTGCTTCTTCTTCGTGGCTGGGCAAGAAACATCCACAGTACCATAAAGTTCATTGATTACTGCAGGACCATATGGCACAGGCACTCCCCTAATCCATGAAGTATAGTGATCATACTGAGCATTGCACAAGAATTGTCTGGTAAGCTCCCAAGAATAAACTCCTTCCGGATGTGCAGCAAATTTCATCCATCCTCGACTCATGAGAGTATCATGAACCGAAAATCTCTCCATGTCAGCTTCAGTGAACCCTTTATCTGGAATAATCCATCTTTCCACCATCTTCTGATAATAAGAATACGCATTTTGATTGATGAAAATGGCCGGATTAAAAGTATCTCCTGTTAATTCTTCCAGAGGGGTAGTATCATTCTTTCTATTGTGACTCTTCCTCTTGGTTTTAGATTCACGAGGAATTTCTGGTGAGATTTCATCCGGGGATTCAGCGACATCTTCTTCTTGCTGTGGATCATCCTCCGTCGGTTGAGCAGAATTGAAAGAAGTATCGTAACCATTATACGAATCGGGAACCACCAGATTGTTCACAAATATGTCTTCAGCACCCATTGTAGCCGGCTCCGGAATAGGTTCATTAATTTCTGGTGTCTGTGATGGAGCAGGCTCTGTGGCTTTCAATTTCTTTCCACCCTTGTTTCTTGGGTTATTCTTTCTCTTTGGTCTCATGGTGGTAGAATTTTAGGAAGAAAGGATTGGGATTGGAGAGCTAATTAAATTGGAAGAAGAGAAAAATTGGCAGATTTGAGAGTGAGAGTATGACCGATCGGTCATGGCTCTTTTAAAAGAGGTGAAATCTTGATTTTGTTGAGATATGGCGGGATTGATTTAATCTAGATCCAAATATACACTAAACATATGATTTGGAGTTAGTATAATGCTGTTGAGGATCCCAAAAATCGAATAGATATGATTTGAATATTTTGGATTCGCGAATTTTTGAAAAATTTGCGTCGATGGCGCATAAAGTGGCGCAAAAGGTCACTTCTAGGCGCCACCAAGCACTAATGGCGCATTCTGAAAATAATATAAATTTTAAAAATTACCATGGCGCAAAAATTGGCGCAGGAAGGGAGTTTTATGCGCCACAAAGAAGAAGTGGCGCATCCTGAAGCAAACTTGGAAAAATTTTAATTCTGCGGCGCAAAAAGTGGCGCAGAAAGGCAGATTTATGCGCCACCAAGCACTAATGGCGCATTTTGGAAAAACTTAGAAAAATTTCTAAGTTTTCTGGCGCATGAAATGGCGCTTCAGGGCGTTTTTAGGCGCCACTATGCCTAAATGGTGCATTCTGTGTCAATTCGAGCAGAATGTGTTTTTCCTAAGTTCTTCCCCATGATGTCCAAAATCTCCAAATCACTCAACAATACCAATTTCACTTCATCTACACCTCAATCTAGTCCAAATAAACTTCATTGATCTTTTTACCAGTTCAGAACAACTCAATTTAGCATGTTATTGGTCAGAGCAACTTTATTGAATTAAAAAGCAACTAAAAACCTTAAAATCTATTTAAACACCATCTACTACTCCATAAAATCAAAAGAGCATGGATAATAGAAATATCAAGTCTAAGATAGCAAAAGTAATAAAAGAAAATAGAGTTAGGACAATTACAACCCAAATGTAAATACTGAAATGTAGCAAAATAGCAATAGAGTCAAATACATAGGCCTATCAATACATGTCATCTATAATGATCATAAGCCTATCTATCGCTCATCTCCCCTCAGTCAGTCTGAGTCCTCAGAATCATCATCATCATCATTGTCTCCCACTTCTTCGGACCCATCTCCAGCATCAGCATCCTCAGCATCCTCATCGCCCTCATCGCTACCATCCCCAGACCCAACGTAGTCCTCGTCATCATCGTCCTCAGAAGGTGTCTGAGGAGCGACATACCGCTGTCCTAAGCTCTGGGACATAAAATACTCCAGTCTGGCTGCATGATAAGCCTGGGCTCGGGCATTCTTTTCAATCTGATCGCTCAAGAAGTTTTGTCTCTGAGCTACCAACCTCATTCGCTCATCCATAGTGTTCATCCAGTTTTGCTGGTTGGTCATCATCGTCTGCTGATCAATCCTCAATGCCCTAGCCCAATCCGGCTCTCCCGGATACTGCTGATGTGACTGCTGCGACTGCTGTGGCTGAGCTCTGCCACGTTCTCTACCTCTGCCTCTACCACCTTGTGTACCCCGGGTGGACTGCGAAGGAGCCTCAGAATGCTCCTGGCTAGCATGTGAAGGTGCAGGTGGCGGTGACTGCCTGGGTAACTCTCTCGGGAGTATCATCGGCTTGCATCTAATCCCAGGCAGCTTGAAGTTCCTCTTCCCAAAGGGAATAGGGGGCCTCATCCTCCAGTCTCTATCAAACTGCCCCATATCCACTCCTGCATGTGCACACAGCTGTCATATCAAGCTGGGGAACATAAGAGCTGATCTCTTAGACGCCCCTGGTGTCTGTCTCAACTCAAGTGATATGAGCTCTCCCATGTTGACCGGGCTCCCCACCTTGATGCAGTATGGGACGTACATATCCAAGGCAGTAGGTCCAGAGGTGTGAGTCGAAGGACTCAGTCTAGATCTGTAGAACATGAGCAGCTGATACATGGGTGCATCCATATCAGGCCCATGTAACCTACTCATGTCATCATCATCATATGTGAGGACATCCTCCTGACCCTCAAACATCGACATCAAGACCAGCTTCTTGATCTCCTCCCTATCATCAGCCCTCATAACCGGCTCCCAAAAGTCTCTACCATAAGGCACATCCACTACTCCGAAAAATTGGTTGATGTGCTGAGGAGTGATGGGTACTCTAACCCCGAAAATCCAAGAATCCTCCTCCTCAGCGTTGGCTAGAAACAGCCTAGTCAACTCCCATGAATATGTTCCGGCTGGATGTCTAACAAATCTCTCCCAACCTCTGGATCTAATAGCATCACGGAGTAGGGGGTGCTGCAGATCTCTGTCCGAAAATCCTCTATCGGCAATAATCCTCTTCTTGTGAAACCTCTTGTATAACTCGTAGGCTCTGGCACTCCTAAACACAGTGGCATCAAATATGCCCGGACTGACATAATGCAACTCGGGGACATAGGCTCTCGGATCCTGCTTTTTCGGTCCTCCCCTATCCTCCTGCTCCTCCTGATCAACCTCCTCCTCATCTTCCTCTCCTCCTACAGCCTCAGGGACAGGCTCCTGTATAACTAATGCGGCAGATCTCCCCCTCCTGGGTCGAGAGGAAGTGGAACTCGTGACAGGTGCCTTCCCCCGAGAGGCTCTAGAGGGGGCCTGTGAATGATCAGACGTCTCAGGCTGAATGGTCTGATCGGGCTGGTCAGGCTGATTGACCTCCTGATGGTCATCAGCTGGTACTGTGGTCTGTCTAGAAGATGCACCACTCCTGGACTTGTTCCTCCTAAAATAGGAGAGAAGTCCCTTGGACTTGGAAGCACCACCTGATCCCTGTGGATGATCCATCTGTACCGAATTTTTAGTGCGGAGTCTGCGATTTTCAAAAATATGCTCATCAGGAATAGGAGTAGGAACGCTATCCGGTGACTGTGGATCATAAATCCCCAATCTCCCCTCGGGCATGGGTATATACCTATAACCCGATTTCTTAGGAAGATTTGGAGGATTATACATTATTTCAGTACCTGGTTGTACAAAAACTCCGGGTTAGTATCATATATATGCATTACCTCCCATCCTCACACTTAAGTTTAAACAAAGGGTTTAACTTAAGTGTTAAGTACAAAGCAAACATATACATCAACCTAGAATGTGGGATTTAAATAACTCAATGACCAAGATGTTGCATTTTAAAAATTATGAATCCTAAACTTTGTTTACACATAACACCCATTTTATTTTAAAGTTTAGAATTCATGTTAAACATGTCTTTTTAATAAAAACTCTCTAATTTATTAAATCTTTACATTTAAAAACTAAAACAACCTAAACTATCAAACTAATGCATTACAAATGGTTTAAATTAATATTTAAACCCATTTTAATTTATTCATATGATAATTTAACCTATTTAAATTAACTAACTTACAAATAAGAGAGCTTTTATCAAAACATGGTTTAATTAAGTCACATTATGAAGAACATGGAATTTTTGATAAGAGAACAACTTTATAGTTTTAATATAACTAAAATGACATATTCTAGTAATGTTTCATCCATTTAATTAACCAAAAATGCCATTTTAATCAAATTAAAAATAATTTTCAGATTTAAAATTTTCAAAAATTCCAACTTTTAATGTTGATTCAAAGATTTCACATTATGCATTCAAACCATGTTCAACAACACTTGTTCATGCTAAACTAGAATTTAGACAATCAAAATCAAATTTTATCTCACATTCTACAAAAACCCAAAATTCAAGTAACAATACCAATACCAAAATTAATGCATTCCAAAGCACTAGAATATGATAACAATTGAATTAGGATAGCCATTCTTACCTAGATTGAAGGATTTGAACACTTTGAAGAAGAATCCCCAAATTTGAAGAACTAGGGTTGAAGAACCCTAATTTGATTCAAACAAAACAAAATTTGGGTTTTGGAATGAGAATTGACAATGTAGATGAGAATTGATAGGAAGAAACAAGAATTGGAAGAATTCTTACCAAAGTGGCGCAAATGTGTCGCTTGGGAGAGGATGGAGGCGTCGGTCTTGAGAGAGGAGGAAATGGAATGGGAAGAAAGGGAAGTTTTTGGGTTTAAAACCCCGTTCGAATCCGGGTCAGGTGCCCCAAACCCGCTATTCGGCGCCAAAAATGGCGCATAAAACATGATTTATGCGCCAGGAAGAAGAAGTGGCGCATTCTGTGATCGAAAAATTTCCCAAGTCTGAGGGTGGCGCCGAAAGTGGCGCTCAGGAGTAATTTTATGCGCCACTCAGTACAAGTGGCGCATAACCTGACTTCAAAATTTTCCAGGATACAAAATGGCGCATTTTATGGCGCTAGGGAGCAGTTTTATGCGCCACCATGAAGGTGTGGCGCATTAACTGACTTCAAATTTCCCCAAGACTAAAAATGGCGCATATCATGGCGCCTGAGCATGATTCTAGGCGCCACCAAGAAGGTGTGGCGCCTAAACTGAGTATGTGGCACTCGAATTTCAGCTCAAACTTCACCAAAATGATATTCAATACACTCCCTACAGTTAGCAAGTCAGATTTAGCATATGTAACCTCCCTAAATCCTCCCGGATCATGATTCTCCTCAATCAAATCAACTAGTCCATATAGATCCTCCTCCTTAACTCATCACCGAGTCAAAAATGCACATATCAAGATCAATTCTCCAAGCACACATGAATCCATAATTTCTCAACATTTTGCTACTTGTTATAATTCATAGGCAATGTCCTACTCAATTTATTGAATACATGCAATCAACATAGCATAAAACTTAAACAACATAATTAAAATAAAATCACGACTTAAATTGATAAAAGCAATAAAACAACTAAAAGCACATATACAATCAAATGCAAAATATTTTTGTCTTTTTCTGCCATTTTATAATAATTTTTTTTTGGTTTTTATAAATTTTAATAAATCAAAACTCAACATAATTAAACATGCAATGCAAATACTTCAATAAGCAGATTTAAACAACCAAAGGCTTAACATTAATTTGTTCGATGAATTTAACTTCATCTCCAAAATAATGTTTAAGTCTTTGACCATTTACAGTGAATTCTCTTTCATCTTCAGCTTTTAAAACGACTGCACCATTATCCAACACCTTTACAATTCTAAAAGGTCCTGACCATTTCGTCTTCAATTTACCAGGAAAGAGTTTAAATCTAGAATTATATAAAAGCACTAATTGACCAGCTTAAACACCTTAGGCCTAAGCATTTTATCATGATAAAGCTTGGTTCTTTCTTTATAAATTAAAGCATTGTCATAAGCATGACGCCTTATTTCTTCTAACTCAGTGAGATCTATTTTCCTTTTCTCTTGAGCTTCCTTAAATTCAAAATTTAATTTCTTCATAGCCCAAAGTGATTTAAACTCAAGTTCAAAAGGTAAGTGACAAGCTTTACCATAAACCAATTTAAAAGGAGTCATACCTATAGGTGTTTTAAAAGCTGTCCTATAAGCCCATAATGCTTCATCTAACTTAAAAGCCCAATCTTTTCTAGATTTTCCTACCGTGGCTTCCAAAATCTTTTTAATCTCACGATTAGTGACTTCTACCTGACCATTAGCTTGAGGATGATAGGGTGTTGTTATCCTATGATGAACATGGAATCTAGATACCAATTGATTAACAGCCCTATTAACAAAATGAGATCCACCATCACTAATGATCGCTTTAGGTACACCAAAACGAGTAAAAATTTGTTTTTTCAAAAATTTAATCACTTGTTTAGCATCATTTAAAGCACATGACTCAGCCTCTACCCATTTTGAAACATACTCAACAGCAACAAGAATATACAATTTCCCATTAGATGGTGGAAATGGACCCATGAAATCAATTCCCCACAAATCAAACAACTCAACATGCATAATTCCTTTTAATGGCATTTCATCCCTTTTAGTGATATTACCTGCCCTTTGACATACATCACATTTTAGCACAAATGATCTAGCATCACGATAAATATTAGGCCAATATAAACCACCTTCGAGTACCTTATGAGCTGTCCTATTCGGTCCAACATGTCCTCCTCCAAGTCCTTCGTGGCAAGCCTTTAATACTTTCTCAAAATCTTCATCAGGGATGCATCTCCTTACGATTTGATCTGAACAGAGTCTAAACAAATAAGGTTCATCCCAAATAAAATATTTAGCATCAGTTTTAAATTTTTGTTATTGGCTATGCCATTTTAAATGATCAGGAATTACACCACATGCCAAATAATTCACAAAATCAGCAAACCACGGATCAGAGGAAGTGTTATTTATTAAATACAGATTTTCATCAGGAAATGCATCATTAATTAATCTTTCTTCCCCTTTTTCATGCTCCAATCTAGATAAATGATCAGCTACAGGATTTTCATCTCCTTTTCTATCTTTAATTTCCAAGTCAAATTCCTGTAACAATAATACCCATCTAATCAACTGCGGTTTAGCATCTTTCTTTGCAAACAGATATTTAATAGCAGCATGATCATTGTAAACTACAGTTTTTGAGCCTATCAGATATGGCCTAAACTTTTCACATGCATAAACAACAGATAAAAGCTCTTTTTCAGTAGTGGCATAATTTTTCTGTGCAGTATTTAAGGCCTGACTAGCATAATAAATAACATGAAGTTTCTTATCCTTTCGTTGACCCAATACTGCTCCAACAGCAAAGTCACTAGCGTCGCTCATGATCTCGAATGGCAAACCCCAGTCAGGTGGCTGAATAATTGGTGCTGTCACCAATGCTTCCTTGATCCTATTGAACGCCTCAATACACTCATTAGTAAAATCAAACTCAACATCTTTACATAGCAGCTTAAACAGAGGCAATGCAATTTTTGAAAAATCTTTTATGAACCTTCAATAAAATCCAGCATGACCCAGAAAACTTCTCAGAGTTTTTAAATTATTAGGAGGTGGAATTTTTGCAATCACTTCTACTTTAGCCCTATCAACTTCAATGCCATTTTTAGAAATCCTATGTCCTAAGACAATACCTTCATTAACCATAAAATGACATTTTTCCCAATTAAGAACTAAATTTGACTCTTCACATCTAATCAGAACTTTTTCCAGATTAACTAAACATTTCTCAAAATCAGACCCGAATACAGAAAAATCATCCATAAATACCTCAATGCATGTCTCAATTAAATCAGAAAATATAGACATCATGCATCTCTGAAATGTAGCTGGAGCATTACACAAACCAAATGGCATTCTCCTATATGCAAATGTACCGTAAGGACATGTAAATGTAGTTTTATCTTGATCCTCAGGTGCAATTGGAACTTGATTATAACCAGAATAGCCATCTAGAAAGCAATAAAACTCGTGACCAGCTAACCGTTCTAGCATTTGATCAATAAAAGGCAGTGGGAAATGATCTTTCCTAGTCTTATCATTCAATCTCCTATAATCAATGCATACACGCCATCCAGTAGTAGGTCTAGTAGGTACTAATTCACCATTTTCATTTCTAATCACAGTCATACCTCCCTTTTTAGGCACTACTTGAACTGGACTCACCCACTGACTATCAGAAATAGGATAGATAATACCTGCATCGAGTAGTTTAATAACCTCTGATCTTACAGCTTCTTGTAGATGTGGATTCAATCTCCTCTGGGGCTGTCTCACTGGCTTGTCATCCTCCTCCATATAAATACGGTGTGTACACAATGCTGGACTCAGTCCCTTGATGTCAGCTATCGTCCACCCTATTGCTCTAACATGCTTACTCAACACTTGGGTTAATGCAGTCAATTGATCATCATTTAATTTATTACTTGCAATAACAGGTAAAGTATCATTCTTACCAAGAAAAACATACCTCAAGTGTGACGGCAGCTCCTTCAATGTCAATGTAGGTGGCTTTTCAACAGACGGGACTAACTTGGATTCTTCGATTGCACATGTTACTTGCACAGGTAATCCTCCCTCACACTTACTCTCAGCTAAGTCCTCACAACTCTCCACTAATTGCTCAAATTTCCTATAGGGATCATGCCTAGCAAAGAACTCTCTCTCAATCACCTCATCCTCCTGATAGATAGCTGTGACTCTATTACACGGGTAGGTGTCAGAACTAGCGTGTTGTGTTTTAGTTGTCTTAGAAATGTCAAACGACACTTGTTCATTGCCTACTTTAAGTATAATTTTACCATCATCCATATCAACCATAGCCCTACCAGTTTGCAAAAATGGTCTACCTAAAATCAGAGGAATGTCAATGTCTTTTTCCATATCAAGAACAACAAAGTCAACAGGGAAAATGAAGCTCTCTACTTGAACAGGAACATCTTCTACAATGCCTAAAGGAGTCCTAATGGATCTATCAGCAAGCTGTAGCTGCATCCTAGTAGGCTTCACAACTCATACTCCTAGTTCTCTAAAGACATGTAGCGGCATCAGATTAATACTAGACCCGAGATCACACAAAGCTTTGTTGAATTCTTTAGTGCCAATAATGCACGGAATAGTATAACTCCCAGGATCCTTTTGTTTAATAGGTTGCCTTCTTTGTAAGATTGCACTGCATTCCCCTGTCAGTGTCACTTTCTCTTCATCATCAACACTCCTCTTTTTTGATAGAATTTCTTTTAAAAACTTAGCATACACAGGCATTTGTGCAATGGCATCAGAGAAAGGAATATCAATTCTCAAATTTTTAAAGACTTCTAAAAATTTAGCATAGTCTTTATCTTCCTTAGCCCTCTTAAGACGCTGTGGATATGGAATAGGTGGCTGATATGGCTTGACTGAGACAGCAGACTTTCCTTTACCCTTATTGTAACACCCCGGTTTTTGGTCACCCAGGTCGGGATGTCACCGCCACACCTCCCTAGCAAGACACGGTTTCTCCGAGCTTGCTAAAGAGATGCAAGGCTATGGTTTTTCAGAATTTAAAACATTCAAACAGCCCATTTATATATAATTTAAAAATTAATACATCAATGTTGCAGCGGAAAATAATATTTACATAAGGACAATGCAGCGGAATTTAAATATAGCCAACACGGCCAGAATACGGGTTAAACAGGCCCGTTCATGCAATTTCTAGTCTAACGTAACATTTAAAAATAAATTGTTTTCCCAAAATTCCCATGAATGCATATGATGATGCATATTCTTCGGCTCTGAAAGAAAAAGAAAAAGAAAATATGGTTTTGGTCAGCACTACGTGCTGAGTAAGTTACCACAAACATGATTGTGAGGTTTCAAAGCCTTTAATTAAATTAAAGAAAACATGTGCATTATATCCATGATTTAATTTATCCAACTAATAATAATTTAATTGCGTATTTTAAAAGACAAGGGTTTCCATAAGATCATAATTCAACAACATGATAAAATAATCGCAAGACATAATTTAAAGGCATAATTTAAATAAGGAAACTATTTAAGTATTTCAGGATTTCACTATCCCTCTTTTATTCGATATAATCTAGTATAATTTATTCTGGGGAATCGAACCCGCAGAAAGACACACCCTGGGGAATCGAACCCGCAAGGTTTGACACGGACATCCTGGGGAATCGAACCCGCAGGAGAACATACAATCGCCCTTGGGGAATCGAACCCGCAAGAACTCAAACACACCATGGGGAATCGAACCCGCAAGGTTTGACACAGACATCCTGGGGAATCGAACCCGCAGGTCAAACAAGTTTCGCAAATTTCACAAGTTTCATCAAGAGTTCAAGATTTGACTCGGTCAACCACAGTTTAATCCAAAATGCGTCTAAAATCAGATTTAATTTCAAAAATTCCGAAATTTCATATCTGACTCCGAAACATCAAGATCTACAACTTTCGTGTTTTAACTTTTTCAATCCGAGATACCTAAATAGGTCAAAAACACTAATTTTCACCGAAGTATAATTCTGTCCGAATTTCCTAGGTCACAGTTTAGAGATTTCGAATTCTACCATATCAAATCAACTCCAAAATTAACGACATTTGACAGAGATCATCTTAAGACATATATCTACAAGTTTCATGTTTAGCAAAAGATCTAATTCATCCTATTTCTATTGTCAAAAACGCCAACAAGTTCGGGCCAAGAATCTGTCAAGATTTCAAGATCCACATCCTAGCAGTTCGGTTTCGGGTGGATTTCATATATCAAATCATCACGAAAAATTCTGAAAATTTACGGAGGTGTTCTTAACGCATAGATCTACAACTCTTATGTTCAACGCTAAGCCTAGATCGGTCTAGATCCAAGGTAGAAATCACCAACAAGTTCGAACTATAGTTCTGTCACCGTTTCAAGATCTAAACTCAAGACAGGTCTGTTTGTGGTCGTTTTCGGATATCAAAACACGATGAAAAATTATGAAAATTTTACAGTACATAGATCTATGTCTTAGGAACATTTTTCGTGTTTTAAGTTTTTCCGTTTGAAGTCGTTTTAAGGTTCGGAAAAATTAGACAAAACTGTTGCGCCGTTAAAAATCACATATGAACAGATTTACGAAAGATTTGCTCAAGTTTCTAGATTTGAATATTTTTACTACTCCCAAAACCGTGTAAGCGTTAACTTACAGATTGTTGAGCGTCCGGGATCGTTGATTCGGAGGCGTGGCTTCCAGTCCTCCGTTTATCCTCTCCGTTTGTCGGGTTCTTCGCTCTCGATTCGAATCGGGGGTTTAGAATAGAAAAAGATCGAATTTAGGATTCGTTTTCGAATCACATATGGAAAAGAATGGATCAAGGCTTACCACAGCGACGGGGGTCTCCGAATTTCGTCCAAGTCAGTTCCTCCTCTCGGTGTTGTGCCTCCGACGACTCCGGGATTAGGGTTTCGACGTATAGAAGGATTTCGTAGGGTTTTGAATGTATTCGGAGCTCTTAGGAGGTCTTATTTATAGATATCTAAGACCTAGGGCGTCCAAGATCTGACCCCAAGGGTCTTGGGTCGAGAGATGTTCAACCGAAAGTCGAAAAATCCGCGTTCGGGCGAGAAAATCTCGCTTGGTTTGTTGCTGCCAGAGTGGCGCGGTCGTGGCGCGGTCTTAGGCCATCAACCGCGCGGCCAGCGCGCCACTCACGCCTGGACTCCGGTCCGGGCGGGTCGTGCGATCCGTCGCGCTTTTCCTCCTCTCTTTCGGACTTCTATCCCTCTATGTTCCCCGATTCCGATTTTCGGGGTATCTTCGGGCTCCGATTTCCTATCTTAATTTTATTCGGACCTAAATTTATATTTGAACTCGAGTTATTGAGTCTATCGGTGTCGGGTCCCCGTGTACCCATTCATTCGATTAAATTGTCTTCGGCTTCTCGGGTTTTCGGAATTTTGTTTTCTTTTTAATTTAAATTCAATTTCTCATCTTCTATGATTCTTTATTCATTTATCATGTTTATTATATTTATTTATTTATTTTATTTATTTATTTTATGTTGCAAAATTCTCGGGTATTACAGCCTACCCTCCTTAAGAATCAACTTCGTCCTCGAAGTTGTGTTTCGGCTTTTCCCGTGCTAAAGTCTTTTTGTTTGTTTTATTATTTTGTGACTGAACTTAGAATTAAAACTTCTAAGCTGCCTACGTACCCAGTGAAGGGATCAAGCCATAACGTAGTTCAAAACAATTTGAATTTGTTTATTTTTTTCATTCGGAATACATATCGTCGAAAATAAATGTCTATTTTACGGGGTATTACATCCTCTCCCCCTTAGGGCTTCAGTTATGTCCCCATAACTGCCTACTTGTTATTCTCTTCCTTGATCTCCTTGTTGAGGGTTTACCAATTCTATCCTCTTCTCAATCATCTCCTCACGAACATTACATTCTCTAATCATGTGGTCTTCCCCACCACATCTATAACAAGTCCCACGCCTTGGGCACTCGCGCACCAGATGGGCTTGATGGCATTGTGGGCAACGGGGTACGACTGTACGACGTATGCCATTTCTCCCATTATAGATATCCTTATTCTTGTTCCTATCTTGTCCACCGTTATTGCTCCGATTCTTCTTCTCAAATCCTTGCGAGTCCTTGCTCGTCTCCCCATTTTCCTTACGCTTCAGTTGCTGGACTCGATCAATTGCTACAGCTCGATCATAAACCGTCTGCAGGTTCGTGAATTGTCCTACTGCAAGTATCTCCCGGATATTAAGGTTCAGACCCATCTCGAATTTCTGAGCCTTGTCAGAGTCGGTTGGTACTATCCTCGTAGCAAATCGTACTAACTCCTTAAATCGGGTGTAATACTCCTGCACCGTCCGTCCCTCTTGCTTCAGTGATAAAAACTCTTCGTACATTGCCGCCTTGGTGCTCATGGGGTAGAATCGGTCCCTTAAATCCTCCTTAAGTTTAGTCCACGAATAAGCTTCCTCAGCTTCCTCTAAATTCCTCTGGAGGTCTTGCCACCACTCATCGGCTTCGCCTCCTAAGTAGTAGGTTGCTACTCGGGTCTTTGCCTCATCAGGACATTTGATAGCATCCAAGAGCTTATCAAATGTACGGATCCACCCCTCTAGTTTGGCGGGATCCTCCTGCCCATCATAACGTGGTGGTTGATAGGGATTCACCAACGCTAGATAGTTGGTTTGGGCTACGGGCGGAGTTACTGCTGCAGGTGTCCTATGCACCTCCGCATTTCCTAATGCTACTAGGAATCCCTCTATCGTTTTTAAACGTGCTTCCATATTATTGGGCACTTGAGGCACTTGCTCTCCTAGGTTCTGAGGGCTTTCACTGTTGTTGGGCGTGTTGGAAAGGTTAGCGTCGGTGCCGTTTGGACTCACCTTCCTTGGTTTCCTCCTAGGCGCCATTTTCTGTTATAACGTGTAGAGTTTAGATAGATCGCTCGAACAAGACGTTTCGTAAATTTCTAATTTCAAATTTTCGGATTTGTTGTTTGGAAATCCAAACAAGATTTTTGGAATAAAGAATGTTTTAATAAAACTTGATCTTTGTTGTTCCACATGAAGGAGTTCTCGAATTTGTACAAGGATAGGAATGGCTAAGGTCGAGGATTGTTATGTTTAGGCGTGCGCTTAGATGAACGCGATCTAAAACTAAGGCAGGATCAGTATCTAGTTATTGTTTCTAATTCGATGTCATGCCTCAAAATTATATTGGTGTAACAAGAGATCTAGGTTAAACTTCGCCAAGATTCTAAGTTCAAATTCACAAAGATTCCAAGTTAAAATTCGCAAAGATTCTATGTTCATAGGAGAGATGCAATATGCAAATGCAAATGATATTTCCCCCCAATAATAATTTAATGCACCACATATATATATTTTTCCATGGGTTTTAAAATAAGGATTTTTCCATGGAAATAATACTTTAAAATTTAGAATAATAGTCAAAATATTAATAATAGTTTAAAAATAATAATGGTTTAAAAATAGTAATTTAAAAATAGCCGGGCTCTGATACCAACTTGTAACACCCCGGTTTTTGGTCACCCAGGTCGGGATGTCACCGCCACACCTCCCTAGCAAGACACGGTTTCTCCGAGCTTGCTAAAGAGATGCAAGGCTATGGTTTTTCAGAATTTAAAACATTCAAACAGCCCATTTATATATAATTTAAAAATTAATACATCAAAGTTGCAGCGGAAAATAATATTTACATAAGGACAATGCAGCGGAATTTAAATATAGCCAACACGGCCAGAATACGGGTTAAACAGGCCCGTTCATGCAATTTCTAGTCTAACGTAACATTTAAAAATAAATTGTTTTCCCAAAATTCCCATGAATGCATATGATGATGCATATTCTTCGGCTCTGAAAGAAAAAGAAAAAGAAAATATGGTTTTGGTCAGCACTACGTGCTGAGTAAGTTACCACAAACATGATTGTGAGGTTTCAAAGCCTTTAATTAAATTAAAGAAAACATGTGCATTATATCCATGATTTAATTTATCCAACTAATAATAATTTAATTGCGTATTTTAAAAGACAAGGGTTTCCATAAGATCATAATTCAACAACATGATAAAATAATCGCAAGACATAATTTAAAGGCATAATTTAAATAAGGAAACTATTTAAGTATTTCAGGATTTCACTATCCCTCTTTTATTCGATATAATCTAGTATAATTTATTCTTGGGGAATCGAACCCGCAAGAAAACAAACAATCGCCCTTGGGGAATCGAACCCGCAAGAACTCACATACATCCTAGGGAATCGAACCCGTAGGAATCAACACATATTCTGGGGAATCGAACCCGCAGAAAGACACACCCTGGGGAATCGAACCCGCAAGGTTTGACACGGACATCCTGGGGAATCGAACCCGCAGGAGAACATACAATCGCCCTTGGGGAATCGAACCCGCAAGAACTCAAACACACCCTGGGGAATCGAACCCGCAAGGTTTGACACAGACATCCTGGGGAATCGAACCCGCAGGTCAAACAAGTTTCGCAAATTTCACAAGTTTCATCAAGAGTTCAAGATTTGACTCGGTCAACCACAGTTTAATCCAAAATGCGTCTAAAATCAGATTTAATTTCAAAAATTCCGAAATTTCATATCTGACTCCGAAACATCAAGATCTACAACTTTCGTGTTTTAACTTTTTCAATCCGAGATACCTAAATAGGTCAAAAACACTAATTTTCACCGAAGTATAATTCTGTCCGAATTTCCTAGGTCACAGTTTAGAGATTTCGAATTCTACCATATCAAATCAACTCCAAAATTAACGACATTTGACAGAGATCATCTTAAGACATATATCAACAAGTTTCATGTTTAGCAAAAGATCTAATTCATCCTATTTCTATTGTCAAAAACGCCAACAAGTTCGGGCCAAGAATCTGTCAAGATTTCAAGATCCACATCCTAGCAGTTCGGTTTCGGGTGGATTTCATATATCAAATCATCACGAAAAATTCTGAAACTTTACGGAGGTATTCTTAACGCATAGATCTACAACTCTTATGTTCAACGCTAAGCCTAGATCGGTCTAGATCCAAGGTAGAAATCACCAACAAGTTCAAACTAAAGTTCTGTCACCGTTTCAAGATCTAAACTCAAGACAGGTCTGTTTGTGGTCATTTTCGGATATCAAAACACGATGAAAAATTATGAAAATTTTACAGTACATAGATCTATGTCTTAGGAACATTTTTCGTGTTTTAAGTTTTTCCGTTTGAAGTCGTTTTAAGGTTCGGAAAAATTAGACAAAACTGTTGCGCCGTTAAAAATCACATATGAACAGATTTACGAAAGATTTGCTCAAGTTTCTAGATTTGAATATTTTTACTACTCCCAAAACCGTGTAAGTGTTAACTTACAGATTGTTGAGCGTCCGGGATCGTTGATTCGGAGGCGTGGCTTCCAGTCCTCCGTTTATCCTCTCCGTTTGTCGGGTTCTTCGCTCTCGATTCGAATCGGGGGTTTAGAATAGAAAAAGATCGAATTTAGGATTCGTTTTCGAATCACATATGGAAAAGAATGGATCAAGGCTTACCACAGCGACGGGGGTCTCCGAATTTCGTCCAAGTCAGTTCCTCCTCTCGGTGTTGTGCCTCCGACGACTCCGGGATTAGGGTTTCGACGTATAGAAGGATTTCGTAGGGTTTTGAATGTATTCGGAGCTCTTAGGAGGTCTTATTTATAGATATCTAAGACCTAGGGCGTCCAAGATCTGACCCCAAGGGTCTTGGGTCGAGAGATGTTCAACCGAAAGTCGAAAAATCCGCGTTCGGGCGAGAAAATCTCGCTTGGTTTGTTGCTGCCAGAGTGGCGCGGTCGTGGCGCGGTCTTAGGCCATCAACCGCGCGGCCAGCGCGCCACTCACGCCTGGACTCCGGTCCGGGCGGGTCGTGCGATCCGTCGCGCTTTTCCTCCTCTCTTTCGGACTTCTATCCCTCTATGTTCCCCGATTCCGATTTCCGGGGTATCTTCGGGCTCCGATTTCCTATCTTAATTTTATTCGGACCTAAATTTATATTTGGACTCGAGTTATTGAGTCTATCGGTGTCGGGTCCCCGTGTACCCATTCATTCGATTAAATTGTCTTCGGCTTCTCGGGTTTTCGGAATTTTATTTTCTTTTTTAATTTAAATTCCATTTCTCATCTTCTATGATTCTTTATTCATTTATCATGTTTATTATATTTATTTATTTATTTTATTTATTTATTTTATGTTGCAAAATTCTCGGGTATTACACTTATCTTGTTCAACTTGAAGTTTCTCACTCTCCTTAGGCTCATCAGTGTTTTTATACTGACTTTCTTTCTCTGTATCCTCATTTTGATCTTCTATAGCATCAGCTAAAACCTCTGGATCATCTAAGGAAGGGTAAGGATTGGGTAATTCCTTTTAGTTTCTTAAAGTGATTGCTTTACATTGCTCTTTTGGATTAGGATCAGGCATGCTTGGTAGTGTTCCTTGCTGTCTATTTGAAGTGTCCCTAGCAATTTGACCAACTTGTACTTCTAAATTTCTCATTGAGGCTTGCATTTGCTGAATTGTTTGTTGTTGAGACACGATTGTGCTCATTAACTCTTTTAAATTAACTTCATCACTCACTTGAT
Organism: Hygrophila difformis; assembly: GCA_030278955.1. Classification (NCBI taxonomy): domain Eukaryota; kingdom Viridiplantae; phylum Streptophyta; class Magnoliopsida; order Lamiales; family Acanthaceae; genus Hygrophila; species Hygrophila difformis. The sequence continues at coordinate 4,007,286 of JAOANR010000005.1, read as the reverse complement.
TTTGTTGCAGCTGTTGTTGAGGTTGAAAGTTTCTAGGTTGTTGGTTAGGGTAAAAAGGTTGATTCTGATTTCTGTTTTGATTATAGTTTTGATTTTGATTTTGAAAATTCTGGTTTTGATTTGGATTTTGATTTGGGTAATTTTGATTTTGGTTTTGTGGATAAGATTGACGGTTGTTTTGTGGATAGGTGTTTTGTTGAAATTGGGAATTCTGATTTGGATAGAAGTTTTGATTTTGAGGACGGTTTTGGTTGTAGTTTTGCTGTCTATTTCCCATGTAGTTCACATCTTCCACTTGCTCCTCAGTCCCTTCACACTGCATAGTCTCTTGAAGTCCTTGATCAAGCAAGTGACAAGCTGATGACTCGTGAGGTCCATGAAAAATACCGCATCTCACAACTTTAGCTTGACCTTTCTTAAGCGTAGAAACTTCCCTCATCAAAGCATCTAACTTAGAATCTATAGCAACTGCCTTTTCTACCTCATAGATTCCCCCTTTTGTTTTATTTCTAGCATTTTTCTTACCAGGAATTTTTTTCATATTAGAAATCTTTTTCTCTATGATTTCCTTAGCTCTAGAGGGCCCTATAGACAGAAACGAATCTCCAGCTGCTGCATCCAACAAGTTCCTCCAATGATCAATCAACCCATTGTAGAAGAAGTGCATCTGCTGCCAATCTTCAAAGCCATGATTCGGGCATCTTGCCAATAAAGTGTTATATCTATCCCATGCTTCAAGTAAAGTTTCACCCTCATCTTGCACAAATTCTTTGATTTTTTCTTGCAAATCAATAACCTTAGATGGTGGGAAGAATTGTTCTAAGAAAGCTTCTAACATTTTATCCCAAGTAGTGACATCCCTTAATTGAAGTGAGTTGTACCAAGTTTTAGCCTTATCTCTGAGTGAAAACGAGAATAATCTCAACTTAATTTCATCACTAGTAACACCATTTATTTTCACCGTGTCACAATAGTCCAGAAAGTTCCTTATGTGTTCTACAGCATCATTCGTAGGTGATCCATTATATTGATTAGCTTGAACCATAGTGATTAGTGCAGGCTGAAGGGTAAAGCTTAAAGCATCTACATCAGGCCTAGGAGTTCTATTAAGCAGATTTCCACTAGTTCCTTGTAAGTGTTCTTCAATGGTCATTTCAGCTTGATCATCGTGCTCCAAATCGCCACCGTTACCTCCGTTATTACCCTGATTATCATTATTATTCGCTGCCATGTTTAACCTATTGAACTGAGCAACTAATTGATTAGTTTGAATTGTTGAAACTCCAGTCATTGGAGAATAGTTTTCTTCATCAGAGGATGAATTAATTAAAATTTCCAACTGAGCTGGTCTCCTACGTTTTCCTAATCTAATAGCTCTAAGAGTACGCTCAATTTCAGGATCATAAGTTATTTCTGCTTGTTTGCTTCGCACTGCAAGTATAAAATAAAATAAAATAAAATAAGTAACAGTTAAATTAATATTTAACTTAATAGATTTAAATTAATAAACTAAAAACAATTAAAAATTCACAACAAATTCCCCGGCAACGGCGCCAAAAACTTGATGGGTGATTTTCACTACTCATATTTTACCACAAGCGGATGGTTGTCATCAAGTAATAAAAACCGGTGAATACCGGGTCGAATCCACAGGGAATTTCAGAATATTATTTCATTCTGGAGAAATTTTAATTGTTCTTAAGTTCATTAATTATATTTAATATATTTAAAAAGATTTTGATTAATTCTAATGGTGATTTAATTAAAAATAGTGACATTAAATTTAAAATAAAGCAAATTAAAATTATATTTAATAAGGATATAAATGGGAGATGCTCGTAATATTTTAAATATTGCCATCTTTATATGAAATAGAAATTGTGTAATAATTTGACATTTCTCAATGTTCTAAAAATCAATTTCTTAAAATTAATTATTTTATAAAGATTAAAAATATTATAATCTGCTAATAAACAAATTTTGCTTAGACAGATTTCATGGAAGTTGGTTAAATTATCTAACATTCTGCAATCATTATTCTAGGCTTAAATTTGAATCTTTCCCAAGCTTACAAATTTTCCTATAGTAATTAATAGGCACTTTTCATTTCCCAAATCATTGTGCACATGCTAGAATCTATTTATAATGCAATTTATTCCCAATTCCGGTACTAAAATACTAATTCCACTTTTTATATCCCGATTTAGCAAAGCAGAATTTATAAAATTAGATTCTAACATTTAATTATGCAGAATAGTGTAAATAATTTAACAATTATGGTAAAATAATAGCAAAACATGGTAAACTGGATTTAAGTAATATTAAAATGCAGATAAATTAGAATTAATGCCAGATTACTAAAAATAGATTATACAGATTGATCGATCAATTATATTTCTTAGCAGATTAACATTTCAGATAACAGATTTGATGAAAACATGAATTCTCGATCAATTTGCAGGCATCTGACATACAATCCTATTACAGAATCTAACCTTATAACAAATTTATCCAGTTTAAGCGATCAGAAATATCAGATTCTTATTCCTAAACACAGAACATCGATTAAAAACATATTAATCAGAATTCCAGATTTCAGAATAAAGCATCGACATATTATATACTTCCATAAAAGATGAATTCGTACTTCAAAGTGATTCTGAACTCCCGTTCTAGAACACTTCTAACACGAACATTACAGAAATCCGTCTACAAATTAAAAACATGATAGCAGATTACTTTTAAAGGCAAATTCAATTCATTACAAAGCAGGAAAAAGAAAGGCAACACCTAGAATAGGAAGAACACGCCCAGAACAGTGTCCTTGATGCATTCCTCCGGCATGGATTTGTGTTTCCGGCCTTCTTCTCCCATTTGCAGATGATTTCAGAGTGTTTTTCTTCGAATTTTTCAGTCTGGTTCTCGAAGAAATGAAGAAAACGGTGTTTAAAACCGAGTTCGGGAGGTTAAGAAACTGCTCAACCGCGACGATGGCGCATAAAATGGCGCTCGGAGAGGGTTTTAGGCGCCACCAAAGAGCACTGGCGCATACGCTGATTTTCCGAATTTTCCAAAACGGCGCAAAAAGTGGCGCTCCAAGGTGGTTTCAGGCGCCGCCAAGAAGAAGCGGTGCATTCTGACAATTTCCTAAAATTTGACCTCGGCGCAAAAAATGGCGCTTGAATGGCTTTTTATGCGCCGCCAAGAAGAGCTGGCGCATCCTGAAGCTTCTTCCATCCGAAATTTTCCCGTGTTGAAGTGGCGCATAAAATGGCGCTGGAGAGCATTTTTATGCGCCGCCATGCCTATGTGGCGCATTCTGGAGCCTTCCAGTGTTGAAAATTCCGAATTTTGCATCCTTCGACCTCCGAACATCTTTCTTTCTTCATTTTAATGCCTGAAACATCATTGCAATGTATTAGAATTGCCAAAGTCTTATTAAAAAGCATAAAACAAGGTAAATTGAACTCAAATAAGCTCAATTTAATCAGTCTTATTAATATTTACACATCACATGAAATGTACACTAAAAAGCAATAAAATAGGGTCTCATGCATGCAATTTAGGTTCATTTTATCATAATTTAAGCTTATTTAAATGTGGTTTCACAGGGTGCATCAGACCTTCGGAATGAGGCACAGGAGCGCCTTGGAAATGCTCATTGGAAATTCTCCCCTGGAGATAGCTTGTCGAACAAATTCATGAATTGAAGGGCCAGTAATATCCCAGAAAAGTTTATAGAACCACCCTGGATTGCCATCCGGTCCTAGAGACGAAAGAGGGTTGATGCTAGCCACAACATCTTTAACTTCAGAAATGGAGACATCCTCGTTAATTCTCTCTTTTTCCTCCCTGGATATGCCATCGAGCTTGGGCAAGTGTATAGTATCAACATTGATATCCTCTTCCTCCTGAATTGGAGCTAAAGATGCTTCATATAGTTTCATATAAAAACCTCTAGCTGCTAATTTCATCTCCTTCTCATCCTCTGTCTAGGATCCTTCATGGATGTGAATCCCGTGGATTCTGCTCCTATGCCTGTTCATTTTAGCTTTGGCGTGGAAGTATGCCGTGTTTCGGTCACCAAACTTCACCCATTTATCTTTCGCCCTCTGATACCATTTAATCTCTTCCTGATGGAGGATATGATGATATTCTTGTGTTAACTCCTGCTCCAACAACCTTAGCCTCACGGAGTCGACATTCTCCAGCGTACGAGAAATGCCATCAAGCCTTTTTCTGATTTTAATTTTCTTCCAGTGAAGGTTCCCAACGTTCGTCTTATTAAACTCAACGGACGCCTTTTGGACCCTGTCCAGATTAGAGCTCAGATTTTCTCCAGTCCATTCATTCTCAATCAAGCTCTTATATCTCCCATCCGTTGCCCACGCTGCTTCCCAACGAAATTGCATGTCTTGTACTGGTGGTTTCCCACCGCAATTGAGAACTAGAGGGGCGTGGTCTGAGCCGACCCTAGGCAACACATGTATATGCCCCAAAGGAAATAGTGTCACCCATTCTTCATTCAACATCCCTCTATCCAAACGTTTAAATATCTTGTGTCCCTCCCCCATAGGACGGGACCAAGTAAAGCCACTACCGGTGGTGTTAATGTTGGATAACGCACAATCATAGAACAAAGATGTGAGTTCGTCCGCTCTTTGCACATTAAAGAGCCCTCCCTTGACTTCATTACAAGAAGTAATTTGATTCTAGTCACCCACAATCGCCCAAGCTCCGTCAATAGAATCACTTAAAAGTCTAATCTGATCCCAATTACCTCTCCCTTCCTCATACTTAGGAGAAGCATATATAATAGTCAGATGCCAAAATACTGTATCTTGGGATAAACGAACAGTAATGCATCTAAAATGAGTATGGAGGACCTGAACATCTATCTGAATCCTGATCCTACATAGAATCCAGATCCCCCTGCTCTTCCCACCGTTTCTTAGATTGATAAAGGGGTAAATCCCTCTTTCAAAAAGAAATTGGAAGCCTGATCATACTTAATTTGCGGCTCCAAAATAGCAATCAACTCCGGTTTGGCTATCCTGATGTTATCCTGAAGACATCTCTTGGTAACCTTATTCCTTATTTCTCCGACATTCCACACTAATATTTTTAGGTTTTTCAAATCCATAAACAAAAATTTATGAGGAGACAGGCTGATTACTAGCAAGAAGTAAAAAATTACCTTCCTAGGATTGCATGGCATTAGAGCCATCCTTGTTCTTGCAATTCCCCAGATATTCACTTAGTTATTCCCCCGGTGTTTTAGGCTTTTCCAGAATCTGCAATTTCGACACTCCTTCTATCTTAGAGATTCGAGCTCTTTTAGACGTTGAAGCCTTCTTAAGGATATTGGCATTGAGGGCCTCCTCCTGGGCCTTGGCCCGAATGTCTTTTATCTTATTCCATAGAAGGTCCTTGTCCTTCCTACCTTTAGTATTGAATTGGCTCATTTTCTTATTGGATGTGGGGGAATCATTTTCCTTTCCTTCGGATTTCTTTGGCCCAATGTAATTCTTGTTCGGCCCAGCCATTTTCCTCAGTCCATTAGGTTTCTTTTTTACGACCTGGATCCACTCATCGCCACTTGGTTGGGGAGGATTATCAAGATGTGTGCCGTGCACCTCTAATGTTTTCTCGTGACTTGCCTTATGTGTGCTATCCTTCTGAGTCAAATACTAATCCTCAGATTCTGCCTCATCACTTTCCATATTAGTGTTTCCCTCTTGCTCCGTTCCCTGACTCTTGCCATCAGAGTTGTCTTTTTTGTCTTGCTTGTCTGTTTTTCCCTCTGCTATAAGGTCAAACTCCCTTTTTGCAGAGTTCGATCTGTCCTCAGTACTCTCGCCCACGGTCCTGGCCTCCCCGGAATCTGCCTTCGCCGGAGCAGGGGTGACAGCGTCCACCAGACTGATGGGGCATCCAGCGTTGGTGTGGCCATACCTATGACACTTAGAACACAACAAGTGTAAGCCTTCGTATGCCACTTTGTGCCACCGATCTTCTATCAAGATACTAGACACCAATGGAAGATTTAAATCGATCTCCATACACACACGAGCATATTTTCCACGATTCGCTCCTTTCGACAAGGCGTCAACCCGGACTGGAGTTCCCAATCCAGCTGCCATCTTGGTAAGAAATAGCTCATCAAAAAACTCAAAACAAAGTCCCGGAAATCTAGCCCATACCACTGTTTTCTTGGGTGTTTCATCATCAGCTATGAAGTTAGGGCGCCATGGACATACCGTGAGATAGCTCCCTAACACCATCCAAGGACCTTCCTTCAAAACTTTAGAGCGGTCTTCCTCTCTATCAAACTTAACCAAGTAGAAGCCTGCATCCATATCCACCATATGAAAGCTATTCTGCAACTTCCACATTTTCTTAAGTCTGTCAAACAAGGCCAGATAGCCAACTCTCTTACCCAAGACTGAGATAATCAGTGCGTCCTCATAAGGCTTGCACAATCATTTGTGGAGTAAGGGATCCAGGGTGATCCGTGGTTTCAATCTGTTTCCATCCAAGAAGTCCAGTTGCACCAGATTTCCATTGGTAGGGTCGTCAATTGGTGGGGAAGGAGCAGCTTCCCTTCCTGCTATAACCATGTCACGGAATAATATTGCTTGTTTTCCTGCAAAGTGGAAGGTATTCGACGTAGACGGCGATGATGGAGTTAAGGGGGAGAAGGGAGAGAACCGAGGGGAGGTTCCATCCCAGACATTTTTTGCACTAGGGGCTTTTAATGTCTCCTCTAAAAAAAATTATAACCATCTAATTATTTGAGAATGTACATAAAAGAAAAATGGGGAAAAGCAATTTTAACATTTTTATTGAAAATTAAAATGAATAAATACATAGAGAAATAAACAAAATTTCAAGTTCCAAGGGGATTCAATTAACAAATATAAAACCCGGATAACAATTAACAATGCAAATATGTAGCACAGCTTAAAAGCCTTCATAATGCAATGTAAATTAAATTATATTGATACCCCTACCTCCTATATACTAATACTATATACACAAGTTTCTTTAGTTTAAGACTTGGTTTATCTATATTTTAAGGAAAAAATGATAAATACGTCCTTTTTCTTTTCAAAAAATTCAAATCAGTCCTTTTTCTATTTTATTACCAAAACAGTCCTCTACAAATGCTAATTATGTTCAAATCAGTCCTTTTTTCACTAATTATATTCTAATTGCTGACGTGACAAGGGTTTTAATTTAAACCTGACACGTGTGCATAATATTAGTCATTTTTCTTTTATCTTTTGCCAATTCAGTCCTAAACTTTTATTTTGTTCTATTTAGTCCTCTACCCCAATCACTCATTTTTATATTAATTGGCCTCAAATCTTTCAAATTATTTCATTTTAGGCCCAGAACCTTAAATTTTTTATTATTACTAATACATTTATCAAATAAATGCCCAACATACTTCCGTAAATAAAATTAAATACCAAACCTCATACATTGGGTTTGACCGCCTTGTTACCGGGTCTTCGAAGTTCCGAATTTTACGGACTCTGTCTAACCACCCGACCGTAACGATGGTTCATTGGTTCTGGTTTCCTTCAGCAACAATCAGCACAATCATATTTTGTGGACAATAAAATTCAGGCTATTTTTTTAATATTTTTAATAATATTAATATTTTTCAATAAAACCAAGGCTTCCTGTATCCATAACCTTCCAAAAATTCAAGTTAAATCATTTACTCAAATATTGCTACATCCTAAGGTAGGACGCAAAGTAAGATTCTGTTGATTGTTACTGAAGGAAACCAAAACCAATGAACAATCAGTTGCGGTTGAGTGGTTATTAGAAAGAGTCCGTAAAATTCCGGTACTTGAAAGACCCGATAACAAAGCAGTCGAACCCAATATATGAGGTTTGGTGTTTAATTTTATTTATGGAAGTATGTTGTGCATTTATTTGATAAATGGATTAGTAATAATAAAAAATTTAAGATTCAGGGCCTAAAATGAAATAATTTGAAAGGTTTGAGGCCAATTAATATAAAAATGAGTGATTGGGGTAGAGGACTAAATAGAACAAAATAAAAGTTTAGGACTGAATTGGCAAAAGATAAAAGAAAAATGACTAATATTATGCACACGTGTCAGGTTTAAATTAAAACCCTTGCCACGTCAGCAATTAGAATATAATTAGTGAAAAAATGACTGATTTGAACATAATTAGCATTTGTAGAGGACTGTTTTGGTAATAAAATAGAAAAAGGACTGATTTGAATTTTTTGAAAAGAAAAAGGACCTATTTATCCTTTTTTTCTATATTTTAATGATAAATACAAAAAAAGATTAATTAAAAATAAAAAGACAAGACAAGATAAAATTGAGGGTTTTGGTAGTTATCTTTGTCCGGGGGGTGTGTTTGATATGCATGCGGACCATTGGACCACTCTTATTCTCATATTGACATATTCTATCATTACTTGTCTGCACAGGGGACACTACTCTATACTAATTATGAACATACATTGGGGCATTTTTATTTATTATTTATTTATTGGGGTTTATTTTAGTCCCTTCATGAGTACTACTCCATCCGTCCCAATAATCATGGCTCATATTCCTCTTTGGGCTGTCCCACAAATTATGACCACTTTTTCTTTTTAGATAAATTTAATTAATATAAATATGATTAGAATTTTAATGGTTTTAAAATCCCATTAAAAGTAATGATTTTTACTATTCTGCACAACTCCCAATACACTTTTATTTTTTTACACAAAATCCATTGCATTTCTTTAATTCTTCATATTTTAAAATTTGTACAAATAAAAATTATATAAAATATATATTCTAAATCTAGACGTTTAGATGATTCTAACAAGACCATATTTAAATATTTTTCTCTAATTAAATTATTACAATAATATTTTTTCAAATTTAAACATAAAGAAAGTTAAAATTTATTAAAATTTTAAACACAAATACACACATCACTTTAACCACTAAACTCCACTTTATTCCACCACACAAATTATTGTGCCAATAAGAAACGAGCTACAATTCACGGGACGGAGGAAGTACTATTTAGTGCAATAATAGATCAAATTGATTCGACTGCAGTTAAAATCACAATCCAGAAACACAAGATTTGATTTTTTTTTTTTTTTTTTGTCATCTACTAGGGAGTCACCAGATAGAATTAAACTATTGTTAAATCAGAAAAATCAGCATATATAAAAATACTTAAACTTGTAAACTAGTGTTGATGGTAGCAATGATTACAAAATGTCTGAATAGGACACAATGACACATACTCCCTCTGTTTTTTTAAAGATTGTTACGTACCCACCTAGCACGTAGTTCAATGCATATTTTAAACCATTAATAATTCAAATTCGGTATAAGTAAAAATTCCAAAACTTTGATATTTAAAAACTACAAGACGAGACGAATCTAAAAAGTTCTCACTTGACTATATTTTAACTTATATAACCATGATAAAACGTTAAGTCAAAGTATATGAGTGAACAGTAACAAAATATCAAATGTAGCTAACTGAAAAAAAAAAAAAAAAAAAAAAAAAAAAAAAAAAAAAAAAAACGGAAGAAGTATCTTTTTTATGGGCACGGACATTGGTAAGGGACATGTCACGAAGGGAATATAGGAATAGGAGTATTTGAGTATTTCATTTGCAATACAATTGGTAAATATTTCAGCCCAATTGGCTCTAAGGCCCATCAAGCATTTCATAAAAATGGACTATGTTGGCCCGTCAATCAGTCCATGAAATCTAAGGCCAATATAATAACAATGTTCAATACTTCCATAAATGTACCCGATCTCAGGCCTTTAAAAAAAAAGTGCACATTTCTCTGTGTGTTACAATTTCCATGTCTCTATTTTTACAATATAACTATATTAAAGGATGATGAAACATTTCCGATTCAACCGAGAAAAACTTAAACCTAAAAAATTTTATGGTGGCCTGGAGAGGGGACATGTATAATGCTTGCTTCTCCTGCTCTCTGTCTTGAACTCCAAAAATTGGGTTACATATATAGGTATGTAAAGAAATACTATAAATTATATAATTAATTAAATGTTCTCCTTTTTTTTCCATATCTATTTTCTTTTCTTATTTTTAATTTCTTCATTTCAATTTAGGAGTTTGGGTTGAATGTTTTATATGGTTTGATGGTTTATGATAATGTTAAATTCCAATTATTGATGTTATTATGAATGTTTATATTTATGATTAGTTGAATTTTGGATAAATGTTTTATTTGGTTTATTTTTATGTTTAAATGTTTACGTGTAATCTTTGCGAGTTTGATCAATTAATGTTTATGTTTAGTTGAATTTCACGATAAATATTTTTCCGTGTGATTTATTTTTATACTACCTTCCTATCTATAAGTTTCTTACAGTTTCACTTTTGCTACTGTTCAGTGCATCACTTTGACTTAAATTTTATCATAGTTAGACAAATTAAAATATAGCCAAGTGGGATCTTGTTGGATTCGTCTCGTCTTGTAGTTTTAAATAATGAATTTTTAGAATTTTTAGTTGTACCGATCTTGAGTTGTTAATGGTTTAAAATATGCATTGAACTGCGTGAAAAGTTTGTACCTGAGAAACTTAGAGCTATGGAGGTAGTATCTATGTATTACTCCTATTTTCAAGTTTTGATATTGAAGTTTCGATTTACATATTGGGGAACGATTTAAGTATAGTTTTATCTCGGAACGGACACCCCGTAAAAGGAAGACGATGATTAAAAAGAAAACAAACATGGCTAAATGCTTTGACCTTATTGAAAGATTAGTTACTTCCTCCGTCTCAATTTCATTATTACGTTTGATTTTTTGACACTATTCACTGTTTAAATTTGATTTAAATTTTTATCATAGTTATGTAAGAAAAAACATAGTCAAGTGAGATCTTGTTAAATTTGTCTAAATCTTGTAGTTTTAGAATATCAAATTTTTATAATTTTTTATCGTACACAATTTAAGTTATTAATCGTTAAAAATATGTATTGGCATACGTGTCAGGTGGATCCGCAACAATTATAATGAAACGGAGGTAGTATATCTTTTCACAGACATGCCTTAATTTGGTCGTTAAATTCACAACCAAATTAAAGAATTTCAGTAGTTGATTTGATTGCGAAATTGAATTCACAGCACTAATTTGGCCTATGAACTGTTATAGCTATTCGAATTCTTTCTTGTAGTAATTAGCTAAATAAACAAACAAATTAAAAAGAAAAGCAAAGAAAAGAAAAGAAAAGAGGGTTTATGATCTAGTGTGAGAATGAGAGTGAGGAGGGTGTTGTGTTGGGAAGAAGCAAACAAAAAGAAATAAATAAAAGGCTGAAGAGGTATCAGAAGAGGGGCTGAGAGGGCCCTGCAGCCAACTGTGGCATTGCCATTTACCAAAACTCCTCTTTGTCTGCATATTACACATAAGATAAAGAATACAAGCAAACAAATTGATACTACATACATGGTGCAGTAGGACCATTGACCAATGTGTTGTTTCCATGAAACAATGCACAGACCCATTTGTGATTTTTTGTGCTCTCTCTCTCTACTCTCTGCTGTGCTGTGTCTCTTTTTTAATAGTACTATATAATATACTGCTCTATAATAGAAGTAGTAGTAGTAATAAACTCTAAAGGGAGTATTTGTTTGATTGAATTATTGTATGATATTGGCAGCAGCAACCAGTCAGCCACTGCACCCCCAATGACAAAACAAACCCTATTCCTATTCATATTAATTATTTTTTGGCCTTCTTCATGAATGTCTTGATTCTGCTTTGATTTGCTCAGTCTGTGGATTGTATTTTAGGGAACAAACACAGCCATGTCTTTGCAAAATGTTCTTTTTCTTTCTTCCTTTTTCTTTTTTTCTTTTCCGCAAGAAACTGAATATAGAAATTAATTAAACAAAAAGAAGTGGAGTATAAATTGGGCGCAGATTTTCAAGCAACAAGAGAATGACTGATCTGTGTCAAATACTACAAACAAACCTGGTTAAGTTCTCTTATTTCTTTTAATTGGGCTTGCCAAGAAATTACTGAAACTTTAATACAAAAATGAAAGAAATGTTTTGTAAAGCTCTAATCATTAATTACTACTGCTCAAATTAAATATTGCTTTCTTTTAAGAAAATTTTATATACCTCAAATGACAAATGAATAATACTACATATGGGTTTCAGGTGGCTACACATGTAATTACCATGTATGTGATGTGAGAGATGTGTTGTGTGATGAATGAAATTGTGTGGTTTGTATGATGGGAATGATGTTTTGTGTTATTGAAGAATATGTGATGGGAGAAATTTTTTTTGTGATGTAAGATATGCTTTTAGTATATTTATGTAAAAAAATTATAAAATATACTAAAATAATAGTATAATTTGTAATTGAAATTAATTGAATCAATATTAGTTTGTATTAAAAGAATTAATACCCGTACGCTGAACCCGTGCGCAGAGCGCGAGAGAAAAATCTAGTTGCGATAAAAGAATAATTATATAACAAATTTGCACAAATATTGTGAACGGTATTACAAAGTCCAAAATTTTATTATCATTCTCTTTTTCAATTTTAATTTTTTTCATAATACGTACCAAAGTATAAATTTAATTTTTTATGCAAAGAAAATATCAATAGAAAAATTAATTTATTAAGACTACCACCCCTCCTAATTATAAATATTATATGTATAATTAAATGATTAAATACATTAAAATTTTGGACTTTGTAACTCACTCTTAGTCACCCGCAAAAATTATGTTGATTATAAATAATAATATAAATATTAAAATATAATATGATATGATATCATATAATATAATATATAGATTAATGACTAATAAAAATATATAAAAGATAAATTATCATGATATTAATTTTTATATATATAAAATAGTATATTGAAATTTTCTTATTGATGGAGTACTTTTTTTCCCCATATTATGTAGTTTTTTAAAATTATTTTTTTCAATAAAAAGTTAAATTTTATACTCATAAATATTTTAGTAAAAATAGTATATGATTTTACTTTTCTATGTATTTTATTATAGATACGTATATCTTTAAAATAAAATTACTGTTTGAACCCGTAATATATATATTTCTTATAAAGAGATTATAAAGAGATTAATTATAGCTTAAAATATTAATTTAGACAGCACAATAAAAATATGATTGCAGGATTTAGATAGAGATCAATAGATTGCAATCCAATGGTCATTGAATTTTAGGATGGAGTAATTTTACCTTCTAGACCTTTGATATGTATCTTTATGATAAATATACATATGTTTAAGGTAAAATTAATGTTTGAACACAATATATATAATTTTAAAGAGATTAATTATAACTTAAAAGGAAAATATAGTCAGCACAACAAAAATATGGTTTCAGGATTTATTATAGTATAGATAGATGTAGATGGATAGATACAACACGTATTTAAGTATAATAGTATTACCCCACCCGAATAGGCGGGGATGGTAAGTAATAAGATAAATAGAATTTCCCGATCAGGTACCCGACTATGGGTGGAAATAGGCTAGGCCTAGGCGTACGTCGTTTTTTTAAGGTCTGAGCCTGGCCTATTACATTCGATAGGCCTATGTTATAGGCCTAAGCCTGGCCTATATATTGAAATATGTCAGCTTTAAAGCCTTTTAAAAACCTGATTAAGCCTATTTAAAAATTAAGTTAAAATTCTTTTATATATGTACGAATGTAATCATAAAGTTGGAAAACATTAATAGGTGCATTTGGGAAAGTCTTCATCGACAGTAATTTATATACGGGGAAAAGAATTATAAATATTTTAAAAACCTATATAAGATCAAATTAATAATTATTTCTACATAAAATAATAATAATACCACATATTCATATGCAGTAAACATAAACATACTAACAACAATGATAAATAGGCTGGCCTGGTAGGTCTAATAGGCTATTTATAAAGCCTGACGCGAGCCTATTTATCTAAATAGGCTTTAAAAATGGCCTAAGCCTAGCCTATATATAAAAAAAAAAGTCTGGTATGATCTGGCCTTTAGTAGGCTAGGCCATAGGTCCCTGTCGGATAGCTTGGCGGCCCTGGCCTATTCCCACCTCTACACCCGACTAACCTGATTTTTATTTTTTATTTTTATGGATTGGCTATTCTTATCCCGTCCACAACGTAGATATGCCAAATTACATGTAAAAAAGTAGTTGCCTTTTGAATTCACACATTCCCTAATTCTATTCAAACTAAGTTTAAAATTCTAATTTCTAAATCCATCATCAACCTCATCCTTCCCTACGGTCAACGGCAACAGCTACTCTCCAAGTATTGTCTTTCACCGGTTGTCTCCAAGAGTCCAAATGACTTTTTAATGATTTAGTAATACAAGGCTAACGTTTCCATTTATCATACCCACCTCTACTTCCACTTTAGGCCTCTTTCACCACTAAACCAATTCAATTTTAAATGTCATTTTTCGCCATAGCAATTCTATACACTACAAGAAAAAACTTGTATTGCGACCGAAATCAACGACCGTCAACCTGCGGTCGTTGACAACGACCGTCTTAGCGACGGAAAGAAGACGGTAGTTGTATTAATGATCATCCTAACGACCGATCCTCGGGGGCTCTGGTGGGGTGTTCATCGACGACCGACTTAGCTACGACAACAAATGCGGTCGCTGTTATCGACCGTCCTAACGACAGAATGGGACGGTCGCTAACCTAGGTTATATTCTTTCCCCCCTTGCTCGCTGTTAAACACAATTACAGAAATGGGGAGAAGACTGTTGGCGATTTTTACACTCCTTCTCGTCGTTCGATTTCCCTGACCACCGCCCACCGTCGCAACCATCCCGTCGACGCTTCGAGCCACCCCCCGAACCAGCAACCCCCTTCACCCCCACCTAGACCATCGTCTCTGCCCGGCGCCTCTGCAAACCCAGCGCTTGTCTGCCCGGCGGCGAGCAAACCCGGCCGGTGCCTCTCTGCCCAGCGCCTCTGCCGTCGAAGCCCACCCCACGGCGGCCAAGCTCTGTTTGCAGGTTAACATTCTCGTCGTTAATTGTTCTTTGCAGTCTGTTGAATTTTTTTTTTTTTGTGCTGTGTAATGATAATCTGTTCTATTGTTTGGAATATGCTGTGAAGTGCAATGTGTTCTTTGCTGTGTAATGGTAGTTTTTGCAATCTACTAATTGTTTTGGAAAAATGTTGTGATTGGGAGTTCATGTTGTTTTGCTATTTTGATTGTGTTGGAGTGTATGGGTGATGTTTTTACTAGGGGTGAAAGCGGTATGGTAAATATCCGACTGATCCGATGTCGTATCCGATTATATTCGAATCCGAATCCATTTTCGACTATCCGGTCGGATATTTCAATATTCGTCTCCGAATCCGAATTCGTATTTTAATATCCGCATTCGTATTCGTATTCGAAAATATCTGACCGTATCCGAGAATATCCGACCGTATCCGAAAATTAATAGAATATTATCCGGATTTTAAATATGGATATCCGAATATATTAATATATTATTATTTAATAATTAAAAATTATTAATAATTATAAAAATATCAAATTTTCAAAAAAGATTATAAAAAAGTATCCGATAATCTGTATCCGATTGAATCCGTATCCGTCATATATCCGTCCTGTATCCGTACCGTATCTGTAATCCGAAATATCCGAAACCGTGTTCGTATCCGGCCCATCCGTATTCGATACCGAATTCGACAAAAAAATATGGATAATATCCGTATCCGATACTATCCAACCGTATCCGTACTGCTTTCATCCCTAGTTTTTACTGGTTTTGGTATTGAAGAACTGAAATTGAATGTATTTTGATTCCTGTAATTTGATTTAAGTCTTGAATAGATGTTTTGGGAAGAGACGAATATGCTGTGAATGTTTTGGTGTAATTGATTGAATGTAGTTTGATTGAGGATCTTAGGAAGTGTTGAAAATTCTTTCTTATATAGTAATATGTTCTTAAATACTAGTGATTGTAGCACGTTGCTTTAATTCATATGTCACTATAATTTGTTTGATTTATTATAACTTCATAGTTGTTTGTTTCTACCCAACTTTCCAGATCTTATAAGGGAAGAGACGGAAGGTTCGTGAGCCCTACATTGGAAATGAGCTTAATTTTTTGAGGTTATACAAGGTACATGAAAGAAATCTCTTTGCTATGCATGTCGTTATAATTTTTTTGAATGAGATTATTCGCCAACTTTAGTTGAGAAAGCATGATAGAAAGAATAATTAAGAAGTCAATCTGTCCTGGGCATCGATCTTGTTTAAGTCTATTTCCCTAAATGAAGCATTTTACTCATTGCTTCAACTAAAAATCCATGTTCTCGTTTAAACATTTTACCCCTATCTTAAAATTCGGTTAGATAATGGAGCGCAATTGGATGTACCGCCCACGTGGTGGGGAGCTAACACCTGAATTTAAGCAAGGTGTGATATCATTTCTTCGGGATTGTTGTAAAAACCCCGAATGTGATATAGTAGAAGGGATGATAAGGTGTCCTTGTGCAAGATATAGGAATAGATGTTATTTAACAAATGGGGAAATAAAAGGACACATATACAGGAAAGGATTTGTAGAAAATTACGAATGATGGACTTGTCACGGAGAGCCACACAACTTTCGCCCTCTTTATGATGATGAAGCACCGTCGGGAGGTGCAGCAAATACGGGCATAGAACCGCCTTCAAACAACTACAGACAGATGATAATTGATGGAATGGGGTATGGATTTCCCCATGAATTACCAAATAACGTTGATGATGAGCCTATGCCACCCGAGGAGCCTAACCCACAAGAGAAATTTTTCTATGATATGTTGGATGCAGCGGACAAGGATTTGTGGCCTGGATGTAAGAAAATGACATTATTGTCAACAGTTGCAAGGTTGCTAAACATTAAATCGGAGCACAATCTATCCGAAAGATGCTTTGATACCTTATGTCAGCTCATGATTGATACACTGCCGGAGGAGAACTCAATGGTTAAGAGTTTCTACGAGGCAAAGAAACTTCTTGAGGGCCTTGGATTACCCATTCAGAAAATTGATTGTTGTAATAAAGGTTGTATGCTGTATTGGAGGGACGATGTGGCCTTACAGAACTGTAAGTTTTGCGCCAGGCCGCGATATAAAGTTTCCAGCAATGGATCACAAGTTGCAGTTAGTTATATGTTCTATTTCCCTTTAAAGAACAGATTGAAACGTCTGTATTCGTCGGAGATGACTGCGAAATACATGACATGGCATGTTGGGCATGACCATGGGGGGTACTAGTGAGATGTGTCATCCATGCGACTTCAAAGCATGGAAACACTTTGACAACATTTATCCCGAATTCGGTTCGGAGGGACGAAATGTGAGGTTAGGGCTGTGCACCGATGGTTTCCAACCCTTCAGTCAATCAAGGGCCCAATACTCTTGTTGGCCGATTCTATTGACACCGTACAACCTCCCCCAAGGTAAGTGTATGAAGGATGGGTATATGTTTTTGACAGCCATAATACCTGGTAAATCGAGTCCAAAACAAAGGATTGACGTGTACATACAACCTTTGATTGATGAGCTACTGGAGTTGTGGGACGTCGGGATCACCACATACGACACATTTAGTAAACAAAACTTTCAGATGAAGGCGGCAC
Organism: Hygrophila difformis; assembly: GCA_030278955.1. NCBI lineage: Eukaryota > Viridiplantae > Streptophyta > Magnoliopsida > Lamiales > Acanthaceae > Hygrophila > Hygrophila difformis. Next base: position 3,989,573 of record JAOANR010000005.1, on the reverse strand, counting down.
TGATGTAGACAATAGGAGATTTTCCAGCGTATGCTATGTTGTCCGGTTGGAGTACCTACAGGAAAACTGCATGCCCGGTCTGTATGGAAAGAACTGAGTCTATACGATTGAAGGAGTGCGGGAAACAATCGTGGTTTGATTCGCATCAGAACTTCGTTCCTACATACCACCCATTTAGATTAGATAAGACCATATTTATAAAGGATCGGGTAGAGCAAGGGCTTCTGTACTAGAAGACAAATTTGGTCTATAGATACACATGGTCTTAAGCGAGTCTTTGAAATGGGTAGTGAAGAAGCAAACACACACATCAGCAAGACTTGTGGTTGGAAAAAGAGGAACTGGAAGACAAATTTGGTCCATCACAACTTGGATGTCATGTATATCGAGAAGAATGTGTTTGAGAATGTCTTCAACACTGTGATGGATGTCCAAGGGAAGACGAAGGACAATGCTAAAGCACGTGAGGACATCGTTACGCTGTGTAACAGACCTGAATTGCACAGGGATGCTCGTACAGGAAGATATCCAAAGGCTATATACACAATGGACAAGGACAAGAAGGATGTATTTCTTAAGTGGGTGGGAGGATTGAAGTTTCCAGATGGGTGTGTATCGAACTTGGGGAGATGTGTAGACACGAATAAACAGAGGATGTTTGGTATGAAGAGCCACGATTGCCATGTATTCTTGCAACGTCTACTTCCCATCGGATGGAGAGAACTACTACCTGTGACCGTTTGGGAGGCAATAACAGAATTGAGTAATGTGTTTCGTGCCTTAACTGCAAAGACCATTAAAGTACATGAAATGGAGAGGTTGGGGTTAGATATTCCAGTAGTACTTTGTAAACTAGAAACCATATTTCCACCCGCATTCTTCGATTGTATGGAGCATCTTCCTGTTCACCTGCCCTGAAGCTAGTGTTACTGGTCCTGTTCAGTTCAGATAGATGTATCCCTATGAAAGGTACGAATTCCATCTAAATTAATGACATATAAAGTTATAATAGCATTTTCAATATAACATAGACCGTTTTTTGTACTAATCATCTATTATAGGTACCTAAACCGATTGAAGCGCACGGTGCACAATAAGGCACACGTTGAAGGGTTTATCAGCAACACTTATCTGGTGCGAGAAGCATCATTTTTTTGCTCTCATTACTTTGAGAAGTATGTGTTCACCGGTGAGAGAAATATGCCTAGGAATGACGACGGTGGTTACCCGTTCGATGATGATGGCCTTATTAGTATTTTCAAAGTAGGAGGACGTGCACAGGCTAGGGCAAAAAAAAAAAAGGCGGATGACCGAGCAAGAGTTAAAGGCTGCCCACAACTACGTGCTACTAAATTGCACAGAAACATAACCGTATATCGAGTTAGTATCGTTTGCTATATTCTAGATTCTACATCGTTTTAAATTGTAGGTTGTTCCACCAACATTTTTTTTTTCTATATTCTAAATTCAACATCGTTTTAAATTATAGGTTGTTCCACCAACATATGCTTTCTGTTAATCCCCAGATTACTGTTCTTGAGATCTCAGCTGCCATGTCTGACCACTTTCCGAAATGGTTTGAGGATTACGTATTGGGACATCCGCCTGATATACCATGTATGTTCGAACTTGCACAAGGACCACTTCCAATAGCTCAATCATTTCCCGTGTATTTTTTTAATGGGATGAAATTTCACACCGAGAACCATGGTGGAAGTCGAACAACTTACAATAGTGGAGTGTGTATTACGGGCGAATCTCGGGATTTCTACGGTATCATCGAAGAGATTTTAGGGCTAGAGTACCCTGCATTGCCTTTAAAGCAAATTCCATTATTCAAATGTAAATGGTTTGACACTCGCGAGGGAATTGGGACGCGTACTCATGAGAATTACAAGATAATTGAGGTGAATCAGACAAAGAATCTGCCCTACTATGACCCATTCATATTTGCCAACCAAGCTGAACAAGTGTGTTATGTTCCATTTCCAACAAACAGACCAAATGCTAGGACTCGTGATTGGTTCGTTGTATGTAAAATTAAGCCTAGGGGTGTGATTAATGTAAAGATGGGCGAAGAAGTTGAGGCATTCTAAGTAGATGTTGCAGAACAACTAGGTATTGAAATTGCAACCATTACGTCTCGCCGAGAGCGGTTAACAGATGATGTAGTCCAACTTGTAGATCTAAATCAAGATGAGGATATTGATTCAGAAGAATCCCCATACAATATGTTTACATCAGATGACACTGACATGGATGAATCATCAGAAGAGACATCTGATGAGGATTTCCAAGTTTGAAAATTAACATGTAACACAAATGTCTCTTACTTGTTGCATAAATTCCATATATTCACCATATATGAATTGTTCACTTATACTTCATCTTGTGTTGTTTACAGATGTCTCAACAGGGGGGTGGATCGGCTTCAGGCACTCCAAGCTGGCCTGGATCACAGTCAAAGTCTACACCACGGCTGTCTACGCCCGCCGAGACTGCCAGATTAGTGCGAGAGGCATGCGAGCGATGGGCTCTAGACTTGGCAGGTTCGTGTAATTCAACATATTTATCTATTCTATATATGTACATAAATTTGAATCTATGTTATGCAGCAGCACAATCTTCAAGCCAGGAGGATCCACCCGTTCGCACACCAGGATCCGACTCTGCGGTACCGGAGACTCCCCCACCACGGACTCCAGGTATAAAATATATAATGTAACATCGATTTAAACATTAAATTTAATTCGCTATATATATTAAAATTAAAGGATCAGGAGAAACAACACATGCCCCACCAACTCCGCAGGCACCAGAAGCCCCCCAACCCATAGAGAACAGGACAGAGCTTAAGCCTAAGGATGGCGTGTAAGTTGTCGTATTTAACTGTTTCATAGTTTTCTTTTATTTCATAATATTTTTTAAATAGATAAGTAATTTGTTTAATTGTTAAGTATCATCATCCCGGGCGCACTAGTGACAAAAATGTGGGATCGTTATCCCATGCGGTCGGATAAGGAAGGGATCTCGTGGATGAAAGTAATGAAGAGGACGAAGGACTTTTATTGGGGTGAATTTCAAGTATGTAATGACTAGCTCTCACTTAAAGTTTTACATATTTGATACTTTTTGTTATTATTAACTGTCATAAATGAATTTGAAATGGGTGAATCAGAAAATTGCTCGCTGGGATCCTGCTCACGAAGTGCAAGTAAAGAAAGAGTGGGAGAGGAAGAATGTACAGAGGTACATGTTTGTAATATTTTGAATATGTTATTAAACTATGAATATGTACAATGAATTGTTCTTTAACGGTGTACTTGACACTAATGATGTTCTAGGTACAAGGACTACACTCTAGATATTAGAAGTGGTAAGAAACCTTTTCCACTTGACAGAGAAGTTGCTGAGGCATGGGCGAATTATTTGGCTTCCGCAAAGTTCAAGGAAACGCAAACCAGGAAAAAACTGAACATGTGGCGTGGTCAAGCGGACGGTCCAGCCCTGCCGACGCACACAGCAGGTTCCAGATCACACACGGCGACACTGGATCATTTGGTATGACTTGCATACTTAATATATTCTAATTAGATTCACATTTACTTATTTCATCATTATTAATTAAAATTTTTATTTGAATATAGATAGAAGAACAGGGTAAGGAAATCCAATATCCAGAGTTGCACGAGCACACACACACCAGAAAACATCAGAAGGATGCCTGAATTGATCCCAAATCAAAGGAGGTCCATGTATGTTGGCAAAATTTCAATTGTTTAAGTTTATTAAAATTACATATCTAAAAAGTATTCCATTCACTTTTATGTAATTGTTGCCACTTCAAATAGGATGAGTACATTGCTGTCAAGGAGATTATTACACAAAGCCAAGCTCCTTTCGATCCAAACTGTGCATTTTATGAGGTTGCTGGTGGGCACGATAGGCGGAAGTCCGTGTATGGACTAGGTAAATTATTTTTATAACTTATTTTAATTACTTTCAATACGTATCGTTAACACTTTATTTTGACCTCATTAATCTGTTTAGGATCACTTGCTAAATTCATTCGACCTACGGGGACGGCCAATAGCAATACTACACAGTCAAGCGCCAATGATGTCAGTCGGGAGGAGTTTGAAGCGCTGAAGGCAATGCTGGAACGGTATGGGCAAAAGTCGAAGACTGTGATAGAGGAGTTAGATAGGCTACGGGGAGGACGTAGACCTCGCTCTCCGGACTCGGGCGATGATGACCATGGAGGAGGTCATGGATTTGGAGGTGATATCATTGTTACGTGAGTGGGTTCATTTGTTCGATACATTTTGGATATATGTGGATTGTTGGATACATTTTGGATGATGTCTTAGTTACTTGGTTGGGTGACAATTTTTGTACCTTTTGGCTTGTTAATACTGTTGGTTCTCTTAGTTCTTACTACTTGCTATGTTGAATTGGATGAAAGAACTTATGAATTTTAGATTTGATGGACTTAATAATGTAGTTGTTATTCGATGTTCAATGTTCAATGGAGAAAGCTTTGATGGTTTTAATTATGTATTTGTTTGAATCTCATAGCATTGTGGAATGGATTTGTATTTCATGGTGTATTGTTTGAATGAGTTATTTGGAATGTTTGAAATGGATTATGTTGTTGTATATATAGGTTGGATTACTGCCATTTAAATTGGCCTGTTGGCGAGTACCAGTCTTAGCGACCGTCTGTCCGGTCGCTAGACCTAGCGACCGTCATTGCGGTCACCGAGCCGATCGCAAGTTCAAACCGGAGCACGGTTCGGCTCAGAGATTAACGGCCGTAGAGGACTATCGTTACGACGGTCGTAACAATTAACGACCGTCATGTGTGGTCGTTGATGCGGTCGTTAAACCGAACGACCGCATCCGAGAGTCGTCGCCATTGATTTACTTACGGGCACTTTAGGAACCGACGTGTTGCGGTCGCTAAGCCGGTCGCTAAACCATTAGATCCGTCTCTCCACTTAACGACCGCAGTTGACGGTCGCTAGGCCGCTTTTTTCTTGTAGTGATATATTATGTACAGACAAATAGAAGTATATACATATCACACATGTTTCGGTGCGGACGTGGGAAATTCTTGACCGTGCGGACAGTATTCTCCACCGTTGATCAATTTCATCATCCAACGGTTGAAATCATTTGTAGGGTTAGTTTCGTAATTTTAATTTTTAGGTATTTAATATGGTGTATTCGCAACATATGGTATACTACAATTCAACGACATGGCATACATAATTCAGCGACGGGCCACAATTTAGCAACATGGCCTATGCAATTCAACAATATTATTGTATTTATTTCAGCGACTTAATTTTATATATTTCAGCGACATAGTTCTATGCATTTTAATGCATCTCAGTGACATAGCCTACACAATTCAGCGACTTGGCCTATGCAATTCAGCAACAAAGTCTATACAATTCAGCGACTTGATAATGTACTTCTCAGCGACATGCTATAGTATTTTCAGCGACATAGTTCTATGCATTTTAATGCATATCAGCAACGGAGCCTACACAATTCAGCGACATGGCCTATGCAATTCAGCGACAAGGCCTATACAATTCAGCGACCTGCAATGTGTATTTCAGCGACTTGATATTGTATTTTTCAGCGACATATTATGCATATCTCAGCGACATCTTTTGCATAACTCAGCGATATAATTAGTATATTCAGTGATTTTGGTAAATGCAGAAACTGTTACACATTTTTTTTGACAATTTTTACCTTTTTAATTTATAGTCGTAAGATTTAATTCAATGGATGAAATTGTTGTCTTGACTGTACATCCAAATATTTGGAAGCACCATAACCATTCCCTATACATATATGTCATTTTCTATAATTAAAACTCAAATATATTTAATATAGGATTGGGTATGATAAATGGAAATAGAATTAAAATAAATTATTCAAATTTTTTTGACGTGTACAGGGTATCATAATAAAAGATACTCCCTCCGTCATTTAATTATATTATCGTTTGAATAGTAAACACTATTCATTGAGTAACTTTGATTCGACTTTTTAACACAGTTACATAAGATAAAACATAGTCAAGTGAGATCTTGTTAGATTCGTCTAATCACATATTTTTAGAATATCAAATTTTTATAATCTTTCCTTTTATACATTTTGAGATATTATTCGTTAAACATTTTGCATTGGATTGCGTGAAAACATGAAATATTAATATCATTTGATGACGGAGGGAGTAATAAATATAATAAAAATAATTTAAATTTTTGCTACGGTAAATTTCCCTTTCAAAATTCTATATCCGTAACAAAATTCGGTACTATTTACCATGAAAAATTTAGGTCGCAATTGGGATGAAAATTTTTGTGTCTCAAAATTCACATTATCTTGTAATGATCACTTTAGATGGAACAAAGTGAATAATATGGATCGAAGTGAATTCGAGACCCGTCCCGACCGGCAGGAAGCAGCCCTTCAAGAAAGAAGAGTAGCTAAACTATGAATCCAGAATTGGAGTAGAGTATGATGACAAATATGGAATGTGGTTAAATGTAACAAAGTGCTTGGCTTCTTGTATTATAAAGTAGTACTACTATGCAACCATGGGTGTAAATAGGCTAGGTCGTGCTAGGCTTAGGCTTAAACGGTCTAGATCTACGTCGATTTTTTTAGGCCCGAGCCTGGACTATTACTTGCGATAGGCCTCTTATATAGGTCTTAAGCCTAGCCTATTTATTTAAATAGGTCAGTTTTTAAACCTTTTAAAAGTCTGATTAAACATATTTCAAAATTAAGTTAAAATTCTTTTATATATGTCCGGATTTAATCATAAAATTGGAATACATAATTTGTGTACTTGGGCAAATCTTCATTCACAGTTATTTATATATGGGGAAATAACTTATAAACATTTTGAAAACTTATATAAAATCAAAATAATAATTATTTCTACATAAAATAATAACAATAATAGTACGACATATACCTATGCAATAAACATAAACAGACTAATAATAATGATAAATAGACCGGCCTGATAGGCTTAATAGACTTTTTATAAAGCCTGGCCCGGGCCTATTTAACTAAATAAACTTTAAAAATAACCTAAGTCTAGCCTATTTATAAAAAAACATGACCTGGCCTGGCCTTCGGTAAGCGAGGCCATAGGCTCCTGTCAGATAGTCTAGCCTATTCCCACCCCTACATGCAGCTAGGCAGCTTCCTAGTGTATCTTTAAGATTGAATCATTATGATGTGTTCCAATTAAATCTTAGTTACTGTACCTAATTCATTCGAGATGGAGATTAAAGGCCAAGAAAATAGTCTACGTGTACTACTTTTGATAGTTATACTCCTAGTACAGTAGCAGTTAAAACTTAGTACAAATTTGAGGGCTGAGAGAGGTGATATTAAGGGGAAGAACAAGCAACAAGGTCAAGACTCAAGGGTGTAGGGTGATGTTGTGTAATGAAAAGACAGAAATGGCAAAGGGCATGTTTTCAATGTAATACTATGACTACAGAGACAGACTCTACTGCCAACTGCCAACCCTCTTTCTCTTCAGACAGATCATAAAGCTGGGAAAGGATATTTTTCCAAGGGGTGAAAGATCACTGTGGCCTGTCAGTAATTTTCAGTGACTTTTCTGCCCGCCACTTTACGGAAGTTAGTTTTTTACCCGAAAAGACTGAAAACCCTTTGGCCCGGATGCTTGGCCCGGCCCGGGCCAAGTAGAAATACCCGGGCCAAGTGTAATCCAGGCTTATCCAAATTATTTTTGATTAGAGGTGCTTGGCCCGGAAGAATTATGCTTGGCCCGCCCGGGCCAAGCTGTATAAGGACCGGGCCAAGTAGAAATGGATAACTTGGCCCGTGCCTTTTGCTTGGCCCGGGTCTTTTTGCTTGGCCCGCGCCTTAATTTATCCGGGCCAAGTCCATTTCCATTTTTTTTCTTTTGTGCTTGGCCCGGAAGAATTATGCTTGGCCCGTCCGGGCCAAGCTGTAGAAGGACTGGGCCAAGTAGAAATGGATAACTTGGCCCGTGCCTTTTGCTTGGCCCGTGTCCTTTTGCTTGGCCCGCGCCTTAATTTATCCGGGCCAAGCCCATTTCCATTTTTTTCTTTTGTGCTTGGCCCAGGTATTTTAATGCTTGGCCCGTGAATTTTAATGTCCGGGCCAAGCCCATTTCCATTTCTTTTCTTTTTAAATTTACAGATTATCTATATATATATATATTAAATCATTAGTAAACAACTCATCATAAATTTAACCGGGTGTCTCCATTTTAAATTTTTAATTTTTATAGATTTTTATATTTTTTAATTTATTATTTTTTTCGCATTTATTTATTTATTCATTATAGATTTTATGTGTTTGAAATATATGGAATTTTTAATTTATATTAACATTCACTCTTAAATATATTTTAAAGTTTTGAAATTGAAATTGTTCATTTTTTATTTTATCTTTATAATTTTGTATTTTTTAATTTACTAAGTTTAAATTTTTGCATTTAATTATTTATTCATTATATATTTTCAATTTTTAAAATATATGTAATTTTCAATTTATATGAAATTCCCACAATGTTCATTTTAAAAAATGTTTGAAATTTGAAATTTGAAATTTTATTTTTATCTATTTTGAATTATATTGCTTTGCATTCTTTATTTTATCTATTTTAGATTTTATTATTTTCCATTTTTTATTTTATTTATTTTAGATTTTAATCCTGAATTTATTATTTATTTATACATTTTCAGTTTTTATACCATTTGATTATTAGGGATGTCAACTTTACCCGTAGGGTCGGGTAACCCTTCGGGTAATCGGGTATCGGGCACGGGTATGGTAGAAATAATCGGGTAACAGGTAGGTTATTACCTGAAACCGAAATAAATCATATCGGATGCGGGTAGCGTATGGATTTCATATATTACCCGATTACCCTACCCGATACCCAATTAAATATATGTTTATTTATTTATCTATATATATATAGATATGTCACGTTCGCAAAAATATGTCACTGCTCCGAAAATTAATATATAATTATATATTTACTAAAAATAATAATAATTGTAGTAGTACTACTACTAATCTATATATCTATATATCTATATATTATATTATTATATATAAAAATAATATAGTCTAATTTTCCCCCACTTTCCCACCCCCTTTTTTCAACACCTCATCCAACTTTTCTTCCCCAATTTCAACAACCTCACTCACATATATATTATGTAATATACTATTTGAATTTTTAAAATATATAAATTTTACTTCCCGTGCAATACCCGGGTAGTAGTAGTAATAATAATAATAATAATAATAATAATAATAATAATAATAATAATAATAATAATAATAATAATAAGAGATAATAACTAAAATATGCCACCAGAAGGAGTTATTTCCACTTTTGGGCCACCACATTTTGATTTAGGAAAATGAGTCATTAGAAGGACTCCGGGCCTAAATTTAGGCCATTGGGCTGGAATTCCGGGCCTAAATTTAGGCAATGATGAGGTGTAATTTGATATTTTAAAAAGTATAAGGGTATAAATTTTAAATAAATAAAGTTTAGGTGTATTTTTGTCAAAAAAAATTAAGATTATAAATGGCCAAACTTGATAGGTTCATAGTTATATTTTATGTTTAACTGTTTACTTTAGGCTATTATTTGCGAAAAATAAAATGATAAATGATGTTTGATTGAATTAACACGTTTTATACCCTGTTTGGACATGCAACATGATCACTTAATATTAGAGTTTTCTTGGGTAAAAATATTGCTACAATCCCAATCTATTTATGATTACCGTAAATCTTTACTTATTGTTTATACTAATATACTCCTTATATTCTTTTACAGTACAAATTATTTATAAAAATAGTTGTATAACAATTTACTCTGAACTAATATACCCTCAGTTAATTGTTTTATACTTCCACACTCTATTTTTTTTTTTTTTTGCATAATTTGGAACTTAGCAGAAACGCTGGGTAGTAGAAGCATTTTGGCAAACAATTGTAAGGCATCTATATACAAGCTTCTTTAACGAAAAGTTTGCGTTGATGTGGCAAAGGATTTAGAATCATAACAGGGGATAAGAACTAAAAGCAGAATCAGAATGAAGATATAAAATGACCGAATCAGATGCCGAAATGATAGAGCAAAGTAAAAGCCAAAGCAAAGCGAAAGGAATAAACTCCAAGGATGAAACATTTAGTTATAATAAGGCAGCGCTTACCGTTTGGGTGTGTTTACAAGGATCGGCGGATCTTTTGTGGACTCAGGCGCGGCGGGAGCGATTGTATTGGGACGGATTGGATTCTGTTGGTTAGGGTTATTTATTGGGGGAAGTAGATAAAAGTAGAGGCAGGGGAAGGGGGAAATGCAGGTCAGTGTTATTTCTTCATATGTCAGGGGCATTAGATGTCTTAGCGGGGTCTGTGGGAAAATTCACGGGGCTATAGTGGGGGGCCACAAGTCTAATAAATTGAATTTGCCTCAGGCTTCCACTGAATCACGCAATCCAGTGCACAATTTAAATTACTAATAATTCAAGTTGGGTACAAGTAAAAATTGTAAAATTTTAATATTTAAAAACTATTCGACGAGCCAAATCTAACAAGATCTTACTTGGTTATATTTTAACTTATATAACTATTATAAAACTTAAAGTCAAAGTGCGTGAGTGAATATTATCAAATGTCCAATTGTTACAATTTATAGAAAACGGATGGAGTAGTCTTCTTCTATTTCAATATAAAAATAGAAATATATATATATATATATCCAATAATCCTTATATATTTCAATATAAAATAAAAATACATGTGAAATTCGGAATAAATTGTTATACAATTTTTTTTATAAATAATTTATACTGTAAAAGAATATTAGAAGTATTTTAGTATACACAATATTTAAAGATTTGTGATAATAATAAATAGTTTGGTTGTAGCAATATTTTTACCAAAAAAACTCTAATATTAGGTGAGCATGCTACATGTTCAAACATGATACAAAACATGTGAATTCAATCAAACATCATTTACCATTTTATTTGTCACAAAAAAATAGCATAAAATAAACAATTAAACATAAATAAAGAGTACTAATTAATTGTTATTTGAACTAATCCCAAAATATAACCCTAAACTTATCAAGTTTGGTGATTTATGCCTTGAATTTTATTTGACAAAAAATACATCTAAACTTTCTTTAGTTTAAAAATTCCACCCTTCTACGTTTTAAAATATCAAATTCAATCTCATCAATTCTAAAAATATCGTATTTTGGTCTTAAGAATTTGAAAAGAATCTGATTTCACGTATTAACGTTTGAAAAGTTTCGCATTAGCGCAACAACGTGACAACATTGTATTTAGTAATTAATTTTTCCTTTTAAGTTAAATACAAAAAAATATTAAATGTATATATTATAAATTCTTTTATATAATATATTATGTCCAATATATATTTTAGAGGTAATAATTAAAATAGGCCACCAGAATGAGTCATTTCCACTTTTTGGCCACAATATTTTGATTTAGGAAAAAGAGCCATTAGAAGGATTTCGGGCCTGAATTTAGGCCATTAGGCTGGAATTCGGGCTGCGATGGCCTAAAAGTGGAAATGACTCATTCTGGTGGCCTATTTTAGTTTTTTGAATTATTTTTTTATTTATTTAATTAAAATAAATAATACTCATTCCGTCATTATTTATGTTCTACTTTCTTTTTTTTCTTGTTCCAATATTTTTATTTTCATTTTAAAAATAATTAAATATTAAGCACCAAATATCCCCATCATATCGTATTAATAAATAAATAGATTAAACTTTCAAACACATTACCACTAATAATTCTCATCCAACCTACAACCATATATCAGTAAATCACACATAAATAAATAAATTTAAATTATAAATTCATTACAACCACATTATATAAATTCTTAAGCTACATTTTTTAATCCTAATATATCCTTGTATTTAATACTAATTATCCCTACATAAAGTATCATGTCCTAAAATTTTCGGATACTTATATAAAACATGTTTATTTTTTACTTTATAATTTATTTGAATATATGTTTGTTTTACTTATTTTATAATATATTTGAATTAATATTTTTTTATATTACTCCATTCGTCACATTATTAGTGTTAAAAAAGGTAACTTAAAAATTTATATAATATGATTTTAATGAGTTTACAATTTTAATTTATTTATTTATGTATGATTTACTGATATGTGGTTGTGGAGTGGACTGGAATTATTAATGGTAGAGGGTAATTTGAAAGTCTAATATATTTATTTATTAATGTCAGGTGATGGGTAGGTTTGAAGATTAATATTTAATTATTTTTAAATGAAAATAAAATAAAAATATTGGAACAAGAAAAAAATAGGACATAAATAATGACAAAATGAGTATTATTTATTTTAATTACATAAAATAAAAAAAAAATAATTGAAAAAAACTAAAATAAGCCACCAGAAGGAGTCATTTCCATTTTTAGGCCATCACAGCCCGAATTCCAGCCCAATGGCCTAAATTCAGGCCCGAAATCCTTCTAATGGCCTATTTTCCTAAATCAAAATATTGTGGCCTAAAAGTGAAAATGACTCCTTCTAGTGGCCTATTTTAGTTATTACCTCTATATTTTATTAGTCATATTAAAGTTTGAATCCAAAATATTACATAAAAAATATAATAAATTAAAAAAATAGTAAGATTTATATTTAATAAAATTTATATTTACCTAAAAAATATAATAAATTAATATACTTTAGTTAGTCTATCAAAATTTATATTTAATTAAAAAAGTATAATCCGCTATAGTAAGATTAATCAAATTTTAAACATAATTTTTAGTAGGTTTAACTATAAAATTTAATATCATTAAAAAAATTTAATTAACTGTATAATAGATAGACAAAAATTGATAAAAAAATATTTTTTAATTATAGATGTAGATATGATTATAATTATAATTATTATATTATTAATTAACATATTTTTGGAAACTGTTTTTCGGTTGAATTATTAATATTAGTATTTTAATTTTTCTAATTATTTAATCTATATATAATCTATATAATAAATCCTGAATACTTTTTTGTCTGTGCAGACTTTTTTGCCTGTGCAGACTTTTTTGCCTGATAGTTACTAAGTAATCACTGAGTAATGCCACATCATCAGACACATCATCAATATCTATATTTAGAAAATAAATCTATCTATTAATATAACAAAATCTTGAAAAAATCTTCATAATAATAAGGGGAAAAAAAAAGAGATAAATTTTTTTTAAAAAAAAAAAGCAAAAAAAGAAGAACAAAAGAAAACAAGGAAAAAAAAAAGAAAAAGGGAAAAAATAGAAGAAAAGGAAAAAATATTGTAGGAAAAGAAAAAAGAGAAAAAAACTTTATACAAATAACTATTTATAATACAGATTATTTTGTTTATAAAATATTTATACAAAATAACAAATTTGAAGAATAAAAAAAATATAATAATAATAATAATAATAATAATAATAATAATAATAATAATAATAATAATAATAATAATAATAATAATAATAATAATAGTAGGTAATAATTAAAATAGGCCACCAGAAGAGTCATTTCCATGTTTGAGCCATGATATTTTGAATTAGGGAAATAGGCCATTAGAAGGATTTCGGGCCTGAATTTAAGTTATTTCCACCTCACCATGATCAACTGCTTCTGTTAAGTTTTGATTCGAAGATTCGAAAATGGGCAGTTACAGAGAGGTTGTTGGATGAAGTTCCAACAATGATTCGAAGGAGGCACACTCGATAAATATCACCTACACGTAAAGAGGAATCTATAAGCAATGTTTGGAATGTGCAGGAGCAAGAAGAAGTTGTAACAACCAATGGGACATTTGCCAATGTGCTATCCTCGATGCTTGTTTTGAGTAATGATATACAAACCTAGTACACAACAATTCTCTTTTTAATTATCTCTTTATACTTCTTCTCTTTTTAATAATCTCTTTTTTTTCCAAATTTCGTAACAGTTCAATAGATTATGCGTAAATTAATAAAGTTACAAAATTAGACAAGTAATTTTGTGTATTACACCATTCAATAGTATTTAATTTATACAGTAGTTGTGTGGTGTAATTGTTTAAGTTATTATTAAAATCGAGACTAATTTTTCTGGTGTTTAACTGCAGTTACTAGTTTATTAACGTATATTCACTGATAGGGAATGGGAGAAATCGAAAAATATCACCTCACCGTGATCAACCGCTTCCGTTAAATTTCGATTCTAAGGGATTTGGAAAGTGGACAGTTATGAAAAGGTTGTTGGATCAATTTTCAACAATAATCGGAGGATGCGTGTTCGGCAAATATCACTTGTACGAGAAAGATGAACCTATAAGCAATGTTCGGAATGTGTATGGACAACATAGAGTTGTAAGCACCACTGAAAACCTTGTGCCAATGTGCTTCCTTGATGTGATCATTTCCGTAATGGGTATCTGCAACAATGTAAGTTCATTATGCATCGCCATTATATTATTATTATTATTATTATTATTATTATTATTATTATTATTATTATTATTATTATTATTATTATTATTAACTTTAACCGGTTCTTTAAATATAGCTTATTTTAAGTTTTTTTCGTCAATTTATAAGGGAATGGGAGGATTCGGATGCTATGCTTTCATTATATTGCATTTTAGATATAAACCTCTTCGCAAGAAAAGATGTGAAGAAGCCTTCTGATATATGCTTGATCTCCAAAATATCTCAATGACGGGGCTTCACTTGATGCAATACAATACTTCATTTAAAAACAAGAATGATGTCGTCGAAGAAGTGAAATGATATGTGTTTATTCATTATAATTATTAGTATTAGTATTATAATTTTATAATATAATTTATTCGATCATATGAATCAATTTTCAAGTAAATAATATTCACTACCAAATAAAAAATAAAAGAAAACAAGGAAAAAAGAAAGAGAAAACAAAAGAAAGAAAAAAAAATAGGAAAGGAATGAGAAGAAAAAATAAAATAAAATAAAGGAAAAAAAACAAAGAAAAAAAAGGAAGAAAAGGAAAAAAAACAAGGAAAAAAGAAAGAAAAAAAATAAGAAAAAAGAGAAAGAAAAGGAAAAAAAGAAAAACAAAAGAAAACAAGAAAAAAAGAGAAAAATTTACAAAAAAAGCAAAAAAAAAAAAGAACAAAAGAAAACAAGAAAAAAAAAGAAAGAAAAAGGAAAAAATAGAAGAAAAGGAAAAGAAGAAAATTTTGGGAAAAGAAAAAAAAGAGGAAATATTATACAAATAACTATTTATAATAAAAATTATATAATAATAATAATAATAATAATAATATATTAATAATAATAAATTAGTTGTACGAAGAATTCAAAACTTTTGAGCTAAAGAAAGAATTAAAAAATCTGAAAAAACCCTAAACCCTTTGGCTTGGAAACCCTAAAACCTAACTTGGCAGGTGTATAAATATGTCCGGGCCAAGTGTATATGTCCGGGCCAAGTGCATATGTCCGGGCCAAGCTATCACTCTAAGTATTTTATTAATTAAAGCTTTGGCCCGTGCAATTATATTTGGCCCGGTCCGGGCCAAGTATCCGGGCCAAGGGTTTTTGGTCTTTTTGGGTAAAAAACTAACTTCCGTAAGGCGGCGGGTAGAAAAGTTTCTGGCATTTTCTGACAGGGTAACAGGTACCATTATCTGTTTTTCCAAGTCCTCTCTTCAGTCTTCCCTCTTCCCTAACCTCTTCTTTCTTTCCTTTTTGTTTTTTTTCTACTTTTTTGCCACTTTAATACTTACTCCTACTAGTATATCAGTATCAATGTGAGTCTTCTTCATCCATATTCCATTCCATTCAAACTCAAAAATTCAAATTGTCAACACTCCTTAACCATGGAGTAATACAAATACTTTAACCCTAGGGACAAGAGCATGTGGTTGAGAGGTTTTGCAACCACATTCTAACTAATATTAAAGCAAATTAGAGAATACTAAATACTTCCTCCGTTTTTCAATATTTGCTACGGACACACATAGTGCGCAGTCCAATACACATTTTAAACCATCAATAACTCAACTTCGGTACAAATAAAAATTCTAAAAGTTTTATATTTAAAAACTACAAGACGAGACGAATCTAACAAGATCTCACTTTGCTATATTTTAACTTATATAACTAAAAATTGAAATCAAATTAGTCAAATGAATAGTGCCACAATTTGCAAACCAATAGTTCAATTGGATTGGTGAAAGCATGGATAGATAATAACTCAAAATTCGATATATGTATGGTTAATATACAATGGTGATAGCCATTATTGACTTATTTCATAGGTAAGGGGCATAGTAAACAATTGATACAATTATTTCAAATCAATGTTTAAATCAAAATTCAATAACTTTACACTTTGAACAACATGAAATCAAACTATACTTACCTTCAAAGGATATGCCAACTTTTTTTTTTTTTAACATAAGATATATGTCAAATGATACTTATCTTGGGGACACAAAATTTTAATCAGAAGGATACTCCGACTCCGACCCGAGTATTGGGGGCAGACTCACTCTTTCCACCACCAATGGTGGAATAGGAGAGGATGAGTCGAGGAGGCCAACGCATAGAATCAGAGGCGGGAAGACAACAGAGGCATGCACAATAGTATACAGAATTCTGCTTTGGGAGAGACAACACTCCATTGTCCACCTGATACTCGAGTGATTAGTCTTGAGCCTAATGTGGCCTAAGAATAACTGATATAAACCAAAATAAAGCCTTGAACTATTTAGGCGATTGAAAATTAAATTTTTTTGTATCCGCTGTACCCCAAGCGAAGTCATATTTCAAAGAAATTCATATTTGAACATCATGTATTTGGCGGGAGTATTTTAAAAAGAATTAATACTTCTTGTTTGTTCTTATAGAACAGCATAAGAAACTGCCAAACTTTGTAGGAAAAAAACAATAGTAGTAATAAACATTAAAAAGTACAGTGTTGGCTTGTAATTTGGTGATATCCCACAAAGATTGTGCCTACATTACTTGTCACTTATTTATGGGCCCAGTGAAATACTACTAGTATCATAGTACTCCCTGCATTTCTCATAAATTTGAACGTTGCAAAATACTATTCACACATTCATTTTAACTTAAAGTTTTATCATAATTGTACAAGTTAAAATATAGCCAAGTGAGATTTTGTTAGATTCGTCTCGTCGAGTAGTTCTTAAATATTCAACTTTTAGAATTTTTACTTATACCAAATTTAAGTTATTAATGATTTAAAATGTGCATTGGATTGCGTGAACTATGGGACCGTTTACATTTTTAAAGGAGGAAGAATTTTACTACTCCGTATATATATATTTTTAAAATTCATACAGAGACCAGACTAGTAGTATAGTACTATAATGTTTTTTTAATTCATTAGAATTTGTTTTGTGATGGAGAAGTGAGAAGAAAAGGGTCCCTATCGCAATCTGTGCTTTTGTCATTTAGCTACTATCGTCTACAGCTTCAGACTTCAGCAGCCTCTTTAAAAATACTACTACTACAACGTATGCAAAATTCACTTTCATATAAGTACTTCTAAAGTAAGTAAAATTAGATAAGTAAAATGAAGATAATATACTACCATCTTTTAATGGTAATCAAGATGAAAGAAGCAGTAAAATGTAGTTGGACCGAGTGGTTCAAGACTTTGGCATTTTATTTAAAAGTTTTGAGTTCGAGCTTTTGTGAATTAGTCTTCTTCTTCTCCGATCTTTTGGTTTCACCCAGAAAAAAAAGGGCCAAATGAAATATACTCATTATTATCTTTTTTAGGATAAGGGGATGGGGACTTGCCCAAGCGGCTATGTCCATGCCTTCCAACCCTAGGATTGAGGGTTCGATTCCCCACTCGGCCCCATATCCTCCTCTTTTTTCCCTTTGTAATTTGTATGGTATGGAATCTGGTGTGGTCTCCGGAACGAATGGATTGATAATACCCACCATTCCGGATGGGCCGGTATCCAGGCAACGGATTAAAAGATTCACTGATTTCGTTTATCGTTTTCTATTGCAGGAAACAGATAAATCTGAACCCAAAGGAGCCAGAAGGATGCAGCTGCTGATTCAGCTTGAGGAAGGAGTCGGGACCCATCACTCTGGGTCCCACCTCCTCGAACTGAAACCGGAAAAAGGATGACCTCCAGATGCAATTATGGATCAAATTAGCATGAAGAGGACAAAAAAGAGGGCCCCGCCGTCACCATCGCCGGAAAGTTTACCGGAGCTCCGGTGAGATTGCCGGAATTTGACCGGAATCCGGCTGGAAGTTCGTTGTAAAAGTCGCTGGTCATCGGAGGTCAACGCCGGAACAGTGCAGTGGACCCCAACCGAAAACAGACCGGGAAACCTTCAAGTCCTGGACCCCCGTCGCTAGATTCTTCCTACGTCGCAAGCCAGCAGTCCCGTCGCAAGGCAAGGGATCACGACGTGAGAGTCTCCAAGCCTCCAGAAAGCCTCGTCGCTAGACTCCTGCCACATCGCTAAGCTCCCCGTTGCAAGACCTATGCTTACGACGTGCTCCCGAGGATCGCGACGTGCCTTCTCCGCCTACATGTGTTCCACGTCGCCAGTCTCCCTTCCCGTCGCAAGACGAGCTTCACGACGTGATATCAAGCTCGCGACGTGTTCAAGGCTCACGACGGGCAGTCTCCATTTTGTCTCCTTTTAATTTCTTTTTGTTGAGAACACTACTAGGGTTGTTTAAATGCTTTATTCAGTTTGTTTAATGAGTTCCCCTATATATATGGGTTCCCTTGCACCTTGTAAGACACTTGATCATTTTGAATACATATTCTTCATTTTATCAAGTCATTTTTCTCCTTGAGAGCATCACTTGCTCTCAACAATATTGTGAATCCTTCCCTTGTGGAACCTCACACCATTGTTATTTCAAATCGGCTTCAATGGAATCATGGATGATGCACACGGAAGGGGTCCTTTCGGGTTAGTTAGGTCTAATCCCATAGGTGAATCCGAGTCACCTTCATCCTAGGTTTGGTTATCCCTTTATTTGTGTTTGTTCATCATTTTCACCCACACCACCTCTCGGCCTCCATTCTATTTCCTTATTTCAATCCATATATTGCAATATTATCGAGTTCGATCCCACGTTGGGCTACGGCAGACTCCCACCACCATTTTTAGGCTTCGGCTCTTCTACAAATAATAAAATTATTCAGGATAAAGCCCAATAGTGCAAAAGAAATTATTGTTCTTCCAACATGAGTAAGATTTAAGTACCAATAATGCTAGGTTCAATTTAAGTGTTGAATATACATATACTCCCTCCATCATTTTAACATTCTTTATTTTCATGCAATTCAATACATATTTTTAAAGAGTAATATCTCAACTTTTATAACATAAAATTATAAAATTTTAATATTATAAAACTATATGATTAGACGAATCTAACAATATCTGACTTGACTATGTTTTATCTTATGTAACTGCGTTAAAAAGTCAAATCAAAATTACTTAGTGAATAGTGCTTACTATGCAAACGTTAGAACTATAAAATTACGGAGGAAGTACTAAATATTCCTCCGTTTTTACATAACTTACCCTTAGCATAGTTGATACTATTAATTGAGTAACTTTGATTTAACTTTTCAACATAGTTATATAAGATGAAAAATAGTCAAGTGAGATTTTGTTGAATTTGTTTTATCGCTTAGTTTTAAAATATCAAATTTTTATAATTTGTATTCGTACACAATTTAAGTTATTAATTATTAAAATTGTGTATTGGATTGTGTGAAATACATGAATGGTGAAGTTTTAAAAAAATAACAAAAAAAAAAAACAAAACAAAACAAAAAACGGAGAGACTATGATATATTGAAATTGGTTAGGAAGTACTCCCTCCGTATCAAAATGTTTTTGACATTGAAATAGTTGACATTATTTACACACAGACTTTCACTTAAAGTTTTATCAAGTTATATAAGTTAAAATATAGCCAAATGAGATCTTGTTAGATTCGTCTCGTCGTGTAGTTTTTAAATATTAAACTTTTAGAATTTTTACTTATACCAAACTTGAGTTATTAGTGGTTAAAAATGTGCATTGTTTTGGGTGAAAAATAGGAATGTCAAAAATATTTTGATACGGAGAGAGTATATGCTAAATATGATATATTAACTTCTAATTGTGATTATTATAATTATTTTAGGTAAGCAGTGGTACTTATTTCAGATTATGTTTCTATAGGTAGATTTCATTAATTGTCTAACGTATACATAAATACATTACATGTTATAAAATGTATCACAATATGAATGTATCAGTATCACATCTTTTCGAGCCTACTTTTTGCAACATTACAAAATAACCCATAGGTGTTATATAATATATAACTGTAGCTCAATATTTATATATGGCAATGCTATGATAGAAATATATTATATAGTTTATGGGAGTAAGTAAATGATTTAATAAAAACTATAGTGAATACAAAGAAAAATGACACAGTAGGTAAGAAGAGCAGAATCATTAATGAAAAAGGTATTGAGGAGAGAGTGAATCATCTTGTTATCTTATTATCATGTAGAGAGTCTTATTTATAGGCACCAAACCGCAATACACAACACAATATAGGATAGGTAGGTCAATATATGTAGGCAATTGTAATCAGGGAAAGTATCCACAAATCTCTTCAAGATTGTGCATGCCCGGTGAATAGTGTAGATGTGATTTGTAACACTCCCCCTTGTGGATACTTTATACAAAGAATATGCTTCGTTAAAACCTTACTAGGAAAAAACCCAGTGGAAAAAAAAAATCATAGTGAAGGAAAAAGAGTACAGTATTCTTGTATTCATGGCTCCCCCTGATTTGTCATCATTTTAAATTTCGAAGCCGCCACATTCCAATTTTCTTCACGAGCTTCTCGAAAGTTGCAGTCGGCAATGCCTTGGTAAATATATCTGCAAGATTATCAGCTGAACGTATTTGTTGCACATCTATTTCACCATTTTCTGTAGATCATGAGTGAAGAAAAATTTTGGTAAAATATGTTTCGTTCTATTTCCTTTAATATACCCTCCCTTCAATTGTGTTATACAAGCTGCATTATCTTCATATAGTATTGTTGGGGGTATTTTTTCTTCAGTAGCTATGCCACAATTTTTCAATATATGGTGCATCAAAGATCGCAACCATACACATTCTCGACTGGCTTCATGGATTGCTACAATTTCAGCATGATTTGAGGAAGTAGCAGTCAATGTCTGCTTCATTGATCTCCATGAAATTGCAGTACCGCCACAAGTAAAAACATAGCCAGTTTGAGATTTGACTTTATGTGGATCTGATAAATATCCAGCATCAGCAAAGCCGATTATTTCATGTCGAGAATTATTTGGGTAAAATAACCCAAGATCAATAGTTCCTTGGAGATAGCAAAATATATGTTTAATTCCATTCCAATGTCGTCTTGTAGGAGATGAACTAAATCTCGCTAATAAATTTACTGCAAATGATATATCTTGTCTAGTGCAGTTTGCGAGATACATTAAAGCACCTATGACACTTAGATATGGGACCTCTGGTCCAAGAATTTGTTCATCTTCCTCTTGTGGTCTAAACGTATCCTTTTTTATATCAAGTGACCTTACGACCATTGGAGTACTCAATGGATGTGCTTTATCCATATAAAACCGCTTTAATACTCTCTGAGTATACGCTGTTTGATGGACAAAAGTTTCATTCTTTAAGTATTCAATTTGTAGACCAAGGCATGATTTGGTTTTACCAAAATCTTTGATTTCAAACTCCTTTTTCAAGTATACAACAGCCTTTTGGAGCTCCTCTGGAGTTCCAATCAAGTTGAGATCATCAACATAAACTGCAATGATTACAAACCCTTGTCCATTTTTCTTAATGAAAATACATGGACAGATTGGTTCATTTGTGTTACCCTCTTGTACCAATGACTCACTGAGTCAGTTATACCACATTCGCCCGGACTGTTTCAGTCCATATAGAGATTTTTGTAATTTGATGGAATACATAGGTCTAGGATTTGATTCATATGTCTCTGATATTTTTAATCCCTCTGGGACCTTCATATAGATATCTGTATCTAAATTTCCATATGGATACGCAGTATAACATCCATTAATCTCATTTCAAGATTTTGATGGACTGCTAAACTGATAAGATATCTAAATGTTATTCCATCCATTACAGGGGAATATGTTTCATCATAATCAAATCCGGGTCTCTGTGAGAACCCTTGGGCGACTAATCTCGCTTTGTATCTGACAATTTCATTTTTCTCATTTCTTTTTCTTACAAAAACCCATCTGTATCCGACTGGCTTTATATTTTCTGGTGTTTTGACAATTGGTCCAAACACTTTTCTTTTAGCCAGGGAATCCAATTCAAATTGGATTGCATCTTTCCATTTTGGCCAATCTTTTCTTTTCTGACATTCATCAACCGAATTTGGTTCATGATCCTCATCATCATTTATGATATCAAGTGCTATATGGTATGAGAATGTATTATCTATTATAATTGCATCTCGATTCCAAACATTTCTGCTTGTGACAAAATTGATTGATATTTCATTATTTTCAAGTTCCTGCTTCTCTGGAGCTGCAAATCCCTGCTCCTCTGGAGCTATTTGCTCTTCAAGAGCTTCTTTTTACTCTGGAATATTTTCTGTAATTTTGTCACTTTCAATGATTTGTGATCCTCTTTTCTTTCGAGGATTTTTATCTTTGGAACCTGGTGGTCTACCACGCTTCAAGCGTGCAGTAGATTCATCTTTGGCACTTGTAATTGGTCCCTCTGGGACATTAATTTTGATTGGAACATTTGCTGCTGGTATAAGAGATTTTGTTACTCTTTTAGAGTCGCATAATGCGTCCGGCAATTGATTTGCAATATTTTGCAAATGTACAATTCTTTGTACTTCTTTTTCACAATCATTTATACGAGGATCAAAGAAATCTAACCGTGTTTTCCAGTTGATTTCTATTTCTTTCTTTGGTTGATTTTTATCTCCCCCTAATGTTGGGAAATGAGATTCATCAAAATGACAATCTTTGAATTTCGCAGTAAATAAATCATCAGTTAATGGTTCGAGATATCGAATAATCGATGGTGATTCATACCCGACATATATTCCCAATCTACGTTGGGGATCCATCTTTGTGCGCTGAGGTGGTGCAATCAGGACATATACTGCGCAACCAAATATTCTGATATGGGATATATTGGGTTCATGCCCAAATGTTAATTGTATAAGGGAGTATTCATGATAATGTGTCGGTCTTATCCGCACCAATTTTGCTGCATGTAATATTGCATGCCCCCAAGCTGTCAATGGCAATCCAGATCTCATTAATAATGGTCTGGCAATTAATTTTAAATGCTTTATAAGCGATTCAGCAAGTCCATTCTGTGTATGGACATGAGCAACAGGATGCTCAACTGTTATGCCAATTGACATGCAGTATTCATCAAACCTCTGGGATGAATATTCACCAGCATTATCCAATCGGATATTTTTTATTGTATAATCAGGAAACTGTGCTCGTAATTTAATAATTTGAGCAAGTAATTTTGCAAACGCATGGTTGCGAGATGATAATAATGATACATTGGACCATCGCGTTGATGCATCAATTAGCACCATAAAATATTTAAATGGCCCACATGGCGGATCTATAGGTCCACATATATCGCCCTGAATTCTTTCAAGAAAATTAGGGCTTTCAGTACCCACTTTTGTTGGTGAATGTTTGGAAATCAATTTTTCTTGGGAGCAAGCAACACATATATAATCATTATGTTGCAGCAATTTTTGTCCCTTTAATGAATGGCCATGACTATGTGTAATAATCCGCCTCATCATTGTAGAGCCGGGATGGCCTAGGCGATCATGCCATATCATATATTCATCAGTAAGCCTATGGCTTCCAATAGACCTCTGGCCTATTTTGGGATGATATTCATTAGTGGGCCTCTGGCCATCAATAAACCTCTGGTTTATTTGGGGAATATTAGACCTGTGGTCTAAGTGATAATTTTCAGTTGTATTTATCTTTGAAAAATACAATCCAGAAGACAGAGCTGGTAATTTTTCCAATATATTTCTTACCATGAGTGGTATTTATAATTAATAAATATTCGACATTCTGTGAAATCGATGTCTCGAGATGATACCCATTTTCTCGGATATCTTCAATAAATTTCGTCGAGACTTGGGAGATAGGAGTGCATTTTTCACAATTAATTTTGTTCCCTCTGGGAAAACAAGGTTGGCTTTGCCAATTCCTTCTATAATATTTGCACTACCACAAATCGTGTTTATGTTTGTATCTCCCATTTCTAAATTGGAAAAATACCTTATATCTTTTAGTATCGTGTGCGTTGAAGCACTATCAATAAGACATATATTATCATTTTTAAAATTCCCCATTTTGCTGGAATTAAAACAATATATCATTAATATTAAAACAAGATTTAATAGAAGTGAAATATTACAATATAGAAACAATAATATAGCACACATACAAAAGTAAAGACAGATACAGAAGTTCAAAGCATAATGAAAATAATAATACAACATAACAATTAAACCAAATCATTATATAAATCATCAACTTGAAATTCTGGGATATTGGGCATATTCTCCTCAGAATTCATTCCGTCAATATGGTTTGTTTCAACCACCCTTTTTCCTTTCTCCCTCTGGGAGTCTTGGTAGAGTTTGACCCAATGATCTCCGGTACGACAATTTTTGTACCAGTGCCCTTTTAGGCCACATCTATCGCATTTGGCTTCTTCATAACTCTGTTTTTGGAGATCGCCTCTAGTGTTGCCCTGATTCTGATTACGTGTGTCCGTCGTGGTTTTAATATAAACATTGTTGCGGAAATGACTTTTCCCACGGCCTCGGTTATGTCCACGACCACGAGGTCTCTGACCTCGGCCACGACCACGACCACGACCACGGCTAGAAGATTCAGTCACATGTGCCTCTGGCAATGGACTACTGCCAGTTGGTCTCATTTCATGATTTTTTTAATAATAAATCATTATTCTTTTAAGCCAGTAACGAAAACGTAATCAGATCAGAATATTCAGTGAAACCCTGTGCTCAGTATTGTTGCTGTAACATCGAATTGGAGGGTGGAATGTAGAGAATGTCTTCTCTAGCATTTGTTTATCAGTAACTGTTTCACCACACAGTCTTAATTGTGATACGATATTAAACAGAGCAGAATTCTAATCATTTACTGATTTAAAATCCTGGAATCGTAAGTGTAACCAGTCATATTGGGCTCGAGGGAGATTAATTGATCTTAAATTATCATATCTTTTTTCTAAATTCTCCCAGAGTTCAATTGGGTCTTTGACCGTTAAATACTGTGTTTTCAATCCTTCATCAAGATGATGGCGGATGAAAATCATAGCTTTCGCGCGGTCTTGGTTTGAAGCCTGATTATCTTTTTCAATTATTTTTTCAAGACCCATTGATTCCAAATGGATTTCAACATCCATTTTCCAAGATAGATAATTATCTCCAGATACCATCAGTGGTCTGAAATCCTGCTTTGTCAAGTTAGCCGTAATAAAATTATTGAAATACAAAGATTAAATATTACCTCAAAGGAAATTCTGGCAGAGCTCCGTCAGTGGCTCGTGCTGATTACGTGTTATATAATATATAGTTGTAGCTCAATATTTATATATGGCAATGCTATGATAGAAATATATTATATAGTTTATGGGAGTAAGTAAAGGATTTAATAAAAACTATAGTGAATACAAAGAGAAAGGACACAGTAGTTAAGAAGAGCAGAATCACTAATGAAAAAGGTATTGAGGAGAGAGTGAATGATCTTGTTATCTTATTATCATGTAGAGAGTCTTATTTATAGGCACCAAACCGCAATACACAACACAATATAGGATAGGTAGGTCAATATATGTAGGCAATTGTAATCAGGGAAAAGTATCCACAAATCTCTTTAAGATTGTGCATGCCCGGTGAATAGTGTAGATGTGATTTGTAAAATTATATCAAATTTTTATAATTTATATTCGTACACAATTTAAGTTATTAATTATTAAAATTGTGTACTGGATTGTGTGAAATACATGAATGGTGAAGTTTTAAAAAAATAACAAAAAAAAAAAAAACAAAACAAAAAACATAGGGACTATGATATATTGAAATTGGTTAGAAAGTACTCCCTCCGTATCAAAATGTTTTTGACATTGGAATAGTTGACATTATTTACACACAGACTTTCACTTAAAGTTTTATCAAGTTATATAAGTTAAAATATAGCCAAATGAGATCTTGTTAGATTCATCTCGTTGTGTAGTTTTTAAATATTAAACTTTTAGAATTTTTACTTATACCAAACTTGAGTTATTAGTGGTTAAAAATGTGCATTGTTTTGCGTGAAAAATAGGAATGTCAAAAATATTTTGATACGGAGAGAGTATATGCTAAATATGATATATTAACTTCTAATTGTGATTATTATAATTATTTTAGGTAAGCAGTGGTACTTATTTCAGATTATGTTTCTATAGGTAGATTGCATTAATTGTCTAACGTATACATAAATACATTACATGTTATAAAATGTATCACAATATGAATGTATCAATATCACATCTTTTCGAGCCTACTTTTTGCAACATTACAAAATGGCCCATAAGTATAATATTATGCATATCCTCAAATTTTAGAATTCAGCCGAGGAATCGGACTGATGATGTACTCCTATTAACTTATAACTGCGATTGTTGTAGTTATTTAGGGCATGTGGGGTAATTATAGATTACTCCCTCCATTCCGTTTTAATGGTAGTTTGGGATCAAATTACACAAACCAAGGAGTGCAATAATTACTCTAGACATTTACATACCCTTCATCATTATGGTGGTTTGGAGTTAGGGGTGTCAATTTTGGACACGACCCGAAAACACGAATCCGATGCAGTTTTGGGTTTTTCGGGTTTAGTTGTTTTCGGTTTCTCTAATGCGAAATTCGGCCTAAAGATTTTTAGGTCTTGTTCGAGTTTGATATTTCAAGTTCATTTCGGGTTTCGGGTCGTGTTAGGATTACAGATTTTGTGTTATACCCTTATTATCACCTGACACGAACACAACCCGAACCTGTGAAACCTGAAACACGACCCGACTAACCCGACCGAAACACGACACGAACACGATCCGAAACCTGAAATTGACACCCCTATTTGGAGTAGGGATTGGTTAGTTTTAAAAATGAGAGATAATGCACAATAATTTAGGCAAATCATTAATGAGAATAGAATGTTAGTATTGAAAAAATATAATATAATGACAACTATTTTGTAATGTTTTTCAACTTCTAAAAGACAACTAATAAGGAATTGAGGGAGTATTGCATTTCCATTATGGATTGGCTTAATTATATTGTCTATTTTATGCCTACGCACATATCATATTATCATATAAACATATCATACCGTCCTTTATTATATATTTCCCCGTTCCTGAATTATTGACACGTTGGGAGTTTTGTTACTGTTTATTGAGTAACTTTGATTCGATTTTTTAATATATTTATATAAGATAAAATATAGTTAACTGAGATCTTGTTGGATTCGTCTAATTGTGTAAATTTAGAATATCAAATTTTCATAAATTTTACTTGTATGCAATTTGAGTTATTACGGATTAAAAATATGTATTGAATTTCGTGAAATATGAGTCCGTAAAAAATATTAAGGAAAAGAGGTAGTATATATAATAATAAATTTTTTTTGGTGTATTTTCAGTTTTTTTAACATTATTTTTTCATTTACAGTTGGGCCACTTCATAGATGTTGGACCCAGAAAAGGTCAATTCGACGGAAAATGGGCCGCGTATTATTGCGAGAACACCCCATGCTCTAGCATCCTTTTGCCCCAAAAGTGAAAATCGTCTCCTTTTGGTGGCCTATTGAATTTTTTGTATAATCAAAATAAATAATGTTCATTCTATCCCATTATTTATGTCTAACTTTTATTTTTTGTCCGCTCGAATAAAAAATAACCACTTAATAATAAAGTGTCAAACCACATCTTGAGGCCAACTGCTAAAATGAGGTTGTACAGTGTCTCGGTATTCATCAATTACACCAATGTGTGTCTTCCCATCGGAGATCCCTTTAATTTCACCTTTTAAATTTTGGTCGATATCAAGAAATTTCGGGTATCGGAGCAATCCGAAGCAAAATTTCACATGCAATATTTTTTTGCAAAATAATAATTCCTGAAATTGAACCGATATTTCCCGAAATTTCCGAACTTCTAATTTTATTAAAGAAAATTGAAATTAAATGATTGAGAGATAGAAAGTCCCGAAATTTTCGAACTTCTAATTTTATTATTTTTTAAATAATTTAAAACTAAAAAGAAATTTGAAATTAAATGATTGAGAGATAGAAAGTCGAATGGAAGTTCATTTAAAACTAAAGGTGAAATTATTTAATCCATATATAATAATCATGATTTTATTAAATATTATATTCAATAAATAATATTATATAAAATCAAAATCAAATTTGTCAAATTTCTTGAAATTCCCACCGAAATTTCAATTATCCTCGAAATTTTATTATTCATATATGCGATATCGATACCAAAATCAATATTTAATACCTTGTCATTTTATTTATTTATTTGTTTTTTTTTCATATTTTGATAAAGTGTATTTATAATTATAACCATTTATACTCAAATTTATCGACCCAAACTAGGAGGCATTAAAGTATTCTAAATTTATTGTCGTGTTATTTCCTAGGAGGCGTCTTTCCCATAGCTTAAAATATAAAATACAATAAAATAAACGAAAACAAAAACAAAAAGAAGTGCTGCTATACTACAGATGAACTCGAATATAATTTTTTTTATTGTATCTGAATTTTAGTTTTAAAGGGCTAAAAAAGAAAAATCAAAGAAATCAAATTGAAATAAAAATGGTAAATAGTGACACCCATGTGTCCACAAATGTGTGTAGAAATCCAAGTTAAACAAATTACAAATACGAATAAATAGGATGGATAGGGGGTCAGTCGGTCAGGTATGAATCGAAACTCCAATGAATCATAAGCTTGGGAATCAGGAACATGACCACTAAGCCAAATACTTATTCATAATTGGAAAAAAAAAATTGAACTATCAAAATCCAAAATAATCCAAATTGTTAAAAAAAATCGAAAAATCAAAATTTTAGCCGAACAACCAGTAATATCCTAAACAATGCACTACAATTAGTTACATTCTTGAAAATAATCTTAAACAAATACTAGTATTAAAGTTTACATAAAACACTTATAACACATATTGACTAGCATATAGCGGATTTAAGAGAGCATATTATCTCACAAGTCTCTCTTCGAATCTACTATCTGCTAGCGGATCTGCTGACTCACAAACATCACGTAATACCAAAAATATAATGACAATTTTTTCAATAGTTATACAATTTCAGATTATGGAAATTGAGTAATTTGTTGAAATCTTTTTTTTGATAAGCAATTTGTTGAAATCTTGAAAGCTTATTATCGTCAGCCCTATAAATAAAAAATAAGTACGGCAAATAATAAAGGCACACAACTTATTTTAAACCACAAAGGAACCACGTAAAGACAAAAACTTAAAAAAACACGCGTATTCTTCCAGCACCCAGGACCCGAAAACCGAACAGATCCACACCACTGCTTTTACTGGTACTCACTGCCCCCAACCGTCCACGTGTCAAAGATCCCGGATCAGCCAAACAAAAAACGGTACAAAACAAATGGGCAGCAGTACGAAAGGGAATACTAAAATTCCACAGAAGGCACAGCACACAGCCCATTGCCAGTCTCCAGTCTCCACCACCCCCACGGCGGCGCCACCACCGCCGCCGCCGCAGCAGCATCCCCCCACCCCCCAAAAATAAAATCTTTAAATGAGCATACACACAGCCCTCATTGGTAACAGTGACATTTCCCTGTATAAGGGTCTCTAGCGCCGTTCTCTTTTCTCCATACATAGTATCCTATACATACACATATATATACAGTGAGAGAGTGAAAACACTTTTCCTATACAGTTTGCAGCAGTGACCTTTCTCCACCAATTTAATACACACATACATACAAATACAATATATACAATATATATACATAGAGAGAGAGAATTTGCCCTAATTTCAAATCGACAGAATCCAACAATGGTGGGGTCTTCTGTTCTCTCTCCCTCTAAAATTCTCTCTCTGTGTGAAGATTTTGTAATTCTAATTCTAGTAGTAATAAATTGAAAATTAGCTGCTTTTCTTTTTTTTTTTTTTGTTTTTTTTTATTTTGGGGGTTGCAGATGGAGGTTGTTCCCCGGTGGCTGGCGGCCTTACTGACGGAGAAATTCTTCAACGCCTGCATAATTCACGAGGACGCCAAGAAGAACGACAAGAACGTCTTCTGTTTGGATTGCTGCGACGGAATTTGCCCCCACTGCTTCGTCCATCACCGATCCCATCGTCTTCTCCAGGTGCACTGCAATTCCCACCTGCCAATATTTTTTGCAGTAATTCATTAAATTCCCCAATTCAATTTGCCCTAATTCAAAATTCCAAGTTCCAGATAAGGAGGTATGTGTATCATGACGTGATAAGGCTTGTGGATGCGGATAAGCTCATGGACTGTGCTCAAGTTCAGGTAAGCCTGAACAAGAACTTAGCTTGAATTTCTTCAAAATAATAATAAAAAAAAAAGAAGAAATATTTCATGTTCATGGTTCTGAATTGGGTTTTGGGTGCAGTCGTACACTACCAACAGTGCGAAAGTGGTGTTCCTGAATCAGCGGCCGCAGACGCGGCCGCCGCGGGCTTCCGGCAACCTCTGCACGACCTGCGACCGGAACCTGCAAGATTCATTCCTTTACTGCTCAATCTCCTGCAAGGTAAAACATCTAGCAAAACCCTAAATACCAAAATTGGATAATTCAGTCCAGGGATCGGATCGGATGGGTTGTCTGTTGTAATCTTGGTGTATTTTATTTAATTTTTTTTTTTAAACCTCTGTTTTGAAATTTACTGCTACAGCTTCAGCACATACTGAGAAATGGTTTCGACCTTTCCGACTACCTGCGCAAGTGTGAATTTCTTGCATTGCCTGAAGTGGCCTTCGATGAAGGGCTAATGACGCCGGACTCCGTGCTGGAGCCGGCGAGTTCTCAGAGGACGGACTCCGGATCAAGCGGCGGCGGCGGCGGCGGTTGTTTTAGGGACTGCGTGAATTTCAGCTGCACGGCGACGACGGAGGTGGTGGTGAAGAAGAAACGAAGCAATCTTATTCCGGGGTGCCGGTCGGGGATAAAACCGGCGTGCAGACCGGTTTGTGAAATGTCCGAGTCGATGATGATGATGAACCGGAGGAAGGGTACACCTCACCGATCGCCACTTCTTTGAGGTCCAATTAGAGGGGGAAAAGTGAAGGGAGGGGTAGATTTGGAATTTCAGATTTTCATACTGATCTAATTAGTAGGGCCATTTGTAGAGGGTCACTACTCACTACATTCACCACTTCCCAAATTTTGTAGGGTACAACACTTAATTTCTCCCCTCGTTTTGTCTAATTTCATACTCTAATTAGGTTAGGTTTGTCTATGTTCTCTCTTAATTGGTACTAATACTATGATAGTTCACATTTACTACTTTTAATACAATATTAGATTAGATGAATATGACAAAATTTTACTTGATCATTTTTTTTATTATTATTATATACTATCTGTAATAAAATTAATCTAAGTTAAATAATAAATAGTGTCAAAAATCAAATAAGAATATTTGTTACTCTCTTTGTTCCATTTCCGTAGTCTTCTTAGAAATCAAAAAGTATTTCTAAATAGTTGCTATTATGTTATGTTTTTCTTATATTACCATTTACTCTACATAACTGCTATTTCTAGACATCTATTATAAAAGTGTTTAGTTCGAAGGTGAAAATAAAAGTTTATAAGTTAACTAATATAATTATTGGTTATTGAAATTGAACTGAAATAGACAATTATTCATGAACGTACCGAGTAGTACGGTTCTCAATAACACATTTTTCAAACTTGAAATAAACAATGCATGCTTTTTGATGCAGTTCCAAGTTTTTGGTGAACCCTACTTGTGTACTATGTTTATGTGGATAGTGATCATTAGATCAATGTTTAAGTGGTGGAAAGAGTATTTTAATTTTTAGTAGACTACTAAATTAGCTAATGTCTTATGTGTGATAATATGATATTATATCATGTTTGTTTTGCATAGTGGCTTACTTTGTACAGAGGTTCTTTGTACAACAATTATTGTAAGGTGTGCAGTTGAGAGGTTGAGGCTTTACACTTTCTTTCCAAAACATAGGATGTTTTTAATGTAAAGTAGTCGTATTCTCTTATACTATACTTACTCCGTACTCAAATAATTTTAACACATCATTTTTAAACTCTTTCGAAATAATTATAATGTTTTATTTTTGGGTAACTTTTTCCTATTCACACTATTTTTTTTCTCTCTCTCTCCCATCTCCATAAATCTCTACCACACATTTTCTCATTTTGGGAAATGAGGGAGTAGTAATTTCAGGCAATAATTATGAAGCTTAGTTGGTTGTTTCTTAATTTGTGTTACATGTGCGAGTTATGATGTTGATGGGTAGCAATAAATTTTAAATTTCATAAGACCATCTCCAACGGATTACACCAAACTCAAACTCAAAATGGTGTAAATATCATATCCCATAGTAACTAATCTGTAACCGACTACACTATACTCAAACTCAAAAGAATATTCTCAGCATATTCTTTATTCCACCCACTTTTACACACTCAAACACAATATGCGTTTACTACAGTAAAACCACAAATATGCGTTTGAGTTTGAGTTTTTGGGTTTTGGTGTTTGAGTTTGGTGTATCATTGGAGAGGATTTACACCATATTTTGAGTTTGGGTTTGTGTTTGGGGTATGATTGAAATTGCTCTAACTATGTATGAATTATATAGAAGAGTTAGTATGCATAATATTAATATTATTTGTTATTAGCTCATTGTGATAATGAGACTAATTTTTGTGATGTTTTAGCATTCATCTCACAATCCCAACAACTTCCACTATCACAAAAATGCACCGCGCTATCACTTCTGTAAGGTGTCTTCATCTGGAATTATATGTTTGTCTGGACAAAAAGATGGAAACTATAATCATACTATAATCATGTATCTAGACTTTTTTGTTCCAACACACACAATTATATTGGTGTGGCCAATAATGAGCCGGCCAATCTTCCCCTCCAATTAAGGGGGTTGTGTCCTTTTTTATTTTTAATTTAAATCATTTTTTTTTTCCGCATCATTCTAGGCTATTTACGTTGGTTTAAGACATCTTGCGTATATTGAGAAAAAATTAAAATGGAAAAAATAGCCTTCATTTATTCATTAGAGCTTATGCTGAGCCAGTGTCGGTCGCAGAAATTCTTGATTGGTAGGGCCGGAATTTGTTTTGAAAAAATTTATAGCCGAGTATATTCTTTCAACTATTATTGTGGTAACTGATAGGATAAATGTTAATTCAATTAATTTATAGACCAGTAAAAAAAATCACACCAATTTTCTATTTTGATCACAATTACAAACCCTTTTATACTTTGAATTTTAGAAAAATAATCATAAACTTCTCATATGCGAAAGGAAAACCTTCAATTGATTTTACTTTTTTTTAAGAAAAAAGATAGAAAGAAAAAAAAATTATTTGGTAGATCTTAGATAGACAAACTAATCGGTTGATATAGAATTTGGAGAATTGAGTTCTAGAATTGTGGTGGGACTTTAGAAACCAATTAATAAATATAGTATAATAATTACTATTTATTTATAATAATTAATGTATAATATATTTATATAAGAGAAAGAAAAAAAAAGGTGGGGCCGAAGCCCCACCGGGCCTAGGCGTGCATCCGCCACTGTGCTGAGCATAATGCACTTATAATTGTCAAGAAAATAAGAAATCGAAATAGATTGTTTAGAAAAAAAAAAAAAAAATTGTAAGAGAGTCCTAAATTGAGGTATTCAGTATTGAGTATCTTACGCTGCTTCCTGGAAAAGTTAGGGTTCAATGTTACATCTTCATGCAAACCAATATTTTGAGTTAATACATAGTAAGAAAAAAATCTAAAATAAATCCCCCAATATAAAAGGGTTATTAGACACCAATCAATTTTCTAAATACAGGGTATAATAGGCCAAGTCACCTGACTTCCAACCTTTAGGTTAGGGTTTCGATTTTCCACCCGATTTCCTATCCATTGGCGGACACACTTAGGGGCGAGGGGGGTCGGTCGCCCCCCCGAGCTCGACGTTCGCCATTAAGTGTTTATATAATGCCTCAATTTTGTCTATTTGTTTTGGCTTATTTTTACATTTTAAGTTTTTTTCAAATTATATTTTCTTTATTTTATTTTTGTTCGTTTGGGTATTTGTCAACTACAACAAAAAGAGCTGTAAATGGCAAAGTTCAAATTTATTTTAACGTAGGTATGAGGTCACTTCTACAAAAAATGAAAAATTTTAGGAGTGCATCAATATCTAAAATAAAATAATCAAATTTTTAACTAATTTTGTTAATATAATGAATTTTAATGCTTATCTAAACAATTATTTGAGCTACTTTTGTTGTTGGGTTTTAGCTATTGTAAACTTTTTTTTTTAAACTTAGGTTCATTTGCTCTTTATTTTTATTAATATATTAATAAAATAATACTATAAAATTTTAAAAAAAAACCTTGGATTATAAGAAGTTATGAACATGGTATCCAGTTGATTATCTAAACCAATTAAATACTATGATTTTGTTATATTGTTTTCCATTTTTAAAATATTTACGTAAAAGTTTAAAATGAAATTTTTTTGTAACACTTTCTTAATATGAACCGTATGTTACAATTGTTGCTACTAATATATTAAAAATAAAATAAAAATATCGATAATGAAATTTTGATATAATATTATTTTTATTATTTTATCTATTGCCAAAAAATTATACTACTAGTGTTCGGAGACCGCCCTCCCAATCCCAACAGTCTGCGTCCGCCACTGTTCCTATCACTCTCCTTTGCTTCTTTGTAATTTGTGTGATATTGATCTCCACAACTTTTCTAACTGTTATAGGTTGTTAAAAAAAAAAAAAAAAAAAAGAAAAAAGAAAGCGACAACTACCCTTTCTTTTACCCAAACTCATAATACCCAACTGAACATAGGACATGTTCATCCTCTTCCTCCGGCCTCCTCCTCTTCGTTTTTCTTCTTCTTTTCTTCCCACAATCTAAAAATTCAACAGTCTAATTTCTCCATTAATTCCAAAATCAAATTCAAAATTACACAACCCATCAATCATAACCTAAAGCTGTGGGTGTGTTTAGAAAATTTATTAGTCTGGTAGAATCACCCTATAAATAATAAAAGCAGTAGCAGCAACGACAACAATTAATAATAATAATAATAATAATAATAATAATAATAATAATAATAATAATGATAATGATAATAATAATAAAATCAAAAAATAAACATTTCTATGGTTACATTTTGGGGGTTGAGGATTAACACCCAAATCAAACCCAAAAAGTAACATATGCATGAAGATCTGTATTCGGAAAAGTGAAATACTAATAAATAATGCGAGAACAATAAAGGACAATGAAGTACCTAACTCTCCCATCATTATTTAGACATCTTGGAGGGGCTAGTTGTGTTATATTACAACTCCCCATTTTTCTAACATACAATTTTTCAAACTACGTGGACGATTTGTTGTCCAATTGAGTAAGTTTATGCTTTCCAACTTTATGATTGGGGTTCGTTTCTTCATCTGACCCTCTATACCTCCCTTTTATCCATTTATACTTTGTATGACATGAACTCTCACCCTCATTTCTCGCTCCGGCTTCACAAAAAACAAACAAACAAATAAATAAAAATTTCAAAGTATGAGTACACCACATTAATAGAGGGTGATGTTAGATCAACTTACTTAGCAAAAAGCTAGTATTTAAATTTAACTTCACCTAAAAAAATCAATTGAGCATCAAGTGGTTCCAATTATGAATCCGAATTCGTGTTCAAATTGAGGTACTTATTCAAGCTCCAACTTTGAGTTTGTGTTCAAGTATTTAACGACAACTAATGATATATAAGTAATCCGTGAGCATATGTTATAGAAAAGAAATTAATTTTCAGTTATTGAAATGTAAACTAAAATATTAACATTTTACTGGATAATAAAGATCAATTTAGAGAAATGACCAAATGCAGTTGGCCTGAGTGGTATGGGGCTCTGGCAGCTTAAGCAAAGTTCTCGAGTTCGAGCCTTTGTATATGCATAATTCTGCTTTGTGAGGAATGAAGTTGCATGAAAACGACTAGGGTGAGTACTTATTAAATTACTCCATCCTTCCGTCTCATCAACTCATCCAAAGTGTTACACTATGGTTGTACATAGAAATTAAGGTTAGTAAACTTAAAAAAAAAAAACAAAAAAATTCGAAAAGTCTATACATGCTATGAAAAGGGTGACAAGAGCACATGCCACACAAATTACAAAGGAACAAAGGGGATGGATAAGGGGTCGGGTACAGAATCGAATCTCCAATCCAAAAGTTGGGAGTCAGGGGACTTGACTAATAGTTCAAGTCTTTATCCCAGTAAAATTAATTTTTAATTATGAGGATGAGAGATAATATAATTGGTCAAGATACTTAAAGTAGGTGCGATTAGTTTTAAAATAGTGTATATGAATTTAGTGGATTAATTATGGGTTGGGTTGGGGATTGAATCAACTCTTTCTGAAGTACTGAATGAGTGCTTTGTATATGCTGAATGAGTGCTTTGTATATGCTGAGTGCTTTTATACAATCTTGACACCATTAAATACTCAACATACACATTATTAACACCCAGCACAACAACACCCATATCCAAACCCGATTAATTATATCCTTAGGGACCGTTTGGATAAGCTTTTAAAAAAAGCAAAAATAGAAGTCAAAAGCAAAATCATTCAACTTTTATATTTAGATGGAATTCTCCAAAAGCATATTTTTTTATAAAAAATATGTTTGGATGAGTAAAAATAAAAAGTGCTTTTAGATGTAATAATTACCAAAAAGGACATGCCTTTTATATGTGATTAAGATATATTTATAGTGTGGAGTAATTTATAGAGTATTAAGTAGTAGGAGCATTTAAGATTTTGCACGTATAACTAGGTACTTTTGACTTCTGCTTTTGGGAGAAGCACCCCCAAACTGCTTCTTCCAGAAATACTTTTTTAGCTTTTCGAGATGATTTTGCATTTTTTTTAAAAGCCCAAATAAACACATCTTTTCTACCGGAAGTGCTTTTGGTAAAAGTAAAAGCTAAAAGCATGCAGAAGCCAATTCAAACATAGCCTTTGTGAAAATGCAACATTTTGGATGTCACGAATGGAGTAAAATAAAATTCCGAGTCTAACAAACATGTTGGTCTAGAAGAAGAGAGGACAAGTAGGATGCTATTATGCATGGGGGGTTGAACGATTTGGGGATTTTGTTATGTATGGCAAGAAATGTGGTTGAGGAATAAATTCTATTTCAACTTGCAACCTTATTCAATTTTTTTGTTGTTGTGGCCCTCATATATACCGTACGGATTTACATTAAATTTTCGAAAACTTATAGTATAAGTAATATTTTAACTAAAAAGTCCAAAAAAGAGGTGAATTATAATACTTCCTTTTTCAATATATTGCACGAGTTGGTTGGGACTTGGGATTTTGCTAATGCTTTTAATGGCAATAACTTCTATTGTTGTCATTGATGGAAAAATCATAAAATAATAATAATAATATTACAGAACATATATTATTATTATTACATAACATATATTATTACAGAACATATAATAATAATAATAATAATTATTATTATTATTATTATTATATTTTTTATTAATAATAATAATAATAATAATAATAATATATTATTATTATTATTATTATTATTATTATTATTATTATTATTATTATTACAGAGCATATAGTACAACTAGGGGTGGGAATAGACCAGATTATCCTATAGAGGTCTATGGCCTAGCCTATCGAAGACCAGGCCAGGCCAGAATTTTTTTTTTTAATATATAAATAGGATAGGCTTAGGCTATTTTTAAAGATTGTTTAGCTAAATAGGCTCAAATCAAACTTTAAAAAAAGTCTATTATGCCTATCAGGCCGGCATATTTATCATTATTATTAGTTTGTTTATGTTTATTGCATAGATATATGTCGTATTATTATTATTATTATTATTATTATTATTATTATTATTATTATTATTATTATTATTATTATTATTATTATTTTATGTAGAAGTAATTATTAATTTGATCTTATATAGGTTTTCATAATATTTATAAGTTATTTCCCCATATATAAATAAATGTGGATGAAGATTTGCTCAAGTATACGAATTATGTCTTTCGATCTTATGATTACATCCGGACATATGTAAATGAAATTTAACTTAAATTTGAAATAGTATTAATCAAGATTTTAAAAAGCTTAAAAACTGGCATATTTATTTAAATAAGCAGTTCAAGCCTAAGCCTAGCCCGGCCTAGTCTATTTTCACCCCTAAGTACAACTTGAATTTTAATTTTATATTTTGAGGATACTTTAGACTTTTCAACTTAATGAAATGCTATTTCCTATTAATCCAATCAACTATACTCTAATTGCCATTTTTATCATATTTACATGATAGTAGTAGATGATAATTTAGTAACTAAACCAAATTCCTTTCTTTATAATATTTAAACTTAATAAATACTCCATAATTGATAAAACATAATTGCCAAATCTAAAATGAGTATAATTTTTTTTTTGGACTTTAAAAGGTTCGGGTATATTCATTTTTTAGTTTTTAAAAAGTCTTTAAAAATTTTGAGGTATTGAATACAAATTTTAAAATTTTTTAAAATTTTAGAGATATTCAATATAAATGTTAAAAAATTTTAAAATTTTGAGGTATTCAACAGTCTATGGACTTCATAAATTGTAATGTATTATCTTAAAAATATAACTATACAAAATCTCTCCAAACAATCCAAGATTTCTACGAATTCTAATACAAGTCAGCCAAACTCTACATGGAGTCTATGAATTTTCTAAATCCACCAACTTTTTATAATCCATAAAATCTCAATTGAATACACCCCTAAATGTTTATTTGGAATTGGTTTTGATTTGACATTTTGGTAGTATGAGTGAAAAATTATCAGGTAACAGATTCTTTACCTTATTAATGGTTGTATTACAAAATACTCAAATAAATAAATCATTTTATTCATATAGAGAATGCACTATAATGCATCCTTTCCGAACAAATTTATTTTGTTTGACTTCTATATACGATCCAATGTACTTTTTTAATCGTTAATATGTTAAAATATGTACAACTAAAAATTATGTAAAATACATATTCTAAAATTTTATGATTATACAATTCAAACAAGACCCAACTCGACTATTTAACTCAAAATATATACATGCAATAAAATTAAATTAAAGTTAAAAAATGATCAATTGTGTAAAAACATCAAACAAGACAATATAACTGGGACGGATGGATTATAATATATGCAAAAAATCCATCATCTAATAAGTTATATTATTAATAACACCTAGAGCCTGTTTGAGAATTAGCTGTTAACTGGTTCTATGAGTAATAATGAGTTAAAATTAGCTGTTTGACAATTTCTAGACTAACTTTTTGCTTAGAATAAGCTAAAATCCAAAATGCTGCTATTTGCAGCGGTTTCAAAAAGTGCTGAATGAACACTGTTTTAAGTTATTTTTATCTTTTTAAATAAGCTAATTTTCTTAAATTGTTTCACAAAAAGTTAATTTTGAGTTAGCTGTTTCGCCAAACAACTCTCGCTAAAAAAAATTTGGTGCATTGTCCACAACAACAATAAACTTTGTCTAAAGCAAGTAATAATCATTCAACATCAAAAAATTACTCCAGTATTTTGGCCAAAAAAACTTTTTAAAATTACTCTAATTCACTTCTAGATTTTTCGTTTTAGCAATCATAAATTTGTTTGCTGAATTTCATAATTCATTCACTAACTAAATGAATAACTGAACCTCGTTAGGTATCAAGAATTTGACAACTGAATTTGATACTAGTAAAAATAAAACTTTCTTATTGTCATGTGACATAATTTAAATGAAATAAGCTACATTCCATTTCTTCTTCTTGTATCCTAAACAATGAGAAATTAATAATCCTGGTATAGCCAAATTTTCATTTTAAATTAAACATTAATAGTCATCAATAGAAGTAGTTGGTAAGTTGATATAATAAATAACCAACCCTGTAAATGCAATTCACTCACCTACATTTAATTCTTTGTTGAAAAATGCAAATGAATCTACAGGAAATCAGGAATGGGACAACGTTAATATTCCATCTCTTTTTATTAAATAAAAAAAAATACTTTTATAACTACCTAAGATATATAAACTTTTTACTAGTAATAGTATTATTAGCAGTGCAAAATACCAAAACAACCAAAATCTTGGCTCCTAAAATCCACAGCATGTAGTACTAATCAAGTTATCCTAGCTAAAAGTATTTGGTACAAGGTCCATGATTGTTGAAAAACAACAATCTTATCAAAAAATGTTTTCAACAATTATAGCATCAATTTAACAATAAGTATTTTCGAAATTAGTTTTTTTGCTTGGATGCATTCGGCATTTCTTTGGTGAATAAAAAGATTGAACTAAGTTTAAGGTATTACAGCTTTATTACTAAGAGCATCTTCAACCGAACGCAACGACGCAAAAAATGGGTAGATTTTGGTCAAATCGTACTGCAAATGGAAACGCAAAATGCGGTTTTTTCCCCCCATTTTGCAGTAACTCAAATTCAAATTTGAGTTTGTATGTTCATCACACCAGAACTATTCTTTTGAGTTTGAGTTTACTGTTCATTATTTAACTTTGACTCAATTTTATCGCAAGTATATA